>WFKH01011581.1:66846173-66870307 GCA_016163765.1 Magallana hongkongensis | reverse complement strand
CCAACATCAATTAATTACTCATCGTAATTTGATATTAATCAAGATTGTCAAGAAGCTTAGTATACTTGAACTATTTTTAACCTCCCAATTCTGACTCCTAAATTGGCGACAATTTTGTCATACAAGCAAATAATAAACAAAATGTTTAACATAACACATTATTGTTCATCACAATTTCAGACTAATTTGACTAATCTAGGTCACAGCACAGCTATCTTGTTACAACATTAACTTCCTTCCACTATTATCTCACTTCTTCTAGACGCCCGGGAGTCAAGATTTAATGAAATGATAGTGAAAAAAGCTAGTCTTCTGAATAGGCTTACAAACCCATTACATTGGGATACGTTGTGCTTTGTTCTGTTTAAGTATAAGCACCATGTTTTTATGCAAGACAACTTCCCCCAAGACATTTCGCCCCTAAAACAACTCATCACCAGTCCTAGGCAACTTGTCCCAAATAAAAAAAAAAAACATAGTTTATACGCATTTTATTCACAAATATTGTTACTATTTCAATATTTATCGCAAGTCATATAATAGAATCAAGTATGATGATTTTTTTATATTTCATTGAAGTTACCCAACAAACATTGTTAACATAAGATAAAATGGAAATCAACATATAAGAAATAATGGAAATTTCTTCACTTAAGTTTTTCAGCATATGCAAGCTCCTTAGTTTACATAATTTATGTTGATGATTAATTGGCGTATCCAATGTCCGAACTCACGTCAAAGTGGCGAGGAATTAAAAGAATTTAACAGATTGTTTAAGAAACTATTTAAAAATTTTGACATTTAAAAGAAAAATTGCCGAAATGAAAGAAAAAAATCAACATTTTGATCTGTGAACGAATGTGCATGTGAAATGTTTTAAGTGAAAGTTAAGTATGGATGACTAACACTACAAACAACTTAAGTGAAGAAATTTCTTTCTTATAATTTTTATTTATTTATTTATTTATTTATTCATTTATTTATTTTTTTATTTATTTATTCATTTATTATTTTTTGTATTCGTCTTAAGATTATTTTTAAAAAGAAGTATTAGAAATAATGGTATTCAGATTGATTAATTATTATGCTTACACTAAATTTCCTAACTGCCAATTAATGAATTCAAAGATAAATGTGTTGGAAAGTTTTTTTATATTGAAAAATATGGAATAAGTACCTATCAAAACTTGAAAAAAACAAAGAATATAAATTGATCTATATGATAAATAAAAAAGTTAAATTTGTCGTAATATACATGTAGATGAGAATAAAAGGGCGAGTTGTCTTGAGTGGCTGTGAGTTGTCCTGAATTGGTGGGCGTGTTGTCTGGCTGTGATAAAGGTGACTTGTCTTGGGGTCCAGTTGTCCTAATTCCCCGCGTTTTAGCAGAAAATGTAAAGGTTTATAGAAATTATATATCGACTGACAGATATACCTTCAGACGGTCAGACAAGATGATCAGAGCAAAGCACAGCTCACTCAAACTTTAATTTTAGTGAGCTTAAATCTTTTATTATGTGGGATGAAAATCTAGTAGGACTTCTAATATATAAGATTTTTATGCTTTCTAAGTGTTTAACATCGCAGAATATTTGAAAAGTTTTCTAATTTAGAAGCTTTTTATTTATTCATTTAGGTGAGTTTTATTTTCACCTCGATGAAGAACTTGTTCCAACTATTTGAAATTGCATCACCACTGGTCAGATTATCCGAGGTATAATTTTTCTCGAATCGATTTATCATTAATGATTTTATTTGATCATAGTTCTAGAAAACAAGCAAAACATATGATGAATAGTACGTACTTTATTTACCAAGAAAACAGTGGTAATAAATATAATGAAAAATGTTTTCTTTCCTAATCAACAATTTTTTAATTGTCAATCAGTCCATGACTAATCTTAGACTCATTGACAATTTGAAATTGCTAACTAGTTAAAGACAAATGTATTAGAAATTATGTCATGGAGTCTTTTCTGTCCTTTGAAAATAAAATGATATGTTCATTTTGTGATGAAATTAGAAACATTTGATTGTTTTATATCATAGTCTCCATTTTCATTCGATAAATGTAATAGATAGATAGATAGATAGATAGATAGATAGATAGATAGATAGATAGATAGAGATGAAGAGTAATCAATAGTTCGTATGGTAAACAAGGTTTAAAATGAAAAATATTTGAGATAATACACAACGGAAATCGAATGGTGCCTGAAAATAGTAAGGATTTGGTGTTAAATAGTAGTTTTTCCCAAAACACAGTTTTGTTCTGATATGATAATGCAATATAAACATTATAAAACACCCTCTCCTTAAAACATTCTAGCAATAAGATACATAAATAAGATAAAACTTCACCATGTGTACCTGATTATATTAACTGTCTTTCGTACAGAAAGCGCTGACTACAAGGCAAGTATAAAGTGGGATAGTTACTCCTTGATAGCCAAAAATACTTCAAGGGAAAAAGCAATACCGTAGTTTGCATTTTAATGCATTTAAGCATAAACGTTTTACCTTGTATAAATACTTATCAACACCAAACACATTAAGAAAACCCCTACTATTATTCGTTTTCTCTTTCTGAGAAAACTACTATAAGCCAGTTTTAAAAGTCAATGCTACTTTACAACAAAGAATAAACCATTAACATTTTTGAAATGAAACACGGCGGAAATAGATTGCCATGTGTGAATATTTACACGGGCAACAAACACAAAACACTTCCTTATGGTTAAGGTAGTTTAGGTCCGTTTGTAATTTTTTGTTTAAATTTTGTAATATAGTTTTTATGTTAAAAAAAATACATTAATAACAATAAAACCATGTTGATTTGTTTGTCATTTTTGTTAAACTAAATTTTAAATTATATAATTGTATGCATCATTCATATCCAGAAAGCATAAAACAGATTTTCTCTAATGTAATGAAGAAATTATACGAACCGTATCCGTTTGTGTTTCTTTGTAGTCAAGCACTTTTTGGTAGAAATATATTATTCTGCATGCATACATGATAGCAAGACAGGACCGCCAACGACAAGAATTCCTACAAACTGTGAAAAGAGTATATCAAACGGCCAAAACATAACATTTAGGTTTCCTCATATTGAACACAAAAGATATAGTGCCATAAATATTTACTATGTTGATTTTTTGTTTTTTTGTTTTTAGGTATCCATATAAAAATCAATATCAATAGAAAAGTTATTGAAATCAGAATTGAAAAAGATATTCCCCAATTGTGGATATCGGTTGACTCGTTCTTAATGTCATCGTATTTACAGAGTGAGGTATTGTCCACACTTAAGGAAACGAGCACTTTTTCTAATTCACATGGTTTAACTGTTGAAATCTCTTCAGAAGAAGATACCAGCACGATCGCTGCAACCTTTAGAGAGCATTTTATCAACACATTACCGAAATACGGTAAGATGTAGCCAATTCGCAAATTTCTTTACTTATCAAAACTTTTAACAAGTTAATAAAAGTTCAAATATACCATAATAATTCCTTTTAAAGCAAGCAAGGTATATAAAATCCTTGTTTCTGCATTATTCATCCCAACTTTTCTGTTGAAAAATATATTAAGGTAATTATAATGCTATTGAAATCTAAATTAATTCGAAGACATTTGCAAATATATATCAAGTTACACATTAAAAGAGTAAAATTCATACATGATCTCCATCTTACCAAATCCTTCAACTCTAAATTTACTTTGAATAAGATAAATCTTTATCTTATGTATTATGTGCAGTTTGTAAATATCATACTCTTCACAAATAAGTTTTATAACATTACATAAATAAGAATATCGTACGAGTATTGTTTTTTAAAAAAGATGGATAGAAAATGGTTGGTCCATTTTTTGGAATGTAAATTATAATATAAAAAATTGTGTATGATTTTAAAAAACACCTTTTGACCTTTAACAAACATGTTCTCTCTAATATATTTATTACTATCTTGTCAAATGTCCATTACGAAAAATACTACCTTAGACTCATCCTTTTACTGATTAATTTCATTTTTTATTTTGCAAGCTATATACTAAATCTTAACGTGAGGTAATCTTGCCTTTGAAGAAGAAAGTGATCTATTGATAACGAAATACTAAGAATGTTCAGACTGAAAGAAAGAGTTGCATAACTTCATATGAAGAAATATTTGTTTATGCTTATTAATTTTTCGAAAATATCTATTCCCATTTAAGAACACTTTTAAGAAATATAACATCCGTCAGACAATAAGCAGAGGTAAAAGAGTCCTAAAAAGTTTTGAAACAACTCAAATGATTAAAAGAAGAAATATTTCAAATATTAATAATTAGTTTTCCTTCTTCTTTTCCTCTTGTTCCTGTGCGTTTTGTGATCTTTTAATTTTGGATAATACTACGTCTATGATCTTTATGTTGGACGAAGAATAAAGATGCGGTCTTGCTTTTATATGTAAACACATAATACCAAATACTGATTTAAGGTTTTTGAGAAATAGTTACTTTTATTACTTATCTTAACAATAAAATTTTGTTATCTTTAGTTAATAATTAGGATATGATATTTATATGTTTGACCAAAATACGATGGAGATGGTTAGAATTAGATACTGTTCTATATTTGCGATACTCAACATCGTACAAGTTACTTTCGTTTTGGTTGTGCGCAGATTCTTCCGTTTCGACGTGAAAAAAAGATATGACCAAAATCAATATCGTTATGTAAGACCACGGTGATTACTGCGCACATTAACCTCGTGTGTGTATTAGTTTTAAAAACAAGGCAAACACTGCACAGTGGATTTAAAATCCGAGCATTTAAACAAAGACTACACAGAAAAACCCCCCAGCACGTTTCGATACACAAATATTGCTGAAGATTAAATGATGTTTTTCTTTATATAAAAAAACACACACACAGTTTATATCATAAATGCATTATTATGAATGCATGAAGAATATCGAAGAGGGTCGCATTATACAAGGGCGTTTATGTAGAAACTGAAAAAAAAATATTTTGAAATTGAATGGAAATTTGAAGATAGGGTATAGTTCGTGATCTAAGAAAACTATCTTTATCATTTTGTAAGTTCTTTCATCACTAACATATTTTACAATTGACATTTTTCTGCCATTGATTACATGCACCAATTCATATTATTTTTTTGTTTATCTATTCTACTCTTGTCAACAATATAGTTTCTAATGCGTCTATAAACTTCTAAGGTATTTTCAAGCAAGACATGTAAACAAAACTGTTATAAGTTGCTTAGTTGAAGGACATCGTGGGGGCTGGATATGATTAAATGGCTTGATGATTAGTTTTTGTTTCCTTTTTATATTGGTGACTGTGTTCTAAATTTAATTTGAAAATAACAACCGTTTCATACAAGGTATGACAGACACCGGTGATTATACCATTAAAAAGTTATAAACAGAAACAAAATCCAGCCAGTAGTATCTGAAATATTTCATTTTATCATACTAAGTGTTTGTCTAATATTAGCAATCTACATGTTAATTATTACTAAGGCAAGAAAAATAACTTGTAATATATATTTCGTTGTTGCTTCGATAGTTTGTCATTGTTTTAAAAATATAGTATTTCTAGATAAAATGAATGCTTACTTTTTTTTCAAAAAAACCATACAAGTAAAAATATCATATTTCATCACCAATTATGTTTTTAAAAAATCAGTGTATCTTATTTGGAAATCTTAAGGCCAATATGAGTAAACGTTTCAGTAATGCTTATGTCTATTAAAGTAATCCTTCTGTATTTTGCAAGAAAACGTTTCGCACTCTGACATTTCGTGCGTACTTTAGTGAAAAATTATTTATGAAAGAAATAAAATATGAGGTTTCATAATAATTGCAAACATACAACAGCATTTCATAACTATAATTTGTGTATTTCCAAGTATATTACAGGGAGCTTGAATACCCGAATTTTGAGATTTTTTTATTATCAAAGACAAGAAGAGATAATCTTTAAGATAAAAATCATTTTCTTTCTCTCTCTCTTTCGTTCTCTCTCTCTCTCTCTCTTTCTCTCTCATTTTACCAGAATTAAATTGAATTAATTGAATATCAGCTTAACAATCACGTACCTCTGAACTTCAATGGAACAATTGTATGCAAACTATGTGCAAACATGTTTTAACCAGAAAGTTACAACTTTATAAAAAAAAATTTACAGATAACTCTTTTCAGACTTATCCTATTTATGACCGATAAAAGATGACCAACTTTTATTTTATTTTATCCTTTTGATGTCGAAGATTTTTTTAAAGTGGAGTCACCATTAATGTTGCTGTATACTTTGCATTCAAAATACGTAATTTTTTTTTTGTCCAAATAAAATATAAAATAATATTTCTTTAAACCTGCCAAAAACAGAATTTCCTGATCACTTGGTTCCTGAATATCAGTCAGGTTTAATGATAATGGAAATTTAATGAATCCGAATGTATTTTTGAGTAATTGATGTATTGATGTTGGTATTGGGTTTCTAGAGTAGTTTACCAGGTGTTTATTATTTTTGATAATAATACCGATGATTATTTCTTTCCATGAAAACAATGCCATCACATTTTAAATGTTTTATGAAATGATTATTATTTTCCAATACATTTTCAGATACATTTCCGTTTTCCCGATTACGTCAACACACGGCGGGTGTGACCGGTCAGCAGAGGATGCTCACTCCTCCATGGCACCTGATCCTACGTCTAATTTTTATAAGGTCCGTGTTTGCTCTGCTCCTGATTTGTAATTTTCCTTTAGACTTTTGAGCTTGAATACTATTCGTTATCGCCACATTTCATAAGATTTTATTACGAATTGATGGTGTTGCACGCCAGATTTATTAATGACTTTATGACATTAGCCCACCAAGATGTATCAGCCATGTTTGTTTAGATAATGGATGATAAAGCCACTTTGGCTGTGAGCTGCATTGTAAAGGTTGTATTTACTCGGTTGTAATAGTATACAGATTCGGAAGCATGTTATATAAATATAGGATAAGGTAGAACTAAGGAGTGAACCAGCTCCATTGGCATTCAGTTTTTAACTGTCACATCATCATCTACAATCCAACTCTAGATGCATCATTCGTATATATTTTGTTTTGATATGTTCGGACTGATACTTGGAAATGAGACCTTTTCTTTATACTTAAGTCTGTCATATTATCTACAAAACATCACGGCATCCAAACTATATGTGTTAATATGCATAATCCGTGCACAGCTTAATTAGGTAGACCTCGAAGATTTTAGTGACTAAGAATGCTAAAATAGCCTGTCACATCCTGTCAATGTAGATCGCATTATCCATAGCATGACTTTTATTCTTATTATGTAACAACATCAATGCAAGTGTGATTCAAATAGGGTGCATATATTGTTAAGAATAAGAGCAGTACCTAAAACCTGAACCACCTACAAACAAGCAAGCATGGTCAAACGTCGACAATGTATTGACTGAAAATGCAGAATTGTTACCGCAGCAAAAACACATGAAATGATAAGCGGAAACTCCAATCTAGCACATCTTATATCCTTTTTTGTCTCTACATCTTAAAAAGCCTGCTATTGACTTTACGAGTACTATTTCCTCATGCAAAAAATAGCTCAAAGTTGTTCAGCAGCTCGATTGCAATGTCACATGCGATCTCATTGGTTTATGGTTCATTCATTTGTTTTTCAACAAATCAAATATACAAGAGACATACGTAATATCAGTTGGCGCTTAATTTGAGTTTGATATTATGTTTAACGTTTGTCAAAATATACAAAATATACGACCGTACCTTACCAGAAAAGCTAAATGGGCAAGTTATCATCCTTCAAACTACCTTGTGAAGTAATGGGTCAGAAACAATAAAAATAATCACGTGTAGATAAATTGTGACCTATCTTGGCTTTTTTTAAGAAAGCCAAAGATTTCTTTTCAAATAGCGTGCCAGATTATTTTGTAGTTTGTGGATTGTTTTTCATTTACTAAAGAGCTCCAGAGAGAACCATAAGACAAACATATCGCAATTGCCAAACCAAACGTGTTTCTTCAACGATGAAGCGTGTATTGTTTATGTCAAAAGTCATGGTTCTCGACAATGTAAGAAGGTAAGAAAAATGAAAGAGAAGTTACACATGTAGAATATGGTTGTTTCCGTTAAGCATTGCATGTTGTCGCTGTTGCTAGATGCGGGCTATGAATAAATGTTGTGGAGGACTGAAGTGATGACCTACTTTTTTGTCTAAATTATGATGGAAACCTTGTGTTACTGAAAATAGCAAACCAACTACTGTATGAAACAATCTTATATGCATTTGTACACTCACGTGCTACTTGTAGTCTATCGTGATTTTACTTATAGAACTAAGAAACCCGGTGACGTATTAAAAACCCGGTGACGTATTAGTTCAATATATATTTTAAATGAATGAGGGACTTAAATTTAGTTAAAATAAACGAAAAATATTGACTGAAGTCTGTCATTATAAATCCATACTGGCTTACACGGAGTCCATTTTTGGACTCTGTAATTCTTATAAATTAACCATTTTATTGTCCAACACCAACAAATCAAAAATATTTTTAAAAAAAATAATGCAGCCGTTTAATATCGTTCAGTAGTCGTTAATGGGTTGGATTGGATTATGGTCTTGGAGAGAGATCGATTTTAAAAAATTGTACAGCTGATACAATATAGAATAAATTACCTGACATGGGGCAATTGATGTAATCTGACCAAAGCAAGCGGTCAGGTCCGATTACTGCGTGGCATCTGTCATATTACCATATGATATGTAACCTTTTAAACTTAAAATTAAAATCAAATAATAGTAAGTATTATCAATTTTTGTGTAAAAATATATATTTCTAAGGTGTGGAGCTAATCTGTGTTATTTTGTTGTTCCTTCAGAAGTTTAAGTCCCATTTTCACAATATCAAAATCCTGAGATCAATTCCTTCAAAATGATTGTATCTGTACTAGTGCGTTCACAATAAAGTCATCAAAGTTTTCTTAGCAGCAAAATTAATGTGTTCATAGTGATAAAATCAATTACAACATGCCTTGGATATTGCATTTCAAATCCAGGAATTTATAGCAAAGATAATATAAATTATGTATATCATGGAAAATTTCAGAGAAATTGCTTTGTTTGTTGCCATAGCTCACAGTGAAAATTAATATCTGTAATCCATAATATGCAACATACAATAAGTTACTGTAAGAAAATAATAATTGTATATTTGCCAGCTTCTAACTACTGTGGAATCATTAGATTTTGTGGTGGCTCAATTTTCGTGGAATTCTTGGGTACCTCTTATCCACGAATTAGCATCCTTCACGAATTAATAAATTAGGGTTATAAAGTCATATTTCCTTTTGTAGGTATAAGATAACACACGAAATTACGTCCCCACAAACTTGTAAAATTTACCCATCCACGAAAATTGGCCCCCACGAATTTTAATGATTCCTTAGTATTTTCCGCTGCACAGTGCACTGGTTTCGTGATAAGAGCACAACCTCTGCCTTGAAGATCTGATATCATTGTTGTTAGTGACTGACTCATATCTTTATCAACTACACCTAGTGCAATTTAACCGTTCATGAATACAGCTTTATTTGATTAAGGTTTAAATTGTATGAAATAAAAAATCTAAAAGAAATAATTAGTACGCGCTGCTATTTGAATTTCTTATTAAATATTTTTTTTTTTAAAACTGCTCATTCAATTTGACAAGGTTTTAAGGGGTTTTTTTTTCAAGCGCAAATATTATAATTTAAACAACCGATTTGTAATGGCATGTAAAGATCTAGTAAATATTGAAATATTCCGGTTCATATTAATTGAGTTTATTCATCTGACATTCATACTAAACTCAGATCGATCCTCTTATTGTTGTTTTCAATAGTTGAATAATTGTTATACATTAAGTTTCATGTGAAATTCTATTCACAATTAGCATTACAGTGAAGTATAAAATATGCCTCATCTCATGTAGTTTAACCCCAATGTCATTTTTATAAAACATTATTTCTCAGCACGTAATACATCACATTCACGCAAGTCCTCTACTTTTATATTACAGTACTACATGTATTCTTCAAAAACTTTGTTTATTAATACGAGCAGAGCCAATCTTAGTTCAAATAAACACTTATTCCTAATATATCAAACATCAGAGCAGTTATGACAAAATATTGTGCATATATATGATATACATCGTCATCAATTTCTCGTCAATGAATTGTACTTCTCAATTTTTATCAAAGATTTAATACAAAAATATTGTAAGGTAGAAAAATTACTGCCTGAGAGGCTTATACACTTATTAACTGGTGGTATCTGATATCCAATTTTAACCGAGCGTTCATTGTCAAGAACATTAGAAGCCCGGCAATATCTACCAATATTGTTGGAATGAAAACTTTTGCGTTACCTGTAAAATGCAAAAAAAATGTTAATATTTAATGATAATAAAAAAAAACAACACTGTGATTAAAGAAAATGTAAAATAACATTTTACTAAATACTGCAACTATAACGGGACCCAGTGAATCAAACAAAGAACAACAACCACTGTTTGATAAAACCAGATTTTTTAAGAAGAAGGAGTTATCGTCTCTTATTCGCTAAAATTCCAACATGTTCTTCCGCAGTAAATCAAGTCACAAAACAGAGCAAATACCATTTTGAATTATATATGGAACATAAAATTCTTTTATTATTATAATCCAATATATCATTAAAGCAATTCTTAAAAACTATCGAAGATGGCAAGTAAGTAATAAGTTTGTTTTCTTCTTTTTTTCTTTTACATGTTTGATTAAAATATTGCACAAAAGACTTGCTTGTTGAACACTCGATGTCATCCTTTCGCCTGGTTCTCAGGCTAATAAGTCATTTCATAATACTTTAAAGTGAATGCATTTTACTCCATGCTCCTTAGTAAAATAACCAATTACGTACAATGCGAAGAATATAACATAAAAGTTGGGTTTTTTAGATATACTGTGCTTTATGAGGCTTAGCCCGTAATGGTATAATTTATATAAGTTTGCCTATATTTGGCTTGGTTTCTTCACAACTACATGTTATTGTAATGATTGTTAAAAAAGGGAGTGTCTTATTCCGTAAAAATTAAAAAAAATATCGAAGGTCTAAATATTGATATCAATATCTTTAAGATTGAATGTTCGATAATCTCAGGGAGAATTTTAATACATAGAGATGACACCGGTAAAATACCGCTAAATTAACTTACCATAAGCTTTATGTGACTTATTCCGTATATGCTTAACATTCACCAGCTCTCTTCATTACTATTTTTTTAAAAATGTTTTGCTGGCAAACAAAATAATGTTTATTGTTTGTTAAATTTTGATAATACATGTTCTTCCAATATATATGCGTGGTTAACCCAAACTAATAAGAACTGATTTATTACTCCGTGATGCATATTGTTGTTTGAAGTTTTCAATTTACCATTAGTCTAAAGCCAAAAAGCAGGAAACTGAAAAGATTATTATCCTTCCAACTGTGACCTGTTTAATATACAGGGATTAAATTGTGATAGAGAATATTCGTTTTTGATAGTTACTAATGCATGAAAAACAACAGTAATATTTTGTTATTGCTTTAAAAATTTGTCAAGCAATGTAATAAAAAATAAAGTGTTTTTGTAGATGATATAAATGTTAATTGATCTTTTTCACTTTTAAAAGTATCACTACATGTAAAAATAAAATATTTCCTCACCAAATAATGTTATAAAACAGTGCATCAAATACAATTTCTTTTTTCTGATTTGTATCATTATACCGTATTGTATTTGCTTAACAATTCAAATAAAGTTTTTATCTAATCGGATATTCCTTCTATATTTTGCAACAAAACAAGTCACGCTCTCACATCAGGATTTTAACAAAATTTGTACTATAGTCAGTTCTTCTGGACAAAACGAGATGTATTATGATTGAAATGTGGTGATAACGAACAGTACTCAAGCCCAACAGTCCAAAGGAAAAATACAAAACAGGAGTAGAGCAAACACGGACGTCTACAAAAATAAGAGGTAGGATCAGGTGCCATGGAGGAGTGAGCATCCTCTAGGCATCCTGTAATTTCATGGTAATTACAAACATACAACACAATAGTTTCATTTAAATGCTATAAATTTATAAATTATTTATTAATTAATGATAAATATATATCTCCCTCTCCCTCTCTCTCCCTCTCTCTCTCTACCTTTCTCTCTCTCTCTCTCATTCTCTCTCTCTCTCTCTCTCTCTCACAGACACAGACACACACACACACACACACACACACACACACACACACACACACACACACACACCTGAAACGGTTTAAGCCATTATGCAAACGGAATATTAGCACAACAAGCACGTATATCTGTTTTATTGGAACAACTTAAACAAGAGGTCGCTTATTAGTATTCGCCCGGAAGTTTCAATACTTCATAAAAAAGAATTACAGATAACATTATACACATATTATATTCTATTTTAAACTGTTAATACATGACTAACTTTTATTCTATTTCATAATTACACGTAAAATAGACTAAAAGTATCATAAATAGAGGTACTTTTGAGGAAGGAGGGTTTTTCAAAGGTGATAATATGCCACATAATTATTTTCAATTAAACTTCTCTAAAATAGCAGGCTGCCGGATCAGACAAATTGGCCGGTTTACTGGGGGCACTGGTTAGCCGAAGTTCAATAAAAACTAGCCATTATGCAAGAATTGAACCATTTATGTAAAAATACACATATATAGTGCATCAAAAACGAGTGATCAATGTTGCTTTAATGTATTGTCAATAATAAGATAACTGTTTTGGATATGATTAGATATGTTTTTTCTAAATAATCTAAGCAAATTTTTTAACAAGTTTGAAAAAGTAGTTAAGACACCAAGCAGAAACTTTTACTGGTTATTTAAAAATTATTTGAGACTTTATTTACATGTATATTATTATATTTTAATTTGGGGACGAAAATAAAGGCCCTCTTTTACACAGTTATCGTAAGGTCAATAAGGAAGGCACAAGTTGTGAAAAAATGATGGTGCCCATGTAGACGTACGTACTGTTCACTTTGATCGTGTTAGTAAACAAGTGCCCCATTAATTATCTTAGCATCAACCTGTTGCAATTACAGAAATAATTACTGATAATGAATACAACCTGAATTTTATTTCAAAAATAATTTTCAACTCAGGCATATTCAAAGATTCCCATCAAACCTATGTTCATCGAACGGTCGCTTACATCAACGAAGTTTGCATTGAATCCCTTGTTACAAATATCTTTTTAATACATCGTTTATATATTTTTCTATAAGTATAATTACAACAGATGACGCAGACTCTGTGGTATCTTTTATTTCAAGTTCACTTGGTTATATCGAGTCGACGTCAGAATTGAAGTAACAGTTGTTAATTGATAGTACTTCGTCGATATACCTCATATATATATAAGCAGCTATCAATGATGTCAAAGGCATGGACTTTCATTTATCGTGGGGAATGGTTGTATAAAGTGTAGAAAAGTCGTAAGTTTTGATGCTATTGATTTTGGTAAAATTTTGGGATTTCAAATTTTCTAAAAGTTCCTTGTTTAAAGCCTGACACTATACAGTTTATTCCACATGCAATTACTTTCCTTACTAATGTAGCATTAAACTATCATTACCTGCATATGTAGTTTTTGTCTCTCAGTTCATTCGATACGCAAGGGCATGTTCTACGTATGAACAGTTTCTAAGAAGAGTCAAGCTTCCGACAAACAAGTTGATAAAACAGGACTATCAACAGTCTTGATTGAAGTCATCATTTTGGAAGTTCTATGGTCGATACAACGACTTTGTCAGCAAATACAATCTTCCACTGAGTCGTATGCTGACTGACTTTTTTCATACCTATTGTAAGACCATAATTAATTACCTATCAGTATATTTTTTAATTCCATTTCATTTATAAAATTTGAAGGATAAATAACATTTTTATAATGAAACAATTTGAGGCTGAAGATCGAAGAACCTTAATCACACCGTCGCGGTGTCATCACGGTCTCTATCAATACCGCGATCAAAAACTGCGATGGTGTATCGCGGGAATGATAAAAATACCGTTGCGGGATCCGCGTTGCCTGTACTGTATCAACAGTCTCCATTGAAGTCATCTTTTCGTAAGTTCTATGGTCGATACAACAACCTTGTCACCAAATACAATGTTCTACTGGGTCGCATGCTGACTGACGAATTTCATACTAATTCTTAGACCATAATCAATCACCTAATTGTCTACGGATTTTTCCGTTTTTCCCGATTACGACAAAGAGCACACGGCGGGTGTGATCGGTCAGCAGAGGATGCTCACTCCTCCATGGCACCTGATCCTTCCTCTAATTTTTGTAGAGGTCCCTGTTTGCTCTGCTCCTGTTTTGTATTTTTCCTTTGGAGTTTTGATTTTGAACACTGTTCGTTATCACCACATTTCATTTCAAACAAATCATACTGTCAATATTTTCCTATTCCCATATTCAGGTAAAAGTGATTACTATGAAAATTCAAAATGATCATGTACAACGACAAAGATCTGAAAAATATGTATTAAAACAATAATAAGCACTGTCCGTAATCGTATTACAGTTGGATGTGTATTTTATTTAGCGTTTTTGCGGAATGCGGCTGTCGCCAAATCAAGTAAATTGCCAAATTTAAAATTTAAAACTTGTATATAGATAAATAGGTACTTTATAAAATGCAAAACATTAATCAACGCTAACTTGTTGCAAAATCATTTTCGCCAAATACCGTACGTTTACAGAGAGTATTTCGCTATTAAAGCAATAATTTTTATATACTTGCAAAGAAGCACAATCCATGAGATACGTGATATCCCATCATAAATCATCATAAATCATCTCATTTACTAATTTATCTGATTCAAATCAACGTGCAAAAACGTGCAAAAAACTAAATATGCCAACAGTTTACGACTTGAATTCAAAAAAATATATATATCAACTTTTAAATAACAAATTTAAGATAGTGTTAAATTTGCTAAAATTACTAAAAACATACAATGTATTTGTTGATTTTCCAATATGGCAATGGTATTGTTTGATTATAATAAAACTTTTTCGGAAGCTTTCCTCCATAACAATTTTGCAAATGATGAACCACATATTATCACAAAAAATATGTCTCATTATCTAGATATATTGAGACCAAGTTTGAGAACTTCGGCCCCTAAACCCCTAATTACGTAATAAATGGGTGTGGCAATGATTTTTCAAACAGATAATGTTACAATCAACAACTTTGCTTCTAAAATGCATTACAAAATCTTAACCGTTTTTAAGTTATTTGTAATTGAATTTACGAGTCTCTGGGGCCCTAAATAAACTGGCCAGCTTCTTTTTCTTGGTATTATACGAAATGTCTTACAAATACTAACATTTTATGTTATTACACCTATCTAAAATATTGTTCATTTTTGAGATACAAGAGATTGAATATTTTCGGGGCCAGCACTGTAGATCCCTAATGGAGACAGATATTGGTGTTTCAATTAGGAAAATCGGTTAGAATCATCAATGGAAATATTTTCTCATCTACAATGCTTAAAAAATATGTCTTCTTTTCTAGATAATTGCGTCAAATTAGTTTGAGGACTTTGGCCCCTTAAAGAGCGAGGTTGACCTAGTTAAATATCCACACGGACGGCAATTAAGCATATGAGGAAGCAGGCCACACCACTGCAGCAAGAATCTATTAATAAATAGCTGCATACCAGAACCACGAGCTGATCAGAGAACTACATTACTATAGAGTAAGTTAATAATAAAACGATGTGCATAGTTCCTATCCCTGATTCTCATTCTTTAAGTAACAATCACCTGAAAATGCACGTAGTTCTAAATTGATTATTGCTAAATTGAACTAACATCCAATTTTTAATATCTAGAGCTTTGTTAAAACATATATCACAGTAAGAATCATTTTTCACATACTGTATTACATGTAATTATTTAGAAAAATACTTTAAATTTAAAAAACAACCAATTCACTGGTCAGAATAACTCTTATCAACAACACTGTGGGTTAGGTGCAAGAGGCTAATGCACATGAGTCCTGACTCAGTGGGGAATCCCTCCCGCCAAATGTCAATAAATCAGCCACCAAATCTGCAAATGAGAAAGAGGTTCCAGGGAGGAAAAACTATATTTACCTAATGATTTTGCATATGGGCATAATCTTTGATTATCATAAATATTTGAAAAATTTATTCATATACAATTCCGATGTTAAGGTTACAAACTGTAATTCACTGTATAGTACATCACAAGCTCAAGTTTCCTTTTGGTTTACCTCTGCCCTAATAAAATTCCCTCCAAAACATTCTTGTCATCCAAATAATGGCGGAAAAGATCACCGAGGGTAAATTGGAACAAAGAGAAATAGTAAAAACCTTTCAACTTATCAATTGAGATTTAGAAGAATCGACTAGTGATCCAAGATAGTGCAATATGCTGGTGAGACAGATGAAGACTGATGATTTACAGGGGAATTTGTTGAACGTTAATTCTGCCGAACAGCAATAATTTTGGAATATCCCCATTGTTTATGCAGACTTAGCAGAAGCTGTCCGATATGTTGGAAATCAAATTTTTGAACTTCCAAACAGACATAATATTTCATTGAAGATGGGGTATAATTTCGACAATACGGTTTCACAGTGCTGTATTCTAGACCCAAAACACATCTGTAGGAAAGTTGGATTTTTCACTAGAATCTGAGATCAGCATGATCAGTGGCATAGGATTGCTATTATAATTTCTCAATTAATGTGATGAGCTATGTTCATAATTTAATACTGCTAGAACATGTGACCTGGGAGGCCCCATGCGTAATTAGATAAGGGAACTTGATACTATCAGTGTGAAGCAGCAGTTACACAAGTGTGTGTTCTTTTACTTTGTTTATGATTACCAGTGATGACAGAGTAATAAATCAATTACAAGGATTACTTAGTGTAATTTAATTTTGAGGTAAGACAAGTTATCCGCCATTTACTGTGCGTCTATAGCAATAAGAATTTCCGGTAGAAATGTAAACAAAAAGCCGATTTCTCATCTTCCAATCAAATCTGTGGAAATTTGAATTTCTGGATCACTTTTAAAATTTAAAATGAGAATTCTAAAGTAGTAATACATCAATAATAATTATTTAACTACGAGGGGCGTTCAATAAAATAATGTCACTAATCAGATTCCATAAAATACAGGGTTCAATTGACCTTTGAATGGTTCATATTCTAATTATGGCCGTTTCTCTGACCACGTTTCATCATCAAATACTCCTTTGAGAAGCTGATATATAACCCCTACACGAGACACTGTATGAAAATATAACTAATAAGGATAAGCAACGTCCTAAAGCACCTCGTACGGCTTCAACGGATGCAATACTTGCAAAAATAACTGATATTATTTCTAATGGTGGTCGATTAACCATTAAACAAATAGCAAATTTAGTAGGCATTTCATCGGGGACAGTATTTACAATTTTAAAGAAACACCTCGGCCTCCAAAAGGTTAGTGCAAGATGGATATCTCATCTATTAACAAAAAAAGGAAACGAGTGCGGGTTGAAATGTGTAGAAAACTACTTAAAATCAACAAAAATTGCAATGGACGACGTTTATCGGAAATTGTTACAGGTGATGAAACATGGATACATTATTTTGAACCTCAGAACAAGTACAAAGAAAGTATCACGAGCAATTTTCTTTAATAGTGAAGGTCCTGTAGTTCAAGTTGCTATTCCAAAAGGCCGATCAATCACCACCGGACATGTATACAAAAATTATGTGCCGAAGAAAGTTAAGAAACAACAAAAGGAAAAGACCAAAGTCTGGAATTCGCAACACTCGACTTCTTCATGACAACGCCCCAGCACATAAATCCCAGATTGTGAGATCATTTTTGGAAAAAGAAAAGGTTCATGTTTTGCCCAATCCTCCCCGACTTCACTCCCTGTGACTTTTTTTTTCCTAAATTTAAAAAAAAAAAACACTTGTCAGGAAGAAGATACGCTTCGAGGAATGATTTGGGCTCTGCCATTTATCAGTACATGAATACCATTTCCAAAAACCATAAAATGAATGCATTCAAAGCTTGGATAAATCGGTTGAAATTATGTGTGTCTGTTAAAGAAGAGTAGTTTGAAGGTAACCATAAAAATAATAACAAAAAATATCTTAATGTGTTATTTTAGTAACAACGATGACATTATTTATTGAGCGCCCCTCGTATCTAAACATGCCTTTCAATTTACTTTAGTTGCATGACAAAATTAATTAATAGTCTTTGCTGATTAAAGTTTTAATTCAGAAATTTCTTCTCTGAAGTGGAAGGTAGCAAGAAAATTAAACATTTCCTTCACTTTCCACATTGGCTGCTATTTATACCCAAGACCCGGTCTTTAAATTCCCTAATTACGTAATAAATGTGTTAAGAAATGATTTTTTTTCAAACAGATATTGTTACGATAAACAACTTTGTTTATATTATGCATTACAAAATATTGATTCTTTTAAAGTTATTTGTAATTGAGTTTACACGACTCTTGGCCACTAATAAATGAAGCCAACCCCTTTTTTCTTGATTTCATATATCCTCCACTATTATAATATATTTTATAAATTTGATTCAAAATTCATACCTAATTTTCGCGCCTTAGCGAGCTCCAATGAATGGCGCCATTGACGGAAAACAACGACGGGATAATTGTTCTTTTCTATCATTTCTGAACACTTCTTCAAATTCCATTAACCCCTCTCTAAGGATTTCAATAGTCATATATTTATACTGAAAAAAAGGCGCTGATATTGTGATATTTGATAAAATTAAAACGAAAATTAGTAAAATCGTAAATCAAAATACAATTAAGGTAGAAAAATCATTCGGTACTCGGGGATTGAACCCGGGTCGCCTGGGCAAAGTCCATTACGCTAACCAATACACCACGGTAACTTTCGCTTCGGGACTTTGAAGCCCAAAGTCTCGTGAATGCGTGGATCGATTTTAAAACAAATTACATATTCTGCATTTGTTAAAGCGTCTTCATTAACCTTTAAAAAATTATAAAAAAAAAGTATTGAAAAACAAAAAAGTTTTTAAAAATTAGGGTTTCTTGTTAACATCCGGTGATCACCGAAAGTGACGGCGGACATCATATATGCAAAGGGCACTGCAGCTAAAGACTACAACAATTGTTGAAAATTGATAGTTCTAACTTTGATACTTTTTGAGAAAAATTGTGAACAAACAAGAACATGATCTGTTTTATATCGGGACCTTAAGTGACGACCAAAAACTGATTTCTTAAAAATTTTGTTAAGTGTAAGATCTGAAAGTTTCGTCGAAATCGACCAAATGGTTTTTGAGAAAACGTTACAGAAAAAAATTATAGTAATATGGGAAAAGAAACAAAGCAATAACAGTAAGGTCTTTAAAAAACAACAAAACAACAACAAATCGACATCACATCGCCCCTATCTTTGATCGTATAAAATACGTATAATACGTGTTCTATTTTTAAAAACAATGCCAAAAACTAGACTCATAAGGTGTTTTTTTATAAAAAGGGGTCTTAAAATATTCGTGTGAATTTATTAATCTAGATCTAATCTGATTGATTCTCAATAATTAGTTTATACATGTTAACAAAATTATAAATAATACTCAGATTTATTGGTGAATCCAGATTGATTTTTAGACAGAGGCTCAATGAAATGAGCCTCCTCTTTTGCTTCCGGTCAGCTTCCATGAGACGTCGATAATGAACTTAGTAGATTTGACGGACACCACCTAGCGGCAAAAATGCAAAAATTTGCAATATTCGTTTAGGATTCATATTTCAATATTATTATTCAAATAGATAAATTATTTGCAATTACAAAATATACAATAAATAGAACTAAACATATGACAATTTATAAACATCATTTATCTCGTTTAATTGGTTAATACGTCAAATTCATAATAAGTATGAATATGCAAGAGTTTAATGAATATTGATGATGGGGTTCACAAGTAATGGTGTGTAATCGTATAGTGGTTATTTATACTTTTTATTCAGCCTCCTGCACGTGACGTCAAATAATGAGTCGAGAATCATCTACTGGTTGACGAAATAATGAACAATTATGAGATTCAATAAATAAACATGGCGTGGTTCTTTGTCTCTATCGTATATTGCACATTATCAATTAATCTCCAGCGGAGACGTATCTTTCTATATAGCTTCACCCCCCCCCCAACACTGCTTTGTGAAGTTTGAATATTTCCCCAAGTACTGTTAACCGTGATCGTAGTATGGCATGTTTTCGTTTAGTTTTACTTTACTTAATTTTTACGATTACTTTCGTTTTTGAAACAAATATATTAAACATCCAGATTTCACTCTTTAGCGCAAAAAAACCCACAGTCAGTGGTGTCACTTGAAAGGTGCATAGGTAGAGTACCCAGGCCACGTGTGGTGAGGTCTGATTAATACTGCATGTCTGGCCAGCGCTGTCGATTTCAAAGTGATTTGAGAACAGCGTGTTTTTACAAGCTGTCAGATAAGAGTGTTGCGCATGAAAAAAGTGTAAAAACATTTGACAGAAATGTTTTTTTTAAGTGAAATAGGGGGATATTACAGGTGTTATAATACATATCATTCCAGAATGATATTGATAAATAGTTATGTGTATTATAATCCATCCTTTCATATAATGCAAACAGTAGCCACAATATCATTAAAACTGGTATTATATTAACTTAGAGTTAACAGCAATTTCAAAATAAATAGCAAAATAAAGTTCATTAATATTGTGTCAGCATGCTGGTCGAGAGTTTATTATTTTGTTCAACATGGAAAAGTGAATTTGAGAGAAAAATCATATATTTTAATTAGTTTAATTCCCTCCGAAATGATGCCTCCATCTATCAGTACTATCAGTACTTTGATTAAATAATGATATCTCTTCATACACCACATTTTTACACAATCAGGGCGAATATATTCCAGGTTTATACGTATTAAGGGTGAAACAACACAGCCAGGATCAATGTATCATGGGGAAATGCACACCGGGCGAGCAAAATCACTTGGATTCGCGAAGCACACAGTATTCGTACTAATTTAATGGTATTTATTTTGTTTAAAATAATTCATAAAAGTAATCATTTAACAAGGGATAATATAACATTTATTTTTGAGTAAGTCCATGTGCGGATGATCTTTATTAGAACAGTTCGGTGTTGCTAGGATACAGGTGATCATATTTATGATTTGATTGGTTATTTTTTGGGTATTAAATATCGAATTTCTAATCTCGAATATCGTATTTCGAATTTCGTATTTAGAATGTCGAATCTTAAATGAGTCTTCTGGGCTTTCGCATGTAGATATAAGTTGTTCATTACAGGAGGAGTCAACTTTGTTATGTCTGATTTAACTTTCTTCAACTCGTAAAAAATTAAAAAGTATATAAACATAGACTGGAAAATATTTCTATTAAGATAATTAAATTTAATAGTTGCAATGAGTGCAGTGTAATGTATTCAGTTCATTTTTTTCTTATTTTGCAATACGTTAAAAACGTAGATTGCACAATCTGAATACATCTGTATTAATTTTCGGGTCTTTATTCTATAAAACATTCTAAATAAAATAAGCAAGTGGTGTTTTTCACATTTATGCATTAAAAATCAGCATTGATACAAGTTACATGCTTTACTTTGTTTTTCCGTTCGTTTTATTGTCAGTGTCAATCTTCTTTTTCTCTTATTTTGATTTTGTTTCGAATCCAACAGCAAAAGAGTAAATATGTACTGATATCAACATCAATTCAATGAGTAATTCAGCTATCTGTAAAGAGAGGGAAATTTCTAATGATAAAAATAATGTTAGTATTGTAAATAGTTAAGTTACTTAGAGTAATATCATAACATGCAATGGCACCGTGAACCATACCACTAACTTAGTTATCAACAATACTTACTTTTAAAGTCCCAATAGTTAGTAAGGAGGTCAAAAGCAGGCTTACATGGTACTCTTCAATGCTTACAACGCTTAGCAACTTGATCGGGATCATGCAGTTCTACATAATAAATAGTTCAGAAAATGGATTATTGTTTACAAACTTTCTTGTATATAGCTCATTATATATTAAAGCAATACATTCAATTGTTTTAACGACCAAATATTATACCATCTCGTTCACAATTTAATCTTTCCATCATTATAACCAAAAATAAGTTTTCTTTAATTACACCTAGCAATTAAATTTCATCAACATTTCTGCTAACTTGCATATGATTGTTATATAGATATATTCACAAACAACGTAACATAAAATTACAGATTTAATTGTCCCAGGATTAACAGAGGAATGACAACCGGTCGATGCGCTTTCATAATCGTCCTCTGAAACACCATTACAGCAGGTCTTTGGGATCTGGGAGGCCGTTGCCTGACATGAACCGGATGTTGTACACCACGGAGTGCTGTCAAAGTCGTTGGTCGTTCCTTGGACTTGGTTTACAGCACAACAGTCGTACTTTAATAAAGTGGTTATTTTGAAAAACAATTTAATTATTGAACAATCGATCTTACGTACTTCAAATACATTAAAACTTCATGGTTAATTCGTTTTAATATTTTTTAATATTCTTCAAATTACAAAAGATTTGCAATCATAAGTTTTATCCGTCTTCCATTTAAATAGTTTACCTCAATAAAGAGCTTATTCCAGCTATTTGATATTTCATCACTGCTACTGATATTATCAGAAGTATAATGTTTCTCAAGCCAAATTGTCAGATTTGATTGTAATTGAACATAATTCTGAAAATCAAATCAACGTGTCAATTTTATAAAATCAGGCAAAGTGTCGAGAGACATTTTCAAGCAATATTAGTTACATTTTTCAAAATTTTATTTGGCTGCAAAAATATTCTTTTATAATGAATCTGAATGTGAATGTAACTTAATCTCTTTAATTGATTAGATTAAAACAAATCGTTACATTTATTCTGAATAAAGATTTATGTACTATATAAAGGAAATCAATTTTGTACAGGACGACAATAATGTAATTTTGCCTCATTTAGGTCCTCTCATAGATTTTACTACGAAAATATGACCTATTAAGTTAATTAGCCACTAACATTTTTTTCATTTCAAATAAAAACTACAATTTTGCAGAAAAAAATGCAGCTTAAATTGCGTTAGTGTATGTCGATAAGAGGATGACGGGAAGAGAAAAAAAATAAAGAAATATACATGTAAACTGTAAAATGATAACTAGTTTTATCAAATTAGAATTTTCAATTTCAATAAAACTTTTATATTAAAAATAAATTTTCTCAGATTGAGATTTTTTGTTAATTACTATGGTGTCACTCAGTATCAGTTTTGATATAGTATGTTTTTATTTTTACAATTTAGTATACACAGAAAAAATTTTAACATAGTATAAAATTATGCAAACCATATTTTTTTCCATTGTTTTTGAGTAAAGAATATCATTGTATCCCATGATCATGAACACCGAAAATATGGCAACGAGTGGAAGCTGTGAAAAAATGGATAAAATTAGCAATTAAAATATAAATTATTTTATGAAAATAAAATTGCATTGAAAATGCAAACTATAATATAAAAATTACTTACAAATGTGCGTACTAGCAGTTTGCATATTGAAGACAGCAACGGGAAAATCAAGATCAAAAGGAAAAATATGAAGTCCACAGCCAGGGATGCTATTCCCAAATTACGCAGAGTTGTAGAATTTTCCTTAATGTCGTGGTATTTACAGGGAAAATTATAGTTAAAACTGATTGATTTGAGAGCCTTCTCTAAATCACAAGATTTAGCCTTTGCAATTTCCTCGCTTAATGATATTAACACAATAGTTGCAACCTATAGAAAATGTAATAAATTATGAACGGCATTAGGAATAGATTACAAATAGTATTGAAGAAATTTGACCTTTCTAAAGAAACAAAAAAATTATGAACAATTGAAATA
>WFKH01011581.1:66819624-66841109 GCA_016163765.1 Magallana hongkongensis | reverse complement strand
TTTTTTTGTAAAGTCTGAGGAAATTCGGATTTGATTATTTTGAAAACCGTTTTGAAATATTTTGACCTCACGATTTTAGATCCCGAGTAAGTTTGGAAATTTTCAGTCGAAGGATTTTTCTGGTGTATCAAAATCTAAGAAAAGTTCTTAAAATGGTTATTGAATGAAAATTATTGTCTATTTTAAGATGCTGACTTTGAGTGACCTTGGCAATCATATAAGGCGGTCGATTTTTATAAAATTTTCAATTTTGAAAGAGAGTGTTCTAAAATGCATATATACGAATTTTCATTAAATTCTTAATATTTGAAGTATGAAAAGACTCCTTCCTTAAAGAAGAAAAGACTCTCAGCTGCCTTTGTTATATCGGAAGGGGTATTGCTCCTTTGTCTGTCTAGACATGGTTTTATTCGTTTGTGTATATTTAATGAAAGTCTATTGTTTGTTCAACTTGAGAAAACCCCTGGAACTAACACAGAATATACAAGGTATACACAACGGTGTGTCTTGTGCCCAGATGCACGCCAGGGTTCCTAAAGGTGTTGAAGTCTTAGTATGTACGTGCATACAACAAGTCCATTGAATAAAAATTTTATTTACATTTGTAATTCATTCTCAAAATATTATTTCCTCACCCTGGGTTTTAAAAATATTACGTCTACAAATCAAAGATACATGTATGTAAGAGTAAAATCTAGAGACTAATTAATTACAGTAATCATAAAGGGGGGGGGGGGGGGGGTATTAATATATATTTATAAGGGGTAATATAATATGTCACATACCAGGCCCGGTACATCATATGTACATGTATACATCATTTGCAATTGTCACATGCAGTAAATACGTCACAGGTAATTAGTGATATTTTTTGTTATAAAATTGATAGTTTAAAAATCATGTATTCAACTAAACATTTAAACATTTATCATTTAATTTGTTATTCTAAATCTGCTGTAAATGTATAATAATCAATATTATTAAAATTATTACGTGGTGGAACGTTGCCGTGATCATGAAAACCGGTAAATTGCGTAGAACTATTACCCTAATAGTTTCAATGCATTTTTAAAAAAAATTGATTTCATCTTCTTCCTTGCATTTCATAGTTATGAATTAGGTGAACGTATATTTAACCGGTTTAAAGGATGACTGCACTTAAGGACATTTAAAAATTGCTACAATATAAATGCTAGAAATGGGCATATTTCATTTAATTGTAGGAATTGCCAATGTTTTAACCATGTTTTAACCATGTATTTTATATTAATGACCCTTAATATCTGATGTTATATATTTATTTATTACTTAAATATGTCTGAATGTTTTAATAATACTATAAAGATTACCATTTCCGCCTTTGTCAAATATTATCAAACCAGAGACAGCTCCTGTCAAGGGTTTGATGAAAGAGCTATCCCACTCAAATTCATTTGATAAGTCTTCTATATTGTTGATGTAAATATAAGTGCTGGTAGATTTGGTGACCTTGTTTGAAATTTAAAGTACACCAATGGTCAACATTTGGTAACCGAGTTCAACATATTTGAGACCATTTGTAGCAATTGTTGACCAAATATACCGTTGGTACATGTACCAATCCGGTGAACTCTGAACGCACCTATATTTACTGTCTTGTTATCAAACTCAGTAAGTTATCATTGCAATAACAGCTACTGGGTAACTGTTTTGTTATGATGTATATATTCTGTTTGTTACAGGAAAAAAAAATCAATATATTATTTTTAATAAGTTTTAAACATTCAATTATTTGTAATCAAAACAGTAACTGATTATATAAACTCGTACCTACTGCTCTCTACCCCTATCTTCATTGTTGTGGAGCTTTTTAGTATTAAAGAAAGTCAAGTATTCAGATTACAGAATTTGAGTAATAGCAATACGAAGGGTGGATAGCACATTTTGTACCCCGGAGAATATAAGCATATTAAAATTGGATATATATCTGCCTTAATAAACGTACAAGGTATTTTTATGAAGTTAAAATGAAACGAACCCGTAAACCCTTAACTGTGTATCATGGTATTTGTTAACAAGAGGCCAATAGGCCTTAACGGTCACCTGAGTACCGTAGCCCATACACAAACTTGTCGAGGAGTCTCATATATGCATTTAATTAAGTTTCATTCTGGAGTAGAAAAATTATAATATTGTAATGACGACCACCTCCCTGCCTGAAATCTTTCAAAAAGAACCATGATACCTATAGTTTTAGCGAAAAACTTAAAGATCATAATAGATTGCATGACCTGATATTGAAAAGGTGCAAGACGGATAGAAAATAATTTTTCAATGTTTGTTTACTTTCAATATGGGTTTTATGTGAATATGTTTTCATAGATAAACTGAAACAAAGTGGCTAGTATACATTTTTTTTATTTAAAATAACCACTAATAACCCATCCCCAGGGGCAGACAGAAACTCTCCCTGTGAGCATTTAAACATAAAAAAGCTTTAAAAGCTATAATGTGTTACTCCCTCCTCCTGTTCCAGCTTTTGAATATTCAACATTGAAATTTGATCACCATCTGGCATTTATACCAAAATCATTTTACGTGTACTGCTTATCAGTGATTTTGATTAGCCAATTATTATTTTACTATTAACAAGTCAATTTGTTTATTTAGAAAGTTAAAACACTGTTTTTGTTTCAAATAATGAATATACTTGCATAACTCGTTTGATCATACAACTTTCTTAATTACAGTATATTCAATGATTTATTACTAAATATGAACAAGCAAAGGAAGATAACTCCTTTATGAAGAAGCAAGGGAAGATAACTCCATTAACTGTTACAACCCTCCCCCCTGAACTCTTTCCAAATGCTTTCACAATATCTTAACTTTGATAGACAGCTTCATTCTTTCCCTTTTCTAAATATGTGAATTTACTCATTTCTTTCATTAAAATTCCTGAGCAGAATAAAATAATAAGACAAATATATACCCTCCCCTTCCTAGCTATAACATGTCATGAAATATTATTAAAGATGACAGATTAATGGGTTTTTTTTTAAATATGCAGTCAGTTTTTATTCTGTGTCAGTAGACGTTTTAAACATTATATACATTAACACTGAATGACCATTTTGGCCACACCCTGCATTAAGAACCCTATACACTATATATGTGTTTTGGCCCCACCCTAGATCCAAATCCCTACATTGGGAGACATGAAATTTAAAATTTTGATAGATGGCTTTTTTTTCTTTCTTTATATGCAGTCAGATTTTATTCAATATCAGCAGAAGTAAAGAAGACCTTTTTTTTAAACATTAAATGCATTAACTATTTTGGCCCCGCACAAGAGTCATAACCCCTACTTTGGGGGACATGAAATTTATAATTTTGGTAGAGGGGTTTCTGGTCTACAATATTATGAATTCAATTTTCCTTAGAGATGTGTGGGAGTAGAGAAGATAATTTTTAAACATTATATGCATTAACACTATTCATCCATTTTGTGAATCTAGGGGACATGAATTTTACAAATTTTGTAGAGGACTTCATACACATCATAACCACGGATTTAGCTTTTCTAAAATTTATATTGGAATGTAGAGAAGATTTTTTAAGATTTAATACATTTTCACAATGTTGGTTAAGAGCTTTATGGACATCATAACTTTGCATTTAATTTATATTCCTATACTGTGGAAGTAAAAATTAAGATTTCCTAAGATTTAAAACATTTTCATCATATGACCATATTGACTTTACCCAAGGACCTGAACCACTGACCCAGGGGTCATGAATTTCACAATTTAGGTATAGGGTTTCAAGAACATATAACCATGCATTTAGGTTTTTTTCCTACATGTGTGGAAGAAGAAAAAAGATTTTTTTTTTAAATTTGGCGTTTTTGTTGTTGCATATTTGGCCCCGCCCATGAGGACTTATGGGAGGCAAGGTCATAAATTTCAAAATTTTGATTCCTCTTATCCTAGAGATACTTCAAACCAATTATGGTAACAATTGACATGTATTTTTAAAAAGAATTTTAAAGTGTAAAATTGTTAACGGACGACACACGCCGGAAGACGCACGATGACGTACGAAGACCGATGGCAAAGGTCACCTGAGGAACGAAAACTATTGCATAAATACCCCAAAGAGGTAATATTGCTTGTGCACTGGAAAATAGTGAATTTTGAAGTTAAGCTATTTAAGTTACATTTGGTCTTGAGCGCATGCTTACAGGCTAGAACTTCATTAGTTTAAAACAGCAGGATAGTGTCAACTTTGATGTCTTTTATTTTAAAAAAAATTTACAAAGATAATGGTGTTAACCAACTAACAGCAGCATTAGATCCGGGTCTGGGATTCAAACTTTGGTGGTCGAAATCTTCTGCTGACTGAGAAGAAAAAAAACTTCCAAAGTATGCTAGAAGGCAAGACTTGTTTTGCTAAAAATCTTTGTGATGATGGATCTCCTCCAAGGAAACTTATTAAGATTGAAGGTAATATTTTTAGCATTATAACACATACAAAGCAGAAAAAAGAGGCATATTTCAGGTGATTGTTAAAATGGAAGTTACCCAGAACCTCCTTGAACTGTACCTGCTACTTCTTATGCACTTAGCATTGTGGGGGGGGGGGGGGGGCTTTTTCTTGTAGCAAATTTTTTTCTTAAAATATACATATAGGAAATTTAATTATCATGGAGTTGGCCCCCCCCCCCCCTTCCACACACACACACACGCACACTTTTCTGGGAGCCTGAAAAAATAGGAATTGAAAATCAGGAAGTTAACAGTAAAATCGAAGTTACAGTATGTATACGCATTTCTCTCTCCCCCGCCCCCCCCCCCTCCCCACGGATTAGGATTTTCCTAAATTGCCAACTTGCCTTTTTGTTTTGCTTGTCAAGAATTTTTAAAAAAGTCTGGCATCCCACTTTCAAAAACGATGCTACGTGCCTGCTTCTGCACTAGTGGATTGATTTTTTAGTATTGCAGAAAAGATCTTTAGACCAGACAGATGCAGACAAAGTTGCTTAACATTTTAAATGTTAATGATGATAAAGAGTAATGATAAAGCTTAAATATAATTTGAGGAATATAAATTAGAGTAAAAACTCCTGTCTAAAATAGTTTATCTTCTAAACATTAAACATTTAATCTAGGGAAAAACTAAAGCAGTTAAAGTAATCGGAAGTTATCACAAGTAATTATGATTACAAGAAGGAAAAGTAGTCTATTGTAGTCGATTTGTGTAATAAGCTTGTAATAATTACTTTCAAAATTTATAGAAACTGTAATTTAATCGATATGGACCCCATCCTTGTTAAGGGAGTTAATTAATGTTTTTCGTTTGACTAATGTCTGAACATTGCTGAATCAGTGTCAGTTGTTCTAGTTTATTTGAAGGGTAAGTCTCTGGGAAAGTTTCCTAAAATTGTATTCGCTATTTTAGCCTGCTGCTCTTTAGGCAAATAAAATAAGAAGAAATATTAAATAGAAACAAATTATCTGTCTACATGTTTGATAATTGATACAAAACATTAATAACCGAAATTAATTCTTTGTCAATCACATAGAATATAATGGCCTTATTAAGGCATACACCCATCCTATTTTCAAAAGAAATAGAACGAAGGTTTTATTAATATTTTGATCAAACAAAGATGATATCCATTGAATGTTCAAAAAACACAACATGCATTATACTTGGTATTTTATTAAGATTTCAATTTTAAATGAATTTTTTTTATGCCAATGAAATGATAAGAATTTTAAGATTTCTTAAAACATTTCATGTATATTGAAAATTTCTGTTAAGTTCGCTAGAGTTATCATTCCTACGGTATTGTCAACGTTTTACAGCATCTTCATATATGGACACAAAATCAACGTCGCCGGATGTAACCAATGGATTTATTTCGCGGTAAAATTTTGGGAGCGTCATTTCAATAGCGTGGGTTCTCACTTTCTTTCAGGACGCCGATAGCTAAACATTGAAAGTTTTCAAAGCGATCTTTATCGGATCAAACTAAATCAAAAATTTGGTCAAACCAGTATGTAGAATTTTCAAGCCTTTTGTCTAAAGACAAACGAAAGAAATGTAAGTTCTCTCTACAGGTCGAAGATGGTGACAGTCCAGGCCAGTTGACAATCCACCAGGTCGAGAATGATTCTCAAAACGAGGTAACTTTCTCATATATGCATGACTGTCACAATTTACGTCCATACTTACTTTCTATACTTTTTGTTTTCGTTTATAATGTTACTAATTTATTGTCAGATTTAACGCCGTATTTATTCCTAAAATGACCAGATAACCTTGTTTATATTTTCCGTGAGTAATTTAGAAGTATTTGGAAGTAAAGTGTGATAATGAGTATTTACTCATATCAAAACTATTTAGTATAACGTAAAAGTATGTGTATTGTTGTAATGTAAACATATGTTGTATGTATATCAGAGTAAGGCGCGTAGTAGTTGCTGTAAAATAAATGTATTTTTGTAGTACACAAGTATATGAAAGTGAAGTACGTGTACAAGTTTAATGATTGTTTAAAGTAACGTATATGTAGTTAAGTAGTAAAGTTATGTACAGCAAAATTTGCAAATATATGTGTAAATACAGGAAAATGTATTGAGTAAAGTAATGTGCAGGAAAATGCAAGTATGAGTAAAATAATGTTATCTGTGTATTTATCATTTCATTTATATTTCAGATCCCTTTTTGTACCTTTTATTTGAAGTCTATGGAAAAGTTGGAATCTATTTGTCAATTATCACCTGAATAAAAGCCTTGTTAATTTACTGAGAGTTATTATTTTGGAGCTGCAAAGCCACCCGGCGACAAATGGTGTCAGAAGTGGGATGCTGCAATGCCTATCCAAAAATACCTGTTCAGGGATCCAGCAATATCTGTACAATACCTATCCAGTGATCCTGCATCGTTTTGTAAAAGATACCTACACAGAGATACCTATCTAGGGATACGTCTCCAAGGATACCGAATCAAAGATTTCAAGACCTACATCAGATCTCAATTCAAATGACTCAGGATCCTACAGGAACAACTACTCATATTAACTATCTTTGAAGTTATCCTCCAAGAGAAAATACAGGAATTGAATACAGTTCAACTCCGCAGACCAAATATCTACAGTATTACTACACTCCTCAACGATGTCCTGATTAAAACCCAGGAACGTGATACAACAATTCCTCAAACAAGTTTTACTGTTTCAAAAAACAAAACTTTCTGTGAATTATAAAAAAAAATGATGATGATTGTCTCTTGAAAAATAATCTGAAACAGAATTTTGACTTAAAAGTTATTGGACAAAACAGATTAATTAGTTTGTACAATATTTATCTAAATTTGCTGTGTGTTCTACCATTGTTTATGAATGTATGCGCATTTGTTAATCTATTTAGTTGTCTTATATGTCTTTGTAGGAGACACGGTCATTTGGTCATTTGGGATCCAGATCTCTAGAAGGGGTGTTGGTTGGACTTCCTCAGAGTGTGTGGAACCTGGTCAGGGTAATTGTAGTTAAGTAAATAAAACAAAGTACAATTGTGTCGCCCATTCTGAAAAGTCAATTGAATGATATTTAAAAAAATACCATGATACAAGATAAAACTTTACAGTTTCGTTTCATCTAAACTACATTAAATACCTGTTGGTACATCATGTTGACACGCACGCACGCGCGCGCGCGCACGCGCGCGCGCGCGCACACACACACACACACACACACACACACACACACACACACACATCAAACCAAGATAACAAAACCATGTCTAGAATTAAGAAATATGTTACAAAGTTTTCTAACAATCTAACAGATAAAGAAGAAGACTTTCTACTCAAATTAGTAACTTTTACGGTTTACCAAAAATCCACAAGTCTAAACAAATTTAAATTGGAATAAAAAACTTATGTGAACCATATATTAAACTACCGCGTCCAACAGACTTGAAACTTCCTCCAATCGTGGTTGGTCCTTCCTGTCCAACACAAAGACTTAGCAATTTCCTAGACATCATACTTAAACCGCTCTGTAAATTAATACCAAGCTATATTCGTGATGACATAGACTTTTTAAATCATATACCAAATATCGTCAAAGAGAATACACATCTGAAAATCTTCAATCAAGACAAGTCTAAATTCAAGATATTCACAGAGCGTTAAGGGTAAGAAATCAACGGATTATTTTATTGCATCGCAGTTTAAAACCAATATGACAATAAATTTCTATTGGAAATTGACCAAACTATATAACAAATGACTTGACATGAAATTGAGCGAGGAATAAACGTAACAATAGTGACCGAAAAAGGACCTAAATTACGACGTTAAGTGCAGTCATCCTTTATTTACTTAAAACCAGTAAGCCTAACAGTTTCCAATAAGGTATAATATATTTTTTTCACTGAAGACCAAGTACCGTAATTCATTCTAAATACATGCATACATGTAATTAGGTATAATTGATTGTTACAAACTGAATGGAAGTCAAAATCTTTTAAAGTAAAAAATAAACACACACACATACATTACATTGGTTCAAAAGCCAATGATTTATAGGATATTAAGACCCTATCAAATATGAGCTCACGTGGCGCACTGGAAGTGAGCTGATGCTAGTAAACGAAGGATCCCGGGTTTGATACCCGTCTTGGGCATTTTATTTTTTTTTTATTTTTTTTTTAGAGCAAAAACCGTTTTTAATAGTTTTTCTGCCTTAGAATCATTGAAACTTGCGACAGAATGTACATTATTTACTTAACTTCTGTACATGTTCATGTACAACCAATTTCTCTTGTTAAATTCGCTGCGTTGTGTGTCTTCTTTCTTTGTGTATATCTAACTTCAGAAAAACCCTGGAACTAACACAGAATATACAGGATATACACAACAGGTGTGTCTTTTGTCCAGACGCGCCGCTATGCTTTTTTTAAATAAATACTTCACATAAAGGTTAAATATATTTGTCCGTTGATCACAATTGATTAAATTGTCATAAAGTTATTACCTTTTGTTGGTAAAGTAAACACAATATTGAATGAAGACTGTTATAAAAATGGCTTAAAGGTGGCTTAAAGAAGTGTGGACATTAAGGACCAATAAGTTGTCCTTATAGGTGGCTTAAAGGTCGCTTAAAGATAGTCTTTAAGCTGCCTTTAAGCACCTTTAATCCATCTTTACGCTTTCTTTAAGCCCCCTTTAAGCCACCTTTAAGCAGCATATTTGGCTTAAAGGTGGCTTAAAGATCGTCTTTAAGCTACCTTTAAGCACCTTTAAGCTTTAAGCTTTAAGGAGAACTTAAAAACGGTCATTCATCCTGTGAAAAAAGCAATTATTTTCAATATAGGTTGTGTATGAGTATATAAAACACTATCTGGGGTATATCCCGTATCTCCATGATTAAAACTATATAGTCATCTGTAACTAATTAAATTGTGCTTTTATGACTAGGACTGCCTAGTATTTAGTTCGGAGTGGGATTGTAATATACGTTAAAAATTTTAATTACATGAAGTTCTTTCCACTTATTCATATACGATGTCAAATTAGATCTTTTTATGTAGAAATTAAATTAAATTAAATAAATAAATAATAAATAATGATCGTTGTAATTTAGAAATTAATCGAAATTGAATTAACGTTTCTGGAAAGAAAAAGAAATACTGAAAGGGTGAACCAATCGACTTGGAGGTCTTTTCCAGAAACGCACCATTTTATATTGATCTTTTCTCGTAATAACGAGATCTCTCCTCGTAATTAAGAGATATTTTCTCGTTATAACGAGATTTTTCTCGATATTTCGAGATATTTTCTCGATATTTCGAGATCTTTTCTCGTAATAACGAGATAATTAACTCGTAATAACGAGGTGTTTTCTTGTAAGAACGAGATAATAACTCGTAATAACGAGATCTTTTCTCGTAATAACATGATAAAATATTTTTTTTATGCGGCCCTATTCGTCTTTCGTAACACTCACTGTAATACCTAATCCAATTTTATATTTCATATGTTCTAACAACGGAGTCTAGAATGTTTAGACTTGTGGATTTTTGGTAAACCGTAAAAGTTACTAATTTGAGTAGAAAGCCTTCCTCTTTATCTGTTAGATTGTTAAAAAACTTTGTAACATATTTCTCAATTCTAGACATGGTTTTGTTATCTTGGTTTTTGGTGTGTGTGTGTGTGTGTGTGCGTGTGTGCGTGCGTGCGTGCGTGTCTACATGATGTACCAACAGGTATATTAATGTAATTTAAATGAAACGAAACTGTAAAGTTTTAACTTGTATCATGGTATTTTTTTAAATATCAATGTGTACATGTGCAATGATCAGTATAGGTTCTGAAAAAAAAAATAAACAACCCCCCTAAAAAAACCAAACAACACAAAACAACAATAGTTATAATTATCTTTCAATATATTTTCTGCTGATAACTGTAAAAGTCGGCATTAAATGGTTTATTAACTTTCAGAGATAATGGTCATTTTTATACAAGAATCTATATAAATGTCATTTCACTTCTTAAACGAAAAACGCTTGCCTAATATTAATTTGCAAAGAAATTTTATAGATTTTAAATATGTGTTATTTATATCATGATAACGATTATAACAAGAAGCTCAGATACCTTGATGGTCACCTAAGAATCATAGCCTTTTGATGGAGGTGTCGGGGAGTCTCATGTTTGCATTTTAAGTTTCATTTTGAAGTCTAAACCTTAATCCGAGACTCCTCTGACTCCTAACCTCTCTTTTATTATCTGATGTTTGCAAACATCAATTCATTAAAGAGTAGACGAGCGCAAGAGCGCCTATAGGGATCTCAAATTATCTATACCCAAGCTCCAGGGGCCAAATATTGTAGTCTTTTGGCAAAAAGATACCTAAACCCTAGCTTTAATGGTTAATCTTTTATGATATTCACATTTTTTTTAAAAGCACACAAAACACAAAAAATTAAAGTAGTTTCCTAAAAATAAAATACATATTTGTTTGATATGGCCAATCGACAATTTACTTGTTAAAAATGTTAAATTGTTAGCTGACGGCGCGCGACAAAAGGCAATAAGTTACCCGAGTGAGTGACTCAAGTAACATTAAATATTAATGTTTATTATATGGCCAAAGTAGTCATCCCACCACCACCCAAAAAAAATCCATAGGCAGTGATTTTCACAATTTTAGAAGAGTACATTAAATACAAAGTACCAATACAATTAAACTATCTCTTCCTGCTATGAAAGTACAGAAGAAACTATATAATTTTGTGCATTTGCACTATGCAACCATATTGGCCCAAACGATAACATGACTTAAAGTGTAAGTTTTAAACGAGTGCAACGTTTGCTGCGCTTCTTCATATTTTACTTACTTTCATCTTTCAGTTCATTTTGAGAATCAGATTGAAAATTTATGTAATAACCATACATCGACTTTTAAAATTCATATTAGATAATAACAACAAACACGTTCATGTTTTTATACGTGTCGGAAACACTTCAGTCGTTTTTAAACAAAGCGTCACACACAAGGCCTGACTCCCTAACTTGGGGTCATGAGATTTACAATTTAGTAGATGGTATCATGAACATCATAACCATACATTTATTTTATCCCAGTCTGCAGTGAATTTAGAGAAGAAGATTTTCTAAGATTACATACATTTTCACTATATGGTCATATTTTCCTTGGTCTAGGGCCTGAACATCTGACCCAGGAGAAGCCATAAGTTTCACATTTTTGGTGAAGGACTTCATTGACACCAAAACTATGCATTAAATTCATATTCGACTTTTGTCCAAGTAGAGAAGAATAGTGTTTGTAAGATTCAATATATTTTCAATATACTTGTATTACCGTATAGACTTTAACCAACGGCTTGAACCCTTTGACCCGGGGTATGAATTGCACAATTTAGGTATAGGGCTTTTTAACATCATTATCATGCATTTAGTTTTTTTCAAATTTTACATGGGATTTTAAAAAAGTAGATGAAAAACATTTACATTATATGACCACATTGACCCCGGCTTAAGACCTGAATACCCGAACAAGGGGACATCAATTTAAGTATTTTTGTAGAGGGTTTCAAAGACATCATAACCATGAAAAATGACAATATCAAACTGTCAACCATCTAAAAAATCCATAAAGCGAAATACAAAATCAAAGCAGAGCAACACGGACCTCTAAAAAGATAGAGGTGGGATCAGGTGCCTAGGAAGAGTAAGCATCCCCTGTTAACCGGTTGCACCCGCCGTGTGCTCCTTGTAACAATTGGGCATGTCATGATCGAGGTAGATGTCAAAATCGGGAACACGTCATAATAGGGAAAAAACAAAACGTATACGCAGCACTGTTAAGGTCTACTTTGTGGTCGCGCCGACCAGAAAGTACGGGGAATGTTAACTATGACATCACACAAAACAACAAGTCATCAAAAATGCTCAAAAATAAAGTAATTCCCGATTGTTATGGGTACGAACACATTAAACTACATTAAAAATTACCTCTGCGTGCAACTTTGTAGTAAAATAAATCCAACATCGTTAAGTATAAACAACTGACCGATCGCGATGCACTTGTCGAAGTGACGTCATACTGTAAATTTTGACGCATATTATGTGTAGAGAGAGGCGGATCAATAAATTTTTTAACATGGCAAAATGCATTTCATAAATGAACGGAGCATAATTTTAAAACAATTATTATACCATTAAATCCTATTTATTATGCTTGTTTTAATCCAGCATGTATTCATTTTTTTAGAGCGTGTATTATTTATTTTCTAGAGTGTTTAATGTACAAGTTCGATGTGTTTGCCTTCGGGAAGCTTATCTAAATCCGCTTTTTACAAGGGCATACATTCAACAGATTATTTAGATCTTTTGGATATAAATTAAGGGAATGTTAAATTTATTAAAAAGTGCTGCTGCTTTGATGAAATCTATAGAATGAATTAATAAATACGCAAAATATTAAGCGAATGTCATATAAATTTCAACCGGAGCTCATTTCCTTGATATTTATTCTAATAAAAGATGAACTCTATACAAAGCAGCAGCACTTTTCAGAATCTACTAGATAAGTAGAATTTAATTATCATTTAAATTTTTAATTCAAATAAGGGTATGCCCTTGTAATATTGAAATTTGTTTATGTCCTCCATTCGGGGGAATCATCAACACATATCACGTGACTGTCCATTCAGGGGACCACACTAAGTGTCATACAAAGTGGCATTTACTATGCTGTTTCATTTAATATCAAATTTATATCATGATAAAATAACTTTACATAAATATTTTGTAAAAATAGATGCATCGTTTTATGAACGTATAAATCTGTTGATTTTCCTAGTAAGCCTTAACAGTGCTGCGTATGATTTGGTTTGTTTGTAGTGGTCAAAATACAAACTTTGAGCAAACACGGACCTCCATTACTTTGGAGGTGGGATCAGGTGCCTAGGAGGATTAAGCATCCCCTGCTGACCGGTTGCACCCGCTGTATGCTCACTGTCAAGTTCATGAAAAATGGAAGAAACCGTAGTCAGTCCGGATGAAAAGTATGAAAAACGTCAGTCAGGATGTGTCAATGAAACATTGTACTTGCTAAAAAGGTCATTGTATCGACCATAGAACTTGCGAAAAGATGATTTTAATCGGGGTTCTTGACATCCTTGTTCCAACAACTTGTTTTTCGTAGCTTGCCAAGAAATTGTTCGTATGTAGAGCATGCTTTTGCATAATGTATAAGTTGAGAGACATAACCCCGATAAGCAGGTGATGATGGTTTACTGCTACATAAGTAAGGGAAGTTGACGATAGAAAAATTAAAATCATCACGTTTATCATATAGCTTTGTTGTTAGGTTACCATTAATGTTTTTTTTCTAGTAAAATATCCAAAATACGAAACAGATGTTTTAGAATCTGTGGTATCTTTTATTTCAAGCTCACTGGGATATATTGAGTTAACATAAGAGTGAAAGTAACAGTTTTTAATGGATAAAACATCATCAATATATCTAAATTTCAAGTTGATGGCCACAGCAAGGGCTTTATTCTTTTTTTGCGCAAGCTTTTGAATGAATTCTGCTTCATAAGAAAATAAGAATAAGTCAGCCAATAGAGGAGCACAATTTGTGCCCAAGGGAATTCCGACTGATTGTTGGAAGACCTGGTCTCCAAAAACTACATAGATGTTGTCTATCAAAAATTCAAGCATCTTCTTATGTCAACTTTAGAGTACCTGTGCGTGCAATCAGAATGGTTTTTAAGAAAATATTTTTTTTAGATTTCCAATGACAAGGTATGAAAATTTACGAGTTCGAATTTTCTTGAAGAAACAACTGTCGATGATATCAAAAATGCTAGATTTTCATTTGTCATGGGGAATGGTTGTATAAAGCGTTGACAAATCGCACGTTTTGGTAAGATTTTGTGACCTCAAAGTTTCTAATAATTCTTTAGAATTTTTAAGTATCCACATCTGATTCACACCGCTTCTGGAGTTTATTGTTGTACAGTATTCTTGAAGTTTCTCTTTCACTACTGTAAGAATTTTAGTAAGGAGTTTGCATTTATTTATTTTTTAAATTTATATGGGAATCAAGAGAAGAGGAGGATGCTCTAAGAATAAATTTAATTTCACTGAATTGATGCCCCCTAGAGCCTGAACCTCTGACCTAGGAACCATGATTTTCACAATTTAGGTAGCGTGTTTCATGGACATTGTCACCATGCATTTAGAGAATCTCATATCTTTATAAATAGTCTAAGATTAAATATATTTTTATCATATAGTTATATTGGCCTTGCCCTAGGGTCTGACCCCCTGACATAGTGTCATGAATTTCACAATTTTGGTAAAGAGCTTTAAGGACATCATAACTATGCATTTAATGCATATCATACGACTGTAGAAGACTGTGGAAGTGAAAAAGATGATTTTTCGAAGATTAAATACATTTTCCATAATCCTGAACCCTTTGAACAAGGGTTCATGAATTACACATTTGTGGTAAAGGGCTTCATGACGAATGGGCTTAGTTTTTTTCCTGCTTGTGTGAAAGAAGATAAGAAAATTTTAATAAATGACATGTGGTGATAACGAACAGTGATCAAAATCAAAAGTCCAAAGGAAAAATACAAAACAGGAGCAGAGCAAACACGGACCTCTAATAAAATTAGAGTTAGGATCAGGTGCCGTGGAGGAGTGAGCATCCTCTGCTGACATGTCCCACCCGCTGTGTGTTCTTTGTCGTAATCGGGAAAACGGAAAAATCCGTAGACAATACTATGGCTTTGTTGTTGCGTATTAGGCCCTGTCAATTAGGGTCTAGGTTTGGCAAGGTCGTGAACACAATTTTAATTTGTCTTATTCTTGCTTCAAACCAAAAGGGTAACAATTGACCTTGTAATTTTCGAGAAAAAAAGTTTAAAATATAAAATTGCTAACGAACGACGCACGACGGACGAAGCACGATGACGGACGAAGACCGATAGCAATAGGAAACCTGAGGAACGAAAAAATATCGCATGAAATCCTTAAAGAGGCAACATTGATGGTGCAGCTGGAAAGTAATGATTTTTTAAGTTAAGCTTTTCAAATTGCACTTGGTCTTGAGCGCAGGCTTACAGAACTTTATAGCTTATAACAATAAGATTTTATAGCATTATGACTCATACAAAGCAGGAAAAAAGAAGCATATTTTATGTGATTGTGTTGAAATAGAAGTACCACATTACCTCCTTGTGCTATACTTGCTACTTCTGCACCAGTGGATTTTTTTTTTAAGTATTCATGGAAAGATCTTTATACCAGACATATGCAGACTAAGTTGCTTAACATTTCAAATTTTAATGATGATAAAATGAAATGATAAAGCTTGAAAATAATTTGATAAATATAAATCAGATCGAAGACTCCTGTCAAAAATGCATAGTATAATTTAAACATTTAACATTTAATCTAGAAAAACTAAACCAAACAATATAAACTCAAGCTATCACAAGTAATTATGATTACAAGAAAATAAAGTAGTCTAGTGTAGTCCACTTGTGTAATCAGCTTGTAACAATTACTCTCAAAATTTCAGAGCAACTGTAATTAAATCAAGTACTTTTTAATGATATGGACCCCATCCTTGTTGAGGGAGTTGATTATTGTTTTTGTTTGACTAATGTCTGAACATTGCTGAATTATAGCATCAGTTGATCTAATTTATCTGAAGTTGAAGTCTCTTCGAAATATATAGGCTATTAGCCTGTTGTTTTTAATGGCACACGATAAGTTCCTCAATTTTGGATAATTTTCCATGAAAGTTTATTCTTTTTTTATTTGCTTTAAACCTGTTAATGCCCAAAAATTCAGGGTACATTACCAGGCTATTTTGGAATATTTTGGAGTTTCTTTATAATAGCATGCAAAATACAATTAGACGCCTATAAATAAAATCATGCAATATGTTTTCAATTGAAATTTTATGTCCAAATAGAAAATGTCACATAACATAAAAAATAATTATGGAATTACGTAGTGAAAATCTTCACATTGCAGGGATAAGAATTTTTTTTTTTAAATAATGGAAGATAGGTCGCGTCTGACCTTAAGAAAATATTTAAGAGAAACAAAGTAACTGTCTACATAATTTTAATAATAAATTTTTGTCACTTTCATAGAATATATTGGATTGGTCTTATGAAAATATCCCCCTTTCCCGGGACTTGAATAATGTTAATTATTATATGAGTGCATCAGCTCTAGTGCAAGCGATTATATAGAAGGGTTTTTCCCCCAATTAATTAAATTAGTTAATTTCAATGACAACTGACTATGACCTATAAAGATAAACAAAGAAAATCAGAAAGCATAGAATTTGTTTTATCTATTAATCAATAAAAATATAAACGGAATAATGCTTAAGTGTTAGTCAGTTATTAAAAATCACTATAAACATATTAAAAATAGTTGACAGAAGGAAAGAAACTTAATTTTCTCCGGGCATTTTATGGCGAAACAAAAGCATAGTTTGTAATTAGTTCAAAAATAAAAAATAAAACAATAGTAGGATAATAATAATATTTTTCAATCATAATATTTTTATCCAATTCTATTGTTTTAAGTATTCAGCACCATAACACTGATTAACTCCGAATTTATATACAAATTATTTCATTTTCTTAAAGAAATCTAGGTGGTAAAAAGATAGACACAAGTTTTATTTCTATCATTTCCTCACGAATGATCCCAATGTTTATTCATGCTCTTGTGTATAGAAATAGCGTATGCTTAAAAAATATCGATATTTATTGATACTTTCTTGACAAAATTAAAACATTACAATTTTATCTGCCTTGCGTGTACATAATATCTTCCATCTGCAAATTCAGTACCACTGCATGATTTATCAAGGCAGCGAGACCGCGTAATGAAAGTTGTGCAGATAAAACGGAATACATATTCGATGACAGGCTTATATAACTAAAGGTATATTCGTAAATCGAAATATAATAAAAATGTTCTTTTTTGCGGTTTTTGCATATATATAATTACAGTGGCTGCGATGGGTACAATTTTAAAATTATCAATTCATCACAGTTGTTTCTTTTTTAAAACTGTTTTAGCAATGTACATTTGTTATAAGCAAAACTTGCTGCAAAAAATTATAGTTCATTTTCCTGTTACTTGAAACTATCATGCTTTATCTGTAGCCTCTAGAATAGGGATATGAAATAGTGTTTTGCCTCTTAATTTATCAAAATTGGTAAAAATAAGAGACATGAACAAACAAGTTAATAAAAGTAGACTACCAACAGTCTCGATTGAAGTCATCTTCTCGTAAGTTTTATGGTTGATACAACGACCTTGTCAGCAAATACAATCTTTCACTGGGTCGCATGCTGACTGACGTTTTTTATACTTATTGTTAGACATTATTAATCACCAAATTACAACAACCTTGTCAGCAAATACAATTTTCTGCTAGGTCGAATTCTGACTGACGTTTTTCATACTTATTGTTAGGCCATTATTAATAACCGTTTTCCCAATTACGACAAAGAACACACGGCGGGTGGGACCGGTCATCAGAGGATGCTCACTTCTCCATGGCACCTGATCTTACCTCTAAGAGATAGAACTTACAAAAAAAATGATTTCTATAAAGGATTTAAACAAATATTTTAACGGAATTTTAAAATAAATTATATTACTTATTTGTCTTTTGAGACTGTTATGTAATTAAATTAAATTGGAGACCCTTATGACCCCAGAATTGAGCTCTTGGTAAAAAAAAAATTGGTCAGTGGGTGTTATTTATAATGATTGTCAAAACATCATGTCCCTGTCTCGTTTATTCAGATTTTCATGCATTACTAATGCATAGTTGAAAACCGTTACATTTATCATTATTGTACATGTAAAAACTCTGCATATTTTAACCGGTTAATCGGTCGGAATGAATTGCCATTAACCGATTAGCAATTCTGCAATCGATTGTCATCCCTAGTAATATTTTAGTTAAATCTTTTGCTTGGTTGGAAAAAATGGGAGAATACAAAAAAAGTGGAAACTGCATTTATAGTGCAAAAAAAGCAAACTTTAATGCGCCAAAACTGAGAGGGGTATTCCGTCTACAGATTTCAATGATCTACTTCTTCTAAATAAATTCTTAATACAACCACTTTGAGGAGTGCAATACCTTTCTTCACATAAAAAAACACATAAATGAAGAAAAGAATAGAAAATGTAAATGTGTTTGATGAATGGAAAACATACTAAAAGACAAATCAATATCACAAATCAAATCAAAGTACTGAAGTACTGAAAGCCGGGTTCTTTTGAATAGTCATTATGCAGACTCTCTCTCTCTCTCTCTCTCATGCTTTTAATGTCGACAAAGCGTCTGAGAGCGACTAAATTTTGTAAGCGGCAATATACAAAAATATGTCTGTTTAGTAGAAAAAAATCAACAGTGCATTGAAATTAGAAACAAGAGTACAAAATCAACCCCCCATTCCTTTGATGTTCAACCGAATACCAATGCTTTGTGAAGTAGTTCATGGAAATTCATGCGCATTGTATATGTGCCCAAAATGCATAGACTTGTTTTAAAAACAATTAATAAGGAAAACCCATTAATCGCTAAATCTATTCGCAAACCAAAAAAAAACCACAATAGATTTAACAAAACATGGCTCTCTGTGTAACTATTTGGTATAGCGGAAGCATTTACTTTGACGCTGTTCGGTTTTGTGTTTACTTTTAAAGTTGTGCTATTTATAGTAACATTGGCGATTTGCCTGCCTACAGCCAGGACTCTGCTTTCAGCAAAGCCCGGCTAAAAATCATTTTTAGATGAACTGGTTCCCTGTTTAAAAACTGAAACTAGACATTCAAATGTAGCATAAATCCATGCAAGCATATGCACCTTATGATTAATGCAAACTGGTATTAATACGATCGTTTAATGCAATTGCAAATTAAATGCATTAAATTGATTTCAGAAAAACACGAGGGACGTAGGTTTTGACACGTTTCCCAAATTGCTGCAAGTATAAAGAGAGGCGCACGCTCAAGCAATAATTCCCAGCGTTGGCTGCACTCAAAATAATTGTTTAAAACTTTGTAATGCCTCTCGTACAAACAAAAAACCGCTAGGGCCAGTTCCACCAAGACGAGGGCGAAAACCACCAGAGGTGTCAAGCGATCCAGTAGACGTGGAGGAAGGACCCTAGCCGCCCTTCACCACACCCCAGGGGAGTAACTATGCCACTGGTACCTTGGCTGCGGATGAAGCGTCCATGTCTTTGGCGGCCGCCGATACAACCCCAGGCGAAATGGCCATTGATACGGAGGTGCAAATAGAGAAGGGTAGGCAATTAGATTTTACTAGTTCTTGGCCTACCCCGGTGGAAGCTGCCTTGACATCGGCAGATAACTTCGGGGCCATGCCAAACATGGAGGCCTGTGCTGGGGACGAATAGGTTCCCACCTGCCTCTCTCATTAAAATAGAAAATTTTGGCTGGTAATTATATTAATTTAGCCTTGCTAACAAAAGGCAGTGCGGAATTAAAGCAGTTTGCTGCCGGGAGTAGTTTTGTATTAAATGGAAGAGGAGAGCTTGAGGCTAAGCCTAAGATGCTACACGAAAAAATAGCAACCATCGATAATTAAATGGACAGACGCATTCCTTATCTTTTTGTATGTTTATATTCAAAAGCATCCAGGGAGGGCAGCGGAACTCGTGCAATATATGTTTATCATTCGCGATGCTTCGAGGGGATTTTCGGGCATGGGCTGGAGAAACTATACCGAGCAGTTCAGAATACGACAAGCAATGTCTTGAGTTGGTCAAAATTAAATTCTGATTTATAGCTACATGTACATTTGAAAGCCGTCCCACCGAAGCCGGAATCAGCCCCGCGGCAGCGCAAGTGCTTACCCAAGCTGGTGTTTATTTAAGCTACAATAGAGGACGTGGCAATGCAGCCAACTGCAGATATTCGCACCTATGTTCTATCTGTAACGGGAAGCACCCGAAACTGGGCTGCTAAAGAAACTATAATTTTCGAGCCTCAAAAACGTCCTTTAACACCAATGCAACCAGCAAATATAAAAAAATTTAAACTGGCAAATTCCCCAATAAAAAAAAAAATAGCTTTAAAAAAATTCCTTACAGATTATCTACATTTACAGATAGGAGAAGAGCTTATGAATGGTTTTCAGTTTGGTTTTCGTTTGCACTATCATGGTCCACGAGTTAAAATGGAGGCACCTAGTTTGCCATCATTTTATAAATAGTCTGATATCGCCCGAGATAATATTATGAAGGAAATAGCTAAAGCACGTATGGCCGTTGTAACGACGAAAAGTGCCCCCCTAGAATATTGACCGGGGGTCATTTTTCTACGTAGAAAACTGACCCTCCTGCTTGTAGAATACATGGATTACTTTGTAGAAAGCATGGCCTTATGGCCTCCGTGCGGGTTGTAGAAAAATGACCCCGTAGAATATTGACTATATTTTATTACATATTCTATGTTTACTTGAGTAAGGTCCAATATTTTTTCTTAAGGGCAAAGACAGGGATGGTGGTGGTGGTGGTGGTGGGTAGGGGTGGGGGGGGGGGGTTACAATGCATGTTTGGTACTTACCTGTATTTTGAAGAATTGAAGAAAATATATTTTTCTTCCATTTATCACCTTGTTTGAATAACCAGCTTGATTACGCTTTTCTGACCACCTGTTATTGCCTTTCACCATTCTCTCAGTCTGTCTTTATTTTTTTGAATTAAAGGATCATTTTTGTAAATAAAGTACAATAAATATAAAAAGTTCCACTGACCCTAAATCTTAAAATTAATAATAAATAAAAAAATCTTAGATGAAAACTGAAAATTATTTGTGAACATGTTTATAATAGATTATTTAACTAGACGCGGATTCAGGTAAAAGGATGGGGG
>WFKH01011581.1:66795738-66809042 GCA_016163765.1 Magallana hongkongensis | reverse complement strand
ACAAGGCAAACTGACAAGTACTTCAAGATAAACACAGACATCGCTTTGTTCAAACTGATGCGATATATGTAAAAGGGTAAAACGGGAGGCGCATACTTATTTCTGTCTTATCTGTCATATGCTTTCGCTGCCCCCCCCCACCCCACCACCGGGACACTCGCCAAACATGAATGCGACAAGTATCGCCTTAAATTTCTATAATTTCTATGTAGTTTATAAGCGAGGTCAAAATTCTATGGGGGTCAGTTTCCAACGTGTGGGAGGTCGTAGATCTACAGGTCTGGAATGGTTTTCTACTGTAGAAAAAGGACCCTACTAATCATAAAATACTGACCCTGGGTCAGTTTTCTCCGTAGAAATTTGACCCCCGGGTCAATATTGTACGGGGGTCACTTTTCGTCGCTACACCGGTCCTTCTAAATCGCGACCTATGTCAAACATACGAGTTTCGCCGCTGGGAGCAGTACCCAAGAAAGCGGAAGGGGAATTCAGGGTAGTCCACCACCTCTCATACCCCACAGAGAATTCCGTCGATGACTTTACTGACGATGCGCTCTGTGCTGTTAACTACACCAAATTTGACGAGGCGATTAGCATGGATCATTGTTTGGGGCGCGGATCGTATTTAGCCAAATCGGATATCAAAAGTGCATTCAGACTAATGCCCATCTGGCCGGGTGATTTCGAACTTCTGGGTTTTACACTTGATGGTTGTTTTAATTTTGACAAGTGCCTCCCCTTTGGGTGCTCGATATCCTGTTCCACATTTGAGAAATGTTCTTCCTTTTTAGAGTGGCTAGTCTGCAAGCGCGCGGACTCTAGAGAAGTCTTACATTATTTAGGCGATTTTTTGTTCGGTGGCCATTCCGCAGATGAGTGTAGGACGATTGTTGACGCATTAATACGGATATGCAAGGAATTAGGGATTCCACACAGGATGAAGCCCTGCCATTCAGTCAACTGAATGTTAACTGAATGGTCTGGAAAGGTGACTGAATGGCATAGCTATGCCATTCAGTCACTTTTCAGTTACCTTTCATTCAGCTTTCAATTGACTGAATGGCAGAGATTCATCCTGTGCCAATAGCTTAGGAAAAGAGCAAGGGTCCCCAACAAGTTATAACTTTTCTCGGTTATGAAATTGATACCAACAAAATGCAAGTCAGATTACCGGAAGAGAAAGTTCACGAAATTAACGTAATTATAAATGGCATTTTGCGAAAATCGAAAACCAACTTCAAGACCATTCAATCTTAAATAGGTTTTTTAAATTTTGCCTGCAGAGCAATTCCGCCGGGTCGAACTTTCTGCAGGCGGCTGTCAAATGCAACGCGGGGTTTATCAAAGCTTTATCATCATTTAGGAATAACAAAAGAGATTAAGGAGGATTTGCTCGTTGGCTTGAATTTTTTGATAGATTCAATGATTTTGTTGTTTTTCGATATATGTTTTGGGTATCTAATACAGATATAGAACTTTTTACAGATAGTTCAGCGCGTCGAGGAAACGGCTTTGGAATATACTTTAGTGGTGCATGGACTTACGGCGTATGGCCAGAGTTTTGGTTTAATAAGGGCTATGCTACTGATACATGTATCACTGTATTAGAATTTTTTTCCTTGTTCGTTTCATTACTTATCTGGGGGGAAAAGCTACGCAACAAAAATGTTTTATTTCGATCAGACAGCCAGTCAGTAGTACACATTGTAAATTCGATGACATTAAAATCGGATTTAGTCATGATTTTATTGCGGAAATTCTAAAATGCTTACAGTTGAACATTTCAGTTAAAGCTCAGCACGTTTTGGTTGTCAGAACTCGCTTACGGACAGTTTGTCACGTTTGCAATTTCAGCAATTTTACAAGTTGGCTCCGGACGCAGACAGGCAGCCGACACCATTCCCATTGACGCTCTGGTCCATTTTCGAGACGAAATCACTCGATTATTAGATGCTAGTTTTTCAGCGAACACCAGGGTTGTATATTTACAAGCTTTAAAGAATTTTAAAGATTTCAGACTCATGATAAAGCTACCTGATAAATGGCCGGTCCCGGCAGAACATATCCTGCTATATATCGCATATCATTCTAGCATAGGCTCAGCGGCCTCAACAGTTTCATCGTATATTGCAGGTATTAGTTATATACATGTACACAAACTGCGACAATGGCGCGACCCTTCGGATTTATTCATAGTTAAGAAATCTCTAGAGGGGCTGCGAAGATTAAAGAGAACAAAAAACCTTAGAGCCCCTATTTCGGAGGAGCTTTTCGTTAAAGTCTGTAGCGCTCTTCATGATGTTTTGTTTTTCGGAATACGAAATATTTTTGCTTAGGGCCGTTTTTTCCTTGTCCTTCTGCGGCCTATTTAGGGTAGGGGAATTAGTGTATACTTCAGAGCAATGCGCTCATGTCTCATCAACAATTCGGGATATACAATTTTGCACGTCGGAAAGTGTACGCTGTGTCTCCATTCATGTAGGATTCTCAAAAAACGACCAAAAGGGAAAAGGAACATATATATTATTACCATCTATTCATCAAAGAAATATATGCTGCCCAGTTTCTAACTTGAAAAAGTTCCTTGCCGTGAGACCATGGGTCGAGGGTTCATTATCTGTGCATTGCTCACTAGATTTCAGTTCAACGCAGTCCTGAGAAAAACTCTTCTGACAAAAAATCACCCAATTTCCGCTCACAAATCGCATTCTTTTAGAATTGGTGGTTCAACGTGTCTCGCCTTTAAAGGGGTATCGCATGACAAAATCCAATTACTGTGGCGATGGAAATCAAGCGCATTCTTGAAGTATATCAGAAAGGGCTGTTAATGATGTTAATTTTTCTTGTTATTTATTAATTCTTTAGAGCACCTTGTGTGGATCTTTGGATCTTCAATTTTTTACTGGGCATGTAGATGTGCAGCTGCAAATTTGACTACAAACTTACGTTTGGACAATTTAGGCGTTCAGGTAACTTGGATTGGCCAACGGGGAATGAGATAGGGGGAGCTTATCACTTGTATTGAGAAAAAATTAACGAAATCTCCACCTCCCGCATAATTGATTTTCCATTTAGGGGGAAACGATATCACTTCAATTGAAAGCGCGAGGAATTGTGTACTAGATTAGAACACGACATATGTTATTTGGCAAACAGATTACCAAATTGTAAAATAATGTGATCCGATATACTTCCTCGCCGAAATTGGATAGGGGGCGTGACATGCGCTCCGTCGAGCGAAAATGGAAAAGAGTTTACAGAGCTGGTCGAAGGGCGGTCGCATCTGTCAATGGTAAAACTGTAAATCAACCTGATATACAATTTTCGAAAGAAGGTCTGTACCGCGTTGACGGACTGCATCTGTCTGATGTAGGAAATGCAATTATAACAAACACTTTGCAATCTGCGATAGAAGCTTTAATCTCCTTGTAAAGTTTATTCGTTGGGTGGCAGAGAAGTATAAACATCTCTGAATGGTGGAAATGTCAGACAAGCAGAGACATTACTCATCATTATAAGATTATATTATTTTTCTTTGCTTACTTTTTCGAGTTATTGGTGGCTATGACCCTCCCTTTTCGTACATTATGTGCGTGAGATTGTGATCTAATTGGACTGAGGACTGATGTTGTGTTGTTGTCGCGGCTTTACGGAAATGTCAGACAAGCAAAGACATTATTCATTATTTTTGGATTATATTATTTTTGATTATGTATTTTACATGCTTGGTAGAAGATATGGTGGCTCGCTAAGGCTGCCCTAGGAGCCATACAAGCTTGCTATGGAGTGCACTAGGAGCTTGTGTGAGGGATCTGATTGGTATAACAGTAACCTGGTACCCCGTTTGGTATAACGGGTGGTTTCATTTTGTCTTACTCTGCATAGTGGGCTTACCTGTTCGGTATAACAGGCAGTATCCTCTCTAAGGAATCCTATAGGAGGCAATTACATTGATATCATCGCTGACTCGCTAAGGGTTACCTTAGGAGTCTATTAGTACATATTGTAACGCCTTGCTATGGATTACCCTAGAAGGCGCGGTGCCATAACGCCCATAACTAATTTAGGTGTGTGGCACCCAATGATTGTTAAATGCTTGTCTGACATTTGTCATTGAAACAGCTATTAAAGCTGCGGCCTATATCATTCAAAATACATTGTTTGTTATATTTTCGGAAACTATTCTATTAATTATTTTATTATTTTATTTTTAAAGAATCTAATATTCTCAAATAGTTATTCAATAAGCAATGCAATTTCTTACTGTGCCTTATTTAAAAAAAGAAATAATATCATAATAGCAAAAATACAGTTTTTACAAAGTTTTAAGCCCAAAATTAACATTTCCGTAGCTTTACTGGTATTTAAACACATAAATTCTGGTCATTGATATTTTAATTATAAACCATCATATTTGTTTAAATCTTGTGCAATAAAACTGAAGTAGAACTTATTCAATGAAGACAACATATCAATAATCTCATTTATTATTATTAAGATTTATCACATGTTACTGCATTGTGTATCGAAATCAATTGCAAATTCTTAAGATTAAAATTTATGACAAATGTGATTGTATTTCCATCCTCAAAGTTCCTTTTATTAGTTATTTTTTATTCACTGTCTGCTTTAATATGTACATGTACCGCATGAATGCACACATAGCCAAAACGTCAAACATATATCATACCCCGGTATTAAACATTAATTGCAATATTAGTTACGCACATTTTTAACACATATTATATTTGTAATTTATCATTAATCCTTCATGTACAAAAAGTGGTTCATCTAACACTCTACAGGTAGTAAATATCACATATCTACAAATAGACTGCACAGTTTACCATTTTTCTTGTTTATTCTCCCCTTTTCTACCTCTTTTCATTCTCTTTCTTTTTTTTATCTTCTTTTTTAGACTTTGATTTGTCTAAAACCCATAAAATTATCCAAATTATAACTGTAATGATCTCAAATGCCGTGGCGATCAGCTGTTAAAAAGAATAGGATGGCATTAAGGGTGACTGTGATGGATACAATTAAGTTATCTTTCCAAAATATCACAAAATTGTGAAATAAGATAATTTAAATATAAATAGCGATCGTATCAATGAAAACCTTACCTCCAAAGTCGCAATAATAATTAACAACATCTGCAACAAGCTTAGTTGGCATTCTTCAACGTTTACAGCGCTTAATTGTTTGATTACATTCATACAGTTCTGTAAGATAAATTTTTATATAGATAAATTTTGATACTGAAACAGACATTGTTGAATGCAAGAATGGCCATAAAAAAGTAATTTTCTTTTATATCAAGTGCTTGTTTATAAAATACACTCATCTATACTTTTTAGTAGACAATTTTTTATCTTATTTAAAACTGATGTTTAATTGAGAATTGAATAAAAATGTTAATAAATGCTTCAATATTAATTGTTTACAAGCCGTTAGGTAAAATTTGTATATACGAAGGTTGTTTGATATGTATTGTGTATTGTACGATATCTTAAAGGCATTCGACTCAAATAGTGATTTATACACTGCATCCCTTAAAAGTTTACTTCGCAGTTTGTAATATAAAATTTAAATCTCTGAATTTTTTCCCGAAATGCGTCACGGTACGCTGATTTAGGTAGACCTCCGAGGCACCGACTGGTGGCTTAGACTGGTCCTCTGTGTGTATCGTAGGAAAGATGCATATCGCTCGCGCATATCAGACAAATCCAGTCTAACGGATGGCTGAGTTAAGAGCCTGCCGGGACTTCTAACGTTTAAAATTTCTGGAAAAAGAAAATAGTCGCATGGTATTAGATCTGAAGAGTATGGGGAATGTGGTAAGACGGTGACCTTTTCCGACTTAAACACTTGCTTCACAAGCTCAGATGTTCGTTAAGGAGCATCATAATGAAGAAGACGAACATGTTTAAACCCTGACACAGGACGTCGTTTATTTTTTTTTTTTCAGTATAACATTTTGGTAATTCAAACCTGCAACACTCGTCCTTCGGCAACGAAATTTGCACTGCTATACCATCCAATGGATAAACACAAGAATATGCAATACAGTACACTTTTTGTGTTTATGGTTCTTTTGGCACCTACAGGCCTTCTATTGTGTTTAGTTTGCCATTTTTTATATCCAGTTTTTCTTAATGGTTCAAATACTAAACCCATGTTTTGTCACCAGTAACAATTTTTGCAAATGTCTTGGGTGGAATATGGGAAACACGTTTAGTAATTGATTAGCGGTTTGTAGTCAAACTCGTTTTTTGATCTTTCTTACTTACAAAATACGCTTCACAATGAAATGCACTCGCGATTGCGATATGCAAACAGATTTGACAATATCACTTATTGTGTACCTACCATTACTTTTAATCATTCCCCAGACTTTTGAGTCATTTGCTTGCCTGTTACAGTGGATTCTGCTGCATCTTTGAAGGACTCGCTGTCAGTCACACATTTCTTTCTCCACCTACGAACTGTCTAATACTTTATCAGACCCATAAGCTACCCCAAATTCAGTTTAAAGGTGCATTACCCAATGATAATTTTTTTTTGCAAAATTTTATATTAAGCTCTAATTTCTCTAATATTCTCAAACCTTTTTCCAACAACAACAGTGGCCAACTACTGTCTCTATTCAAATGACTATGGGTTTAAAACTATGTGCAGCTGAAGGCTTGTGTTTATATCGTGTGAAAGTTGTGAAAGGTATTGAATAGAACAATTCAAGAGTAGCATCATTCACAAAATCGGGGAAAGCATTAATTTGCATTACATGTCAAACAGCCTTCGTTTATGTTAAAACAAATATTCTTTTCTCAAAACCACATTTATTTAATCAACCAATTTTTAATGGCGTAAAACAATATAATATAAATTACCGATCTAAAGGTTCCAGGATTAACGGAGGAATGACAGCCGGACGGTGCACTTTCATAATCGTCCTCCGTCACATAATTGCAGCAGGTCTTTGGGATCTGGGAGGACGTTGCCTGACAAGAACCTGATGTAGTACACCACGGAGTGCTGTCAAAGTCGTTGGTCGTTCCTTGGACTTGGTTTACAGCACAACAGTCATACTACAAACAATTTGTAAACTTTTATTTAAAAACCGATGTCAATATTGAATATCTATTTACATCACATAATTTTTTTGCTACTCTTCAAATTATTAAAATTTTCATCGATTTTACTTACTTCACCATGATATGTCTTACCTCGATAAAGAACTTGTTCCAGTTATTTGAAATTACATCACTACTGCTGATATTATCAGAAGTATAATGTGCCTCGAGCCAAATTGCCATAGTTGATTGCAACTGAACATAATTCTGAAATTTCAATTTCATAAAAAAATGCAAAGTATCAACACACGTATTAAAATAAAAAAGATACAAAAGGATGAAATGATAAGTAAAAATCAAAAATACTCACGTCAACTTTAGAATAATAAGTAATTTCTTGAGAGCAAATATTCTAATTCAATATACTGTAAATTCCTCATTATATGCGAGGAATTATTATTCGCGTAAAATCGCGAGAAACGCATATCGCGAATTTTATAATCTCGCTTTTATTTTTTGGACAAATCTAAAGTAAATGAAACTATGATAGAAATTCGGCGTTGGCGATTTTACATTCCCGCGATTTGATGCAAAACGGTTGAATCGCGGAAATAAGTACTCGCGTAAAATAAGGAATCTACAGTAACAATAACTTATATCAATAAAAATTATATCAGATCGAGATTTCTTATAGATTCACAATGTGTTAATCAGTATAAGTTTTGACATAAAAATATCCCCATATACTTACATAATTAAGTATATGCAGTAAAACATTTTTAACCTAATAAAAAAGGAGGCAAACCATATCTTTTTCCGCTGTTTTTGAGTCAAGAATGTCGTTGTATTCCATGAGCATGAACACCGAAAATATGGCAACATGTGAAAACTGAAAAAAAACATCACAAATGCGTTTACAGATTAAAATAGAAACAACTTTTTAAAAATAAGCTTACATTGTAAATGCAAAATTTAATTCCAAATCCACTTACTAATATGCATAAAACGAGTTTGCATATTCGAGGCAGCAACAAGAAAAACAAAGTCAATAGGAAAAATAAAAAGTTCACAGCCAGCAATGATATTCCCAAATAACGCAGTGTTGTAGAAATTTCCTTTATGTCATCGTATGTACAGGGAACAGTGTAGTTTAAACTGACTGATTTGAGAGCCTTCTCTAATTCACATGATTTAGCCTTTGAAATTTCCTCGCTTAATGATATCAAGGCAATAGCTGCGACCTATGAAAAAATTATTTATGTACAGTATGATACATAAAAAACTTGTTTACTTTTATATAGAAACAATAAAATTATAAACAATTTAAATATACCATAATTATTCCCTTTAAACCCAATATAATGGAAGATCCTTTGCTTTCTACCGTGTTTTTCTTATCCAAAGTGTAGTGTTGCTGTAAAAAATAAAAAAAAGCATTGATATCTTTATTCTACGAAAAAAATTTCAAAGAATAAAGTATTTTTGAATGCTGTAGAAAACATTTACTGTGGATATTTTCAATAATGATGGGAATCGTATTCTGTTGAGTATTAAAATGAAATATCCACTTCTGGTGGTGGACTTTTTTGGATCGGCTATTCTGTATCTGGATTTAGAGTTTATATCTTCATAAACGGTTGTATCTATATATTCTATGGCCGGACAATTAATTAGCTATAGATAATGTATATTTTTCTAACTATAATAACAAATAACACCCAGTTTGAAGACTGAACAAAGACACTTCTACGTTTTCTTCAAGACATATACAACTTACATTTTGACGACTTCAATTTTGACGATTTCGAAAGCAATTACATTAGGCTATAACTTATTTTTGTGATCGGCTTCGGCCGATCACAGCTGTGTCTTTTTGAGGCATCCGGCAAATTTTACTATTTCCGCACGCATTGCACCTTGCACTACTTTATTTACTATGCAATGACAACCTCATTCAAATCTTTAATTACATATAGATTACTAAAAACGGTCCTCTTATCCGTTTGCCTTGAAAATAAAACATTTATACAGTTACATATATAATGATTCAAATCACGTTTTTCTTCACATATGAGTAAGAATATTTATCTGATGTACAATTCGCGTTCTAAAAGTAAATCTTATTCATGCCTTGCTATTTCGGAAATCAACAAAACGGTGCTATATATAGTTTATTGCATGTAGCGTAATGCTTTCGTATTATATTAACAGAGCTGACCAACGATATCACATGCTGATCATTCCTTTAAAAGATATACTTGTTGTTTTTTTTTAAATCAGTTTTAACGATGTATTAATGTATATATATTTCAGCTGGCTTGTTTATCAATCAATTTCTGAAAGTGTCATAGAAAATAACTTGATACATTGCATATCTAAATAGTTTTATCAACCTCTTAAGAATATCATCAATTTAATTCTGTGTCAGTCATACCCACTCTTTATCAGTAATATGCATTTATTGCACGATGGTTAGGGAGATATGAAGATTTTTTGCCCCAAAAAATCTAATTTCCCGAGGGAATCGCCCGAGGAAAAAATATTTTTCTGATGGAATAAATCTTCGTATCTCCAAAACATTTAAGCAATAAATTGTCTTTTATACCAAACGACATACGTTAACAAAAATTGGATCGAGTTCTAATAGTTTTTTCAACTCTGAAAAAGCAAAAACATCCTGAATGTTTGACTTAATATTCAATTTTTTCCTTCTTTGATATCAATTCGAATCATATATATTTTAATTTATGTTCTGATATAGGAAGACTTTAAATTTAAAAAAAAATATTAGATTTAATCTTATTTCAGTAACGTAGTATGCTTATTTCGGCTTTTTCATAAAAATTGAATGAAAAATACCGAGGTTTCCGAAGAGGTGAATACTATATTTTTTTCCGGGAGACACGACGTTTTGTTCGTCCTGTCACTTGACTTTCTAGACCACTCAGATGAAGCGTAAATATATACAAATTATTATCATGCCAAGCGTACACAGTATTTAAAAACTACAAAAGTAACCAATGTTCTTCAAATGAAGTTTAATCACAAAAATGTAAAGAATTTGATGTTAGTATAAATCAATCTTGATAATGGAATTGCACAACACCTCTTTCTAGTGGACTCTCCCATTTGTATATAAGTGAGAGACGCCGAAAGCCGGTGTCATTCCTGTGATAGCAGCTAACGGAGATCGTAACAGAAATACCGTATTAAAGTTCTGGACCCACACAATAAGATCAAATGCCCGAATAGATCTGAAGCTGTTCTGTTGTGTGGTATTGTTTATAGGGGGAGGTCTTAAACCACATTACAGACAGCTTGTCAGGGAAGGTAGCAAGTGCCAGGGTAAGGGGCCGAATAGAGCCGACCTGTCCTTGGTATTTGCCTCTCTATTAATTTACCAGAAGTTAGGTTTACTTCCTTCATTGCCAATCGTTTGTATGTTTGATTCATTCTTGATTATACCAAAGGTAGGTAGGAACATTTTGATATAAAAAAAAAACTTATCACTGATTGGGAAAAATTGCATTTATTTTTTACATTATCAAGCAGGAAAGCGACTGAACTCATTTACACAATTAAATACAAATGTGATAAATGCCCGGATGATATAATGTCTGCACCTTAAACAGAGTGTTTTATTGACTACTGTTAAAAGAAATAATGTAGAAAAAAAGTAAATGTAATTTCCAAACCACCCCTTGACGCTTTTTCTTTTGCACTTTATCCTCTGCTTTCTGAAACAATAGGCTTATTACATATTGTTCATGTCATTTAGATAAAAGACGATTAAATTGAAACAAGAACTGACGTTAAGCAAAGTGCATTCATGTAATGAAACATGCCCTAACCTTTCCATTTGCATTTTCAATGTCCGAAGATGTGTCCCCTGGTTTTTCAACCTCCTATAACAGAATTGTCTTGATCAGGATAGCATGAAAAATATATCAATGTTTAAAAAAAAGACATATTTAAAAATCAAATCACGTTTTTCTTCACATATGAATAAGAATATTTATCTGATGTACAATTCGCGTACTAAAACTAAATCTTATTCATGCCTTGCTATTTCGGAAATCAATAAAACGGTGCTATATATAGTTTATTGCATGTAGCGTAATGCTTTCGTATTATATTAACAGAGCTGACCAACGATATCACATGCTGATCATTCCTTTAAAAGGAATACTTGGTTTTTTTTAAAATCAGTTTTAACGATGTATTAATGTATATATATTTCAGCTGGCTTGTTTACCAATCAATTTCTGAGTGTGTCATAGAAAATAATTTGATACATTGCATATCTAAATAGTTTTATCATCCTCTTAAGAATATCATCAATTTAGTTCTGTGTCAGTCATACCCACTCTTTATCAGTAATATGCATTTATTGCATGATGGTTCGGGAGATATGAAGATTTATTGCCCTAAAAAAATCTAATTTCCCGAGGGAATCGCCCGAGGAAAAAATATTTTTCTGATGGAATAAATCTTCGTATCTCCAAAACATTTAGGAAATAAATTGTCTTTTATACCAAACGACATACGTTAACTAAAATTGGATCGAGTTCTAATAGTTTTTTCAACTCTGAAAAAGCAAAAACATCCTGAATGTTTGACCAATCAGATGACGCGTTATATAGAATATTCATATTGAGGAATAAAAAATGTATATTCATTTGAAGTTTATAATTGTGTACCGCTTTTCAGTACAACTGCTTTTGTCTGTGTGGCATCTTCTTTTGTATTAATAGCTTTATTTGTTGTGTTTCCCTTCAATGTCATTTCAGTAAACATTAAACAGATCAAATAACGATATACCAATAATAAAAAAATAAACTTTAAAGCAAGTTTTCAAAACAATATTAAAAAAGTATTATTAAAGTTTATACTTAAGACTGAAAATAAATGGATGAGATTTAATTTTCCATGACTGTCTCACTTTGTAAAACCGCACATGTAATAATATATTCATCTTAATTATGTACAGTGGGGCCTCAGATATCCGGACGCCAGATAACCGGACGCTTCAGTTTACGGACGATTTTATTTGAGAACAGATTTTTCATACGTTATTTTGTCTCATTTATCCGGAATTCCGCGTTCCGGATTCGGACGGTCTGTTTTTACCACAAAACACTGATTTACTACTAATCATACTTCATTTTACCGGACGGTAAAATTTGATGATACCCCGTTCAATACAAAAGATTACGCCTGTCAATTGAGTTTCACACCTTTTTTACGTGCTACACCCTCGTTAGTAGCTTGTATAAACACTGACTTCCCAAATCACTTTCAACAGGATTAGTCACGCCTCACAGCACGTGGCTTGGATATCTTAAGGTACCTCATTACACCCAGACTTATACTTTTTAAGACACTACTTCACAAGATGGCGATTTAAATGTTTTGTTAAACTGTTTATATCGTTCGATTCGGTTGTATATCGTCGTAGCTCAGTGGTTAAAGTATCAGGCTTGTGAACCGCAGATCATGAGTTCGAATCCGCCTGGGGCTTTTGTTCATGTTTACTGGATGAAATTTTTGAAAATATCATTTTTTTATCCAAAAATTGCCAATTTTTCGCCTATTTGACATATATACTTCTTATTCATCACGTTGTCTATCATAATTAAGTAATTTTGTGCTGATTTGAGAAACTATTTGAAGGTGTAGTGAAGTACCTTAACCTGTGCACCTGTCAAGTGACATCGCTTTTTTAAACATCCCTGTATTTAAAAAAAAATATGCTTATTAATAAAAAAAACTGGAAAGTTTTACAAAGCTTTGTGTTTTATCTACCTATTCAAATCGTATTTTAAAACGAATTGTCTCATGAATGCCTTGTTAGATTAAGTCAAAACCGGAAGTACAGGAAGAAAACAAAGTGAAAGCATGTTAACTCTTTGGAAGTGCATTGGAGGATCTTGCAAGTTATCAATAAAATTGACTTTATTTTAAGAATATAAAAAATTTCAAAAATAAATCAATTATTGAGGAAGTTGGCATTTCTAGAAATACATAATTGGAAACATTACGTACATGTAAATGCCTGGGCACATATCATACTTGGACACAAAGAATTTAGCTAGATTAGGTGATCATTATAGTCTGGTTAATATTTCATGACAAAATAATAATATAAAGCGGGGTTCTTTATATTCTAAAATGTTCATATCAACGGACAACTCTATTATGTGTTGCTATTTGGTATGAATGGCAAAAAAA
>WFKH01011581.1:66783113-66795638 GCA_016163765.1 Magallana hongkongensis | reverse complement strand
CAATATATAGATATTTAACTCTACGTGAGATGTGTTTTGTGTCCTTAATAAAAAATAAAAAATAAATAGTTACCACTGATGAAAGATTCCGTCCTTTAGATCCTTTTCCTCCTAGATCCGGAAGTTGTTCCTAAAATATCGTATAAATTGTTACTAAAATAAATGATAAGCATTTAATATTCCCACGTAAAGTTTTATTGATAAAAAATATTTACCTTTGGTGTTGCATTGTCTGGTTGTGCCTGATTCTTGATCGGTGGTTTTGGAAGGGGTCTCTAAAATGTCACATTTTTAATGTCACTTTTGCATTATATAAATCTCTGAAAGATGCATCTTAAATATCGTATCGTATGCATACCTTGTGATCATATAAAACATAAGTATATAATATTCTCTTGCAAACTCTTATTTCTCTCAAATATATAAGTGTATTGTTGCAATGTCTTGTTGTTCTGGTTATTGGTTAGTGTTGGTCTAAAATGTCACATGTTTAATGTCAGTTTTGCATTATATAAACCCCTGGAAGGTGCATCTTAAACAGCATATCGTATAAATACATTGTGATTGAATAAACTATAAGAATATAACATTCTCATGCAAACTCTTATTGCTAACAAATATATACCTATTATTATCATGCCAAGCGTACACCGTATTTAAGAACTACAAAAGTCACTAATGATCTTTAAATGCAGTTTAATCACAACAATGTAAATAATTTGATGTTAGTATAAATCAATCTTGATAATGAAATTGCAGAACACCCCTTTCCAGTGGAGTATCCCATTTGTATATAAGGGAGATACGCCGAAAGCCGGTGTCATTCCTGTGTTAGCAGCTGACGGAGAAGGTAACAGAAATACTGTATTAAAGTTCTTATTAAATCACATTACAGACAGTTCGTCAGGAAAGGTAGCAAGTGCCAGAGTTAGGGCCAACCTGTCCTTGGTATTTGCCTTTCTAATAAAATATCAGAAGTTAGGTTTACCTCCTTCATTGCCAATTGTTTGTACATTTGATTCATTCTAGATTATACCAAAGGTAGGAACATTTTAATATTAAAAATAAATCAAATCAATGATTTGGAAAAATTGCATTTATTTTTTACATTATCAAGCAGGGCAGCGACTGAACTCATTTACACAATTCAATACAAATGTAGTAAATGCCCGGATGGTATAATGCCTGCACCTTAAACAAAGTGTTCTATTGACTACGGTTAAAAGAAATTATGTAGAATAAAAGTAAATGTAATTTCCAAACCTTTTGACGCTTTTTCTTTTGCACTTTATCCTCTGCATTCTGAAACAATAGGCTTATTACATATTGTTCATGTCATTTAGATAAAAGACGATTAAATTGAAACAAGAACTGACGTTAAGCAAAGTGCATTCATGTAATAAAACATGCCCTAACCTTTCCATTTGCATTTTCCATGTCCGAAGATGTGTCCCCTGGTTTTTCATCTTCCTATAACAGAATTTTTTTGACCCGGATAGTATGAAAAATATATCAATGTTTAAAAAACAAGACATATATTTAAAAATCAGCGAGCATTCATAAAATGGAAGTAGTCAAAAAATAAATAATAATTTTCTGAATGTATGTAGCCTGAGGTGTTATAATTATTTGATGTCAAGCATTCTATAAAATAAACCATTTGCTTATGATCATGAAATACATTTATCAGTAAAACATACACGACAAAAATATTATCAGCAGGCATTATAAAAGAGTTGTAGTGAAAATCAGAGTATATTTTTAAACGTAAATAATTAATACATTAAATCTTCATGCCTTGTTATTTGATTTGAATGTTTTGGTAATTATTATAACATTCTTTTATAAATAAGGGGTAAAACCTCGAAAAAATATACTTTTTATTCATAAAAGACATTTTAAAAAAGGGTTTAAAACGTGAAAAAGGCGTGATTACGTCTTTCCTAAAGCTATTATTACACCGTTCTTAAAGGAATAATGATGCCTTTCCAAACACCTTAATTAAGCATCCCTGTGTTAGCAGCTGAAGGAAAAGGTAACAGAAATACTGTATTAAAGTGTTGGACCCATACAATGAGATCAGTGAGATTACTCCAAAAAATCGTGTATGGCTGCATTTATTATTCGTCATTAAAAATTATTGTCGCGATTACAGTTGTGTTTACAGTTGAAACTAAAAGAAATTATGTAGAAAAAAGGTAAATGTAATTTCCAAACCTCCTTTTCACGCTTTTTCTTTTGCACTTTATCCTCTGCTTTCTGAAATAATAGGCTTATTACATTTTGTTCATGTCATTTTGATAAAAGATGATTAAATTGAAACAAGAATTGACGTTAAGCAAAGTGCATTCATGTAATAAAACATGCCCTAACCTTTCCATTTGCATTTTCCATGTCCGCAGATTTGTCCCCTGGTTTTTTATCCTCCTATAACAGAATTGTCTTGATCAGGATAGTATGAAAAATATATCAATGTATAAAAAACAAGACATTTATTTAAAAATCAGCAAGCATTCATAAAATGGAAGTAGTCAAAAAATAAATAATAATTTTCTGAATGTATGTAACCTGATGTGTTTTGATTGTTTGATGTAAAAGCATTCTATAATATAAACCATTTGCTCATGATCATGAAACACATATATCAGTAAAACATACAAGACAAATGAATTATCAGCAGGTATTATAAAGGAGATGTAGCGAAAATCATAGTATATTTTTAAACATAAATAATTAAGAGCCATTCTGTGTAAGCATTTAAACACTTGTATAGGAGATTCGGCACGCATAGTCACCGATTTTTCTCAAATTTTAATATAATACATATTATCATATACCTATAAAAAAAACACCAAAAGTTGGTTGCAAGGCAACTCCATTACATGGATACACATACCCATTATTCTTGGGGAAAATGGTCTTGATTTTTACTAAAAAAACACACTTTTTCTGATTGAATATTTATTTCAATTTATTTCAATTAGATTTGTTGTGATAAATCTTCATCAAAGTATCAAAGCATCACATCTCAACTATTAAATAACAGCTTTAGCAAATAAAAGTATTTCTTTTTCTTTATAGTACCAAGGGCTTAAAAGTACTTGGTTAACAATTTTGTGAAAAACCTAGAAATGAGGCATTTTTGGTGACGCCCTCTAAATTCTTGCGAACAGGTTGATGCAAACCGACACCAATCCTGAAATGACTGGGTCTTCTGTTATCAGAAACAATCAAAACATGATGGGGAAGTTACCTCAAAATTGTTGTTTCCATGGAAACAAAAGTGTGTTTTTCACAACTTTCAAACATCATAATTGGTCTAGGAATTTTTAAAATTCGATATCGATGTCGATATCGTCAGTTTGTGTACGATATCATCGATATCGACAACAAAGTTGGTCTTGGACATGTATGAGATTAAGGGGGCTCAAATTTGTTGAAATAAAGGGCAACTTCCTCTTTCAAGGGGGAAGAGGAGTAATAAAAAACTTGACATCTACTATGATCTTAACATTTTACCTTGAAACTTGGTTCAAGGTAACTGCACATTTTTTTAATTTACATAAAAAGTTCTGTTTATGTGAAGTATGAGCCAGACAGGGATAAGGGGGGGGGTGCATTTGCTTATAAAAAATGATTTTTAGACTGGTCTGATATGACCTTGACCTTGAACAACATTCAAGGTCACTGCACATCCTCTGATCAAAGGCACTCTGTGGGTGAATTATGAGCCAGAGTAGACCAAAGAGAGAGAAAATATGCTCCGGAAAAGTGTGTAACCAGATAGCTATATATATGAAATATAATTGTATGATTGTATTCTGCTTTACGTTAATTAGTCATTAGCTTGTTGTGCACTCGATACGAGACAAGTGTATAGTGAAAGATAATAGTAAACTATATTAAAGGTCTTTGACCGAAAAGGACAACTGACGTAGTTTGAATTCGTGGTGTCAGCGGAATGACCAAGAAGAATGAAACTCTCGATGATGATTGGACGCTGAGAAACGATCAACGGATGCAAGACTCTTGATTGCAATTAACCTTTAACAATGGACTTTGGTTATAAGTCACTTATCAACCGTGACCCGAAAGGATGTATGAACAATTGCTTATTCTAGATACTGATTTATATATACTTATGATTCGATTAAGATAAGGCAGATGGATTCAAGATTGATAGCAGATGGATTTAAGATTGATAGCAGATGGATTTTAGATTGATAGTAGAGAGATTTTAAATAGATAGCAGATGGATTTTAGATTGATAGCAGATTGATTATAGATTGCTTTTATACCACTATACGATAACTGTGTGCTTAAGGGGGAACAGGACGTTGCAGTGTAAAATTATTTGTCAATAAATTTTTTTGCTTTTCTTAGCACGTTTAGATTTAGATGTCCACTACAACATGCATTATTTTCATGACTACTTTCTTACCTTGCAAGGGAGATATTTTGATAGGAATTATCCCCCTTGTCTGTCATTATGATTTTTTTTTAACAATTTCAATTTTCTGAAATTATTCTTTCATTTGATGGAATTTATTTGCAAATAATATTCATTGATTTTAAGAATGGAAACAAATTTCAAAATTAATTACAACATTGGCCTTTTTACATAATAATATCATAATTTTATCAAAATATTGCTCAAATCAGTGCTTCAAATTTTGAAGTTTTTGATTCTAAATTTGAACAAAATGTGATGGCACAAAAAAACTGTCAATGAATTTTTGAACAAAATTTCATATATCAACCTTAGCATGCGCTTTATTACTTATAAAGTTTTCATGGCCACTTTCTTGCAATTCAAGAGAGATACTACAATAGGAATCACCCATACCCCTTATTCTGGAATTATGACCTTTTGTGACAATTTCTGTTTTAAACTATCAAAAAAGTAATGCATTATTTAGATTTATCAATTAACATGAACGGATCATTATCAGTATATATACCTGATTATATTAACCGCTCATGATTTTATATATTTACATTTCTAAAATTAAAATTTTAAATTTCCCCCATCTAATGTTGTGAAAATGACTACTTTAGAGCCGTTGAGTACGGGAAAAATATCTATCAAATCCTGTATGACGTCATAATGGATAAATCACATCATAGCATCATACAATCAAATCAATTATGACGTCATAATAGAGTTAGCACATCAAAGTATCATTGCAATGAAAGTCACGTGATACGTGTCCTGTCTCCCCTTAATAAATATCATAAAACTCCAACTGACTTATGATTTCAAAAGTCTACAGAACTCAAGTGAAGGATCACAAGTGATCTTAGATGGATGGACAGATGAATGGTCGAACAGACTGATCACTATATGTCGCTCTCAGAGGGGGGTCCTAATATTGAAAAATTTGTTGGCATTCTTTAAAATCTTCTCAAAAATCATTTGGCCAAAAAAGCCTAAACTTGTGTGGAAGCATCCTCAGGTAGTGTAGACGTAAATTTATTCAAAAATGATTCCCAGGAGAAGGGTGGGAACACAATTGGAGGGGGATGAATTTTTACATAGTAATAAATACAAAAAAAAATTAAAATGTTCTTGTCGAAGAAACAAAAGTTGATGTTTGACATGAAAATATGTGCAGAAAATTTTGAAGATCTTTTTAAACAAGATATACTTTACTTAATTGTCAAGATATATTGCTCTGATTTCATCAGAGTTATAGCTATAATTGCTTAGGTGAGCCATGTGGCCCTTAGACCACATGTATTCATTCTTCAGTGTGAAAAACCAGTCGACTCGTTCCTTGATGTAAAATTTTCATTCAAAGAAATTCATTGATTAAGGTATCAAAATATTACATGGTAATTATTACATGTACCAGTTATTAAACAATAGTCTATTATAATTATCATAAAACCCTTTACCATCATCTTCAATCCCTCAGGTCATTGTTGCAGCTCTAATAAAATCATACATCTGTATTTCATTTATCCATATGGTAACTTGAATGATTTAACAAAAATTGCAAAAAGATGAGAATGCTGAAATGATTAATTATTCTTAAAATCAAGTGTACATATATGTAAAAATACATGCATACATGTATGTACTTGTAGGTAATGATACATGTGTTGATTGTATCATATTCTATGTTAACTAAAGCTTTCATTTTTGTTAGGTGCAAAATAAAGATAAAAGTACTCTTACTAATATAAATATATGTAGTTTCCATTGCTTGAAGTGTCTATTTACTCACTCAAACAACTTGAATTTTTAATTCATGGATGAACCCATATGCTTATAACCAAGCAGTTTCCAGAAAAGCGATAAAATATTCTTAAAAACTTGTCTGGAAACTGCTACTCAGCATGCATGGTTATTTTTCAGTTACCATATGTACCCTTTTAATACAAATAAGTCCTAGTATAGAACTGGATGTGAAACACTCTAGTCCCCTTAGATCAAAATATTAACCTGGTTTACTAGTTTCATTCCATATTTCCTATTTATCTACAATCAAGGATCATGAATTTTCCAATGATCTTTATTTTTTAAACTTTACAAACTATATAATACAAGTACCCGATATGATATTATAATTATTAATCTACATGAATTATTTATAAAAATAAATTTAACAATTCCTCCACAGTACCCATGCAGAGAATTTCTAAATAATTTCATCAAAATATCCAAATATTTAGTTAGACATGTTAATTTGTTATTATTACATTCCCAATGCATAATATTTCATTTTCATTTCTTTCATTGTTTCATACCATTTAGCAATTTTGTTCTAATCAAGGGATGGCTGAATCAGAATGGCTCATTTAGATAGAACTCAGCACGGGAGTTACAGTGTATATATGCATAAAATATGATTTTTCAGCAGAAAAAAATAATACTTTCATGAAGTTAAAATATAAATACATTATTTTGTAATTCTGTTTACACATACAGATACTATATAATGTTGGTATCATGAAAGCATTCAATTAAGAAATTACCCCAATTGTAATAAATGCAATGCTGATTTCAAAGGTTTATTATAATGATAAGAGATATATAAGCTTCCATAGATAAAGTACAAGTAAATTAAGGTAACTCCTTGCTAATATAATACTATGGACCCCATTCTAAATACAACAGGGGAAGTGACCCTGACTCCTGATACCCCTAAAGATCAATCAGTGCGTGTAATGGAAAATTTACTGTATCATGTCTTTTAAAATTTTTGAAGAAATAAAAGGTTTAAAGATCTGTGTATCACATTTACAATCCATCCTATATCCCAATGACAATTATTGGCATAAAGACCAGTAAACACAAACTAATTTAAAACAAAAACCTATCGATACAGTACCTACATGCATTTTTATTCATTGGCTTAAGTATGCTTGGAAAATAAAAACCCCAAAACAGTATAACAATTAGTTTGGTAAACATGTTTCAACTTTCTTAATTTAGCAGGAAACTTAAAAGGAAGTAACAGAATTCTATATCCCAAAAATTTAGAAACTACCACTGACTGTTGATTTTATCCCCCACATGCATGAAAAGCATTCTACATAAATGTACATGTAACAAACAGTTGTAATATTTTAAAAATGAATACATGTAAATATAAGCATATGTGTAAACTGTTTGTTTTTCCACAACTAATTTTCTAATTTACAAATGAAACATATGTGTTTGTGTGTATATTTTCCAAGTTTTGGCACTGGGTGGGGGGGGGGGGGGTGTCAGTAATTAAGGAAATAATATAAATACCAGAAAATATAATGGCTATATTTTTGCCCAAAGTTTTGTTTTTGCTTACAGATTTAATTAGTTTGGTTTTCTTTGTGAATGTAAATTTTCTAGTTTGTTTTTATACAGGGATTGGAGGTACTAAAAAGCAAACAACATATATATATTTTCTTTGAATTGTAAATTATGATTGAAAGAGACATAATAACACATACATGTAAGATAAGTTCAAGTGGAACATTGTATTTAACATTGCTGGTAAATTTTCTTTAATTTATGTTTTACTCAGTAATTCATATGCATAATTGATATTAAACTACAAACCTGAAGTAACCAAGATCCACACTGTATATAAACATGATAAGGCATTGGATGGAATTTAAGAAACACTAATAGTGGTTCATATTAGAAGTGTAGTAACAATATCTATGGGTCATAACAAAAATAAAGGGTAAAATCTTCAAGATTTTGGGAAAAAACTACTTTGTTCACATTTCAACACTTTTATTTTTGAACTCTCAGTACAAAATAGTTCTAATTCACAAAGGGGGATAATTCATTTTCCAAAAATGTAATCATTTTTTAACTAATTATTTCACAACAATAAGAATAGCTTCCCCATCATGTCTTTACATTTTTATATAGTCGAAGGCTTAATGATTTTAATTCTATAATTTTGAGAGGTTGAGCAGGCCGCATTTTTTATAACACTGCAGTAAAAATGGCCAATTTTGATAAAAATTGAATTGGTTCAAGTTGCCATGGAAACTGGTCAGTATATAGACAATTTGACACGTGGATTTTAGATAGTTTAATAAGGTCTACATTTTGGAAAATTTTCGGCAAATTTTCGGCAAAATCGGTTTCTATGCGTGCCGAAAATGTTTAAGTGCTTACAGAGAATGGCTCTTAATACATTAAATCTTCATGCCTTGTTATTTGATTTGAATGTTTTGGTGATTATTATAACCTTCTTTTATAAATAAGGGGTAAAACCTCGAATAAAATATACTTTTTATTCATAAAAGACATTTTGAACAGGGTGTTAAAACGCGAAAAAGGCGTGATTACGTCTTCCCAAAAGCTATTATTACACCGTTCTTAAAGGAATAATGATGCCTTTCCAAACACCGTAATAGAGCATTCCTGTGTTAGCAGCTGAAGGAAAAGGTAACAGAAATACTGTATTAAAATTCTAGACCCATACAATGAGATCAGTGGCCGGAATAGATCTGAAGCTGTTCTGTTGTGGGGTATTGTTTATAGGGGGAGGTCTTAAACCACATTACTGACAGTTTGTCAGGAAAGATAGCAAGTGCCAGGGTTAAGGGACCGAAAAGAGCCGACCTGTCCTTGGTACCTGCCTATCTATTAATTTATCAGAAGTTAGGTTTACCTCCTTCATTGCCAATCGTTTGTATGTTTGATTCATTCTTGATTATACCAAAGGTAGGAACATTTTGATTTTAAATATAAATCTAATCAGTGATTGGAAAAAATTGTATGCCATTTATTTTTACATTATCAAGCTGGGAAGCGACTAAACTTATTTACACAATACAATACAAATGTAATGAATACCCGGATGGTATGTCTGCACCTTAAACAAAGTGTTCTATTGACTACGGTAATAGTCATTGACTCAACTACGTGTTAAGCAGAAAACCCCCAGATGTTTCAACTTCTAGAATGAGTGACCACATGGCCTTCATTTTCTATTGCACAGTATCAACAAATAAGAGGGGTAGTGGCTATTGGAAAATGAATACGTCGATTTTACATGACATGAATTTTTGTAATATTATCAATAATTTTTTTGACCACATACCAGAGAGCATAAGGAAGGAAAATGATCCACAAGTACGATGGGAAATAATAAAATATCAGTTAAAAAAGCTATGTATCGAGTACTCGATTAAGAAAAATAAAAGCATACAAACCCGTATAAAAGAAATCGAAAAAGAAATTGAGGATATTGAACTTTCCGATTTTGAAAATAAAAAGGTTAAATATAAGCAGAATCTTGTAAAAGAATTAGATACTCTGTATGCGTATAAATCTAAAGGGGCAAAGGTGAGAGCTAGAGCTCATTGGATAGATGAGGGTGAAAAAAAATACCTCATACTTTCTAAGATTAGAAAATAAACATCAATCGCACAATGTAATAAATAAATTATCAATGGGAGGGAACAGCTTAAATGAAACACATGAAATTCTAAACGCATTAAGTTCTTATTATGAAAAGTTGTACACGTCTGATCATATCTCGTTATACGACATTGACCAATACATAAAAAACACGGAACTAACGAATTATTTATCTGATGAAGACAAAGAAATCTGTGATAAGATTCCCACTATCGATGAATGTGCGGAAGCTGTATACAACATGAAATTAAATAAATCACCCGGTTTAGATGGAATTCCTATAGAATTTTATAAAATGTTTTGGAAACGTATAAAACTTTATCTTTATGAAAGTCTTATAGGGTCTTTCGTAGTGGGTGAACTATCATCTTCTCAGCGGGCTTCTGTAATATCGCTTATACACAAAAAAGGAACCCTATTTAATCTTGATAACTATCGTCCAATAAGTCTTACAAACTGTGATTATAAAATTCTAGCTTTTGTATTTGCAAAGAGGCTTCAAAGAATAATGAATAAACTTATAAATAAAAATCAAACTGGTTATATCAAAGGAAGATTTATAGGTGAAAATGCCAGGTTGGTTCTAGATATTTATGATCTTTGTGAAGAAAATAATGAAGAAGGAATTTTATTGTTTACTGATTTTAAGAAAGCATTCGATTCGGTTGAATGGGATTTTTTGTTTAAAACACTTAAAAAGTTTAATTTCGGAATTAATTTCTTAAAGTGGATAAAAATTTTATATACAAAGCCATACTTTCATGTAAAAAATAATAATTGGCTGACTAGAAGGTGTAAAATGTCACGAGGCATAAGACAAGGATGTCCTGTCTCTGCTTTACTATTTATCTTTGTTATAGAAATCTTGGTATTAAAGATCAATGCGTCTGAAAGTATACAAGGATTAAATTTAGGACAAACAAATAAACTAAAATGTGTACAACATGCAGATGACTGTACGTTTCCATTAAAAAATGTAGAATCATTAAAAGATGCCATAAAAATAATAGAAAATTTTGGAAGAATGTCTGGTACTAAATTGAATATAGAAAAAACTGAAGGTATCCTTTTGGGGCCACTGAAAAACTCGTTACGATATGTAGATGGTATTAGAATGACAAATAATCCAGTAAAATCGCTTGGAATTTTCTTAGGACATGATAAAGAAGCTAACGATGAGAAAAATTGGTTGAATAAACTTAAAGAATTCGAAAAAATCCTAGACTCTTGGCGAATTAGAAAGTTAACGTTATTTGGAAAATGCACAGTTATAAATTCTCTAATAGTATCTAAACTATTGTATCTGTTTACAGTTCTGGAAAACCCAAATATTGAATTCATAAAAAAATTAAATAAAATTATATATAACTTTTTATGGGGTAAGAGAGAGAGAATTAAACGCAAGTCACTTGTAAGATCAATAAATGAGGGTGGTCTTGGACTTATAGATGTAGAGTGCAAACTAAAAAGTGTAAAAGCGGGATGGATCAAAAGACTCTATAATGAGAAAAGTTCTCTTAGAAAATATATAGAAGACATATTGAAAATTAACGGAATAGATTTTGAATATTTGTTGAGAAGCAATATTGTTAAACCAAATGAACTAAATGTTCTGAAAAAATTCCCAAAATTTTACAAAGAAATTATCTGTAGTTTTAATGAATGTAAATCCCCATATGTATCACGAAATCAGCTCACCGATAACTTGTGGTTGAATAATTTTATTAAATGTAAGGAAAAACCACTTTTCCTAGAATCGTGGATAAAAAGTGGTATTCTATATGTTAAAGATATGTTTACAATAGATGGTATAAAAGATTTAAATAATATTACAGAAAATCTGAAATCAAAAAGAAATTATTTGTGCGAATATCTTATCGTCAAAAACGCTATTAAAAAGCTGAATGTAGATTATTCCAATGTAAACAATACTAAAATTCAAAAACCATATTTTCACTTCTGCGGAAAAATAAAACAGCCAGAACTCGAGAAATCGGGATTCTATTATAAAATTCTATTAACCAAAAAGACTCAAAAACCAATAATGGAAGCAAAATGGTCAAAAGAATTTAAAATATCAAATGATCAGTGGAACAATATATACATGGCTAAGATAATAAATGCATTTGATAAGCAAATAGCAGAATTTAACTATAAACTTCTACACAATCAGCTGAACTGTAATTATAATGTAAATAAATGGAATAAAGATGTTGGAAAAAACTGTATAAGTTGTGAACAAATTGAAAATATTGAACATTTAATATACGGATGTTCTGAAACCCCAAAAATATGGGAAAAAGTATCAGGAATATTAAAATTGAATATAACATGGAAAAGAATTGTTGTAGGATTTTTTTAAGAGTTCAACGACACAACAAAAATTTTCAATAATGTCATATCTTTTGTAGGATACAAAATATATAAATATAAAATGAAGTGTAGACTACAAAACGAAATTCCAAATGAGAATGCACTTTTATATACTCTTAAATCATCTCTATATTATTATTACTTTATTACAGTGAGTGCAAAAAGTGTCAAATCTAGTTACAAAATTTTGAAAACACTAGCAGACCATCTATAATTGTATTCATATATTTTTTTTTCCTTTTATTTATGTATGTGTGTATATTTATATACATTTCAAAAAT
>WFKH01011581.1:66750160-66777435 GCA_016163765.1 Magallana hongkongensis | reverse complement strand
CATAAAAGCCAGTTTAAACAAGGTGTTAAAACGCGAAAAAGGTGTGAATACGTCTTTCCTAAAGCTATTATTACACCGTTCTTAAAGGAATAATGATGCCTTTCCAAACACCGTAATAAAGCATTCCTGTGTTAGCAGCTGAAGGAATGTATGTAACCTGATGTGTTATGATTGTTTGATGTCAAAGCATTCTATAATATAAACCATTTGCTCATGATCATGAAATACATATATCAGTAAAACATATCAGACAAATGTATTATCAGCAGGCATTATAAAGTAGATGTAGTGAAAATCAGAGTATATTTTTAAACGTAAATAATTTATACATTAAAACTACATGCTTTGTTATTTGTTTTGAATGTTTTGGTAATTATTACAACCTTCTTTTATAGATAAAGGGGTAAAGCCTCGCATAAAATATACTTTTTATTCATAAAAGCCATTTTAAACAGGGTGTTAAAACGCGAAAAAGGCGTTATTACATCTTTCCTAAAGCTATTATTACGCCTTTCGTAAAGGCATAATGATGCCTTTCCAAACACCGTAATAGAGCGAATAAGACGGTATAACGCCTGTCTAATGGACGTAAAAACGCGAATAAGGGCATTAAGACACATTATGACGCCTTTAAAAAACGCATAATTACACCTCTCTAAAATATTTTAAAATCACGCCTTTCTTATTGTTTAAAATAATTAATGGCTAAAAGTGTAAACAAAAATACTCAAATAAAGTGTAAAACAAACATATTTCTTGGCGAATAAAACGATACCACTTTCCTTCTGTTTGAGCATCAGAGTACAAAAATTGAAATAGTCATCGAATCGCACTCCTACATTTCAATTAAGTCTATATCGATTTTTCTTCATGCAACTATCTACGTGCATGAAATATGCTCGCTACTGCAAAACCGAATTTATCCTAATTCCATTAAATTTTTATTTCAAAACTTAACAAAACAAAATCCTGATCGGAGTTGCCATGCCGAAATGTCATATTTCTCCATGTTTCCACACTCCTAATTCCTGTAAGAACATTATGATTGAAAAATCTCCTGTTTTAAAAATGAAACCAGACATTCTCTATCAAAGGTTGTTCCAATTACGCAGGTTGTGAACCCTAAACATAGATGCGGTTATGAAGACGCTTTAAACCTGAAGTAGAAATCCAGCAACAAAAAGGTCTGAAGCTATTCCAAATGTTTCGAAAATGAGTAGGTTATATGTTTTGTATAGTTTAGTAGACCTCCAGAAGCCGCACTTCCCCTTTCCTAACAACAAATCAATTCTAGCGCTAAAACACAAAAATATATTATTGTAACGTAGTTACCTTAACACCGAGTTTTGCGGGATCTCTCAGTTACTAAACTGAGTTGAGATATTAATAAAAGACTTTAATTACAACTACTAAGAAAAATTTACCTACGCAAAAATAATAATTCCGCCTGAATATGTAAAAGATCGGCGGATTTGATCAATTATTTCCTGATTCGTTTTAGTAACAAAAATCACTTAAAAAAATCACTTACAATATAAAAACTATAAAAAATACAAAACTAAAATTCTAATTCAACTTATGAACTATTAAAATAACTAATATAAAATATTCTCAACTAATGAGTATCCTTTAGTACTAAACTAATAAGTCAACCAAAATCCATGAGTGCTCAACAAATGAGTACTCAACCAAAAGCGATAAGTGCTCAACAAATGAGTACTCAGTTACTCAATGTTTATGTAGCTAAAAGTATAGTATGTTCGGCACACCCCGCAAGAGTAAGAAAAATTCCCCGTTCTCTTATGGGAATATACCGGAATACTAACCTTTGTGCAACACGTCTGTTCGATTCTGAAGTCAGAACTACTCTGATCCCGTGTGTTGATGGTTCGCCGCTTTTATACCCTTTTAACGCGGACGTCCGAGAAAACATCCCTTTATCAGAAGCGGGAAATTCAAATAATCAAATCTATTCACATTACATTACTCCCTCCCAGGAGAAATGCGTCCCGCATTTCGCATGGTTTATTCAAAAATATTTTAATCAACTCAAGAAAATCCTAAAGGTTGTACAATTTCTCGTTTAATAACAAATAACATGAAACACCTCAATATTTCACCTTAATATTGAAAAAAAGTGTTCGCCAATAACAATATTGCGTACTGTCTGAACCAAAATTATCTCTAACAGTTTAAAGCTTGATGATTGTCTTTTCTTCAACAACATGGCTAATTCTCACGATGCTGTCATCCGACTTGGTCGTGATTGTTTTCTCTACTTTGCTAAACTGGGTTGGCTCACTTTGTACAGCAACACTCATTATGAGGGGTTGTTGTTTGCTACTGTCTGTAGTTTAATCTAACAAAGAACTGCTTCCGACTTGACAATGAGTCATTGTTTCTGCAGGAGACAATCTGGCCTTCTTCGCTGGGATAAATATCTTAGGCGCTGTTGGCTTTCTTACGACTCGTCCAATCATAAGTGCGTTATCATCGGCAACTTCTATAGCTGAAACTGTAGTTTCTCTGCTCCGTGTCCAATACAGCTGTAGATGCATAAGGCTTTGGTATTGAATGACTCATCATTCTCGAATCTCTCAGGAAGGCATTCGCAACTCCTATTTGCTCAATTTCTTCTTCAAGGGCAGAAATCTCATCCTCCATTTCCTCAATAGTCTTTTCTCTCTTATCGCCCATTTTAATCTTATACTAATAATTGCTCTTAAAAAATTGTTAGCTCAAAAATTATTCAAACAAATCTCAAAGATCCCACCCCTGCCACCAAAAAGTATGTAACGTGTTTACCTTAACACCGAGTTTTGCGGGATCCCTCAGTTACTAAACTGAGTTGAGATATTAATAAAAGAACTTATATAATTACAAATACTAAGAAAAATTTAACTACGCAAAAAAAAAAAAAATTCCGCCTGACTATGTAAACGATCGGCGGTTTTGATAAATTATTTCCTGATTCTTTGAGTTACAAAAATCACTAAAAAAAAATCACTTACAATATAAAAACTATAAAAAATACAAAACTAAAATTCTAGCTCAACTTATGAACTATTAAAATAACTAAAATAAAATATACTCAACTAATGAGTATCCTTGAGTACTCAACTAATAAGTAAACCAAAATCTATGAGTGCTCAACAAATGAGTACTCAACCAAAAGCTATAAGTGCTCAACAAATGAGTACTCAGTTACTCAATGTTTATGTAGCTAAAAGTATAGTATGTTCGGCACACCCCGCAAACTTCTTACGATAGATTTATTATTCATTTAAATAAAAATGGCCGTGACTTTTTAATACTATTTGCAAATACAAACATAATTATATTTAATTATTTATGTTCGATATAAACAAAAAACAAGTTAGTATATATAGTACTACGAGGGAGAAATTGGGAGAAATTTGGAACCGGTATAAATAAATTGAAAGAGCCCCTAACTGTACTGAATACATTATTAAAAGTTTCAAGTCTCTACCTCTAACAGTTTATGAGGAGTAGCGATAACTAGCATTTTGTACAATAGGGGCAATAACTCTATAACTGTTTCAAGGTAGGGGCTGAAGAGTAATATTTTGAAATTTCTAAAGAAGTCCTATTACATCCATGAAAAAGTTTCTTAATACCTTAACAAACAAAAGAAATATAAAAACTCATTAATTAACAGATTTCCAAATGACCTTGACCTTTGACCTTTATGGCATTTTGTTCGGCCAAGGTATACGCTTCCTTCCCAAGTGGTCCGATGTCTTAACGAGGTATGGTTAAAAAGTTGTTAGTGTTTTTATTGAATGTTAAAACTTTCAAAGGCAATAACTACTATAATGGGGCCTAAGATCCTTTCGGTATGAATAGATTGAAGAACCCTCTAACTGCAATGAAGACATCGGTAAAAGTTTCAAGTCTCTATCTCTTATGGTTTCAAAGGAGTAGCGATAACAAGATTTTCATACACAAGGACAATAACTATGTAAGTTCTGGGGGTTATCAGGTACAGGGGCATTTGGTACCATAACTTTCAATGGTCAATTACATAAAGACAAAATTGTTTCAATAGGTCTAGTAATAAAAAAGTTGTCCCAAGAAAAATAGAGAAGAAAAATAATAAGAACTAGTAGACTAATTGTTCTTGAACAATTAAAGGTCTTTCCACCTCATTTTTTTTTTATGGTTTGTTTCAATATAATAAATAAAACATTTTCTCTGCGTTACATTATAAAAAAAATGTCAAAAACTTAAATATGCAAATTTTATTTTATTTCACCTTGACCTTCGACCTTTATGTCATATTGACTTATAAAGGTCAACATTTTAATTTAAGGTAGTCTGATAGCCCTACGATGTAAGGTTTAAAAGTTGTTAGTGTTTTTAACGAAATTAAGAAACTTTTAGGGGCGATAACTGCTAGAAGGGGGCACCAGCCCCTTTCAGTATGAAAGACTGAAGGAGCCCCTAAATGTACTAAATACATTAGTAAAAGTTTCAAGTCTCTGCCTCTAACGGTTTATGAGAAGTAGCGATAACAAGCATTTTGTATAATAGGGGCAATAACTCTGTAATTGTTTAAATATAGGGGCTGAAGTGTTATATTTTAAAATGTCCTTAAGAAGTCCTCCCACATGTACATCAGTGAAATAGTTTTTCTGTACCACCCTAAACAAAAGAAATATAAAAACTCATTAATTAACAGATTTCTAAATGACCTTGACTTTTGACCTTTATGTCATTTTGTTTGGCAAAGGTAGACACTTCCATCCCAAGTGGTCCGAAGTCTCTACGATTAATAATAAAAAAGTAGGATGTGATTTTATATAAATTTAAATACTTTCAGGGGCAATAACTACCAGAAGGGGGCCTAAGATCCTTTCGGTATGATAAACTGAAGAACCCTCTAAGTGTACTGAAGACATTGGTAAAAGTTTCAAGTCTCTATCTCTTATGGTTTCAGAGGAGTAGCGATAACAAGCATTTCGTACACAAGGGCAATAACTTTGTAAGTTCTGGGAGTTATCAAGCAAAGGGTCATTTGGTACCATAACTTTCAAATGGTCAATAACATAAAGAAAAAATTGTTTCAAAATCTCTTGAAATAAAAAAGCTGGAAAAAAAGAGAAGAAAAAATAATAATAATAAAAAACATAAGAAATACAAAAGGTCTTTCACCTGAAAGGTGGAAAGACCTTACAAGTAGACTAATTGTTCTCGAACAATTAGAGGTCTTTCCACCTCATTATTCTTTATGTTTTGTTTCAATATAATTAATAAAACATTTTCTCCAGGTTACTTTAAAAAAAAAGTCAAAAACTTAAATATCCAATTTTTTTTTTTTACATTGACCTTTGACCTTTATGTCATATTGACTGGTAAAGGTCAACATTTCAATTTGAAGTGGTCTGATGGCTCTACGATGTAAGGTTCAAAAGTTGTTAGTGTGTTTAACAAAATTAAGAATCTTTCAGGGGCGATAACTGCTAGAAGGGGGCTTCGGACGCTTTCGGTATGAATAAATTGAAGGAGCCCCTAACTGTACTGAATACATTAGTTAAAGTTTCAAGTCTACCTCTAACAGTTTATGAGGAGTAGCGATAACAAGCATTTTGTACAATAGGGGCAATAACTCTATAATTGTTTAAGGTAGGGGCTGAAGAGTTATTTTGAAGTACCTCAAGAAGTCCTACTACATCCATGAAAAAGTTTTTCTGTACCACTCTCAACAGAAGAGATCAAAAAACTCATTAACAGATTTCCAAATGACCTTGACCTTTGACCTTTATGTCATTTTGTTTGGCCAAGGTAGACGCTTCTATCTCAAGTGGTCCGAAGTCTCTACGATAAATAATAAAAAGTTCGAAGTGATTTTATTGAAAATTAAATATTTTCAGGGGCAATAACTACTAGAAGGGGGCCTCAGATCATTTCTGTATGAATAGATTGAAGAACCTTCTAAGTGTACTGAAGACATTGTAAAAGTTCCAAGTCTTTATCTCTTATGGTTTTAGAGGAGTACCGATAATAAGCATTTCGTACAATAGGGCCAATAACTCTGTAATTATTCAAAGGTATGAGCCAAGGGGCTATATTTTAAAATGTCATAAGATGTCCTACTACATCCATGAAAAAGTTTTTTTGTACCACCCTTAACAAAAGAGATCTAAAAACTCATTAACAGATTTCCAAATGACCTTGACCTTTGACCTTTATGTCATTTTGTTTGGCCAAGGTAGACGCTTCTATCTCAAGTGGTCCGAAGTCTCTATGATACATAATAAAAAAAGTTGGAACTGATTTTATGGAAATTTAAAAACTTTCGGGGGCAATAACTGTTAGAAGGGGGTCTTATATCCTTTCGGTATGAATAGATTGAACAACCCTTTAAGTGTACTGAAGACATTGGTAATGGTCCCAAGTCTCTATCTCTTATTGTTTTTGAGGAGTAGCGATAACAAGCTTTTCGTACACAAGGACGATAACTTTGTAAGTTCTGGGGGTTATCAGGCACAGGGTCATTTGGCACCATAACTTTGAATGCTCAATAACATAAAGAAAAAAATGTTTCAATATCTCTAGAAACAAAAAAGCTGTCCCTGGAAAAAAAGAGAGAAAAAAAATACTAGTGGACTAATTGTTCTCGAACAATTAGAGGTCTTTCCACCTCATTTTTTTTTATGTTTAAAATAGTTTTGTTTCAATTAAATTAATGAAATATTTTCTCTGCGTTATTTCATAAAAAATTGTCAAAAAAATATTGCAAATTTTTATTTTGTTTGACCTTGACCTTTGACCTTTATGTCATTTTGTTCGGTCAAGGTAGATGCTCCCATCCCAAGTTGTCCGAAGTCTCTATGATAGATAGTAAAAAAGTTGGAAGAGATTTTATCGAAATTTCAATACTTTCAGGGGCAATAACTGCTAGAAAGGGGCCTCTGATCCTTTCAGTATGAATAGATTGAATAGATTGAAGAACCCTCCAAGTGTACTGAAGAAAATGGAAAAAGTTCCAAGTCTCTATCTCTTATGGATTCAGAGGAGTAGTGATAACAAGCATTTCGTACAGTACCCGCAACGTTATTTTTTACAATCCTATCCTATCGTATCGTGTATCAATCCTATCGTATCGTGCGTGTATACTGTTCTATCGTGCGTTAATGCTATCGTATCGTGCGTGTTTACTGTTCTATCGAGCGTTAATCCTATCCTATCGTGCGTTAATCCTATCAGGTTAATCGTTCAATTTTAACAGTTTTTCCGTTTATCCTATCGTGTTAATCGTTTTGTGCCTTTTCGTAAGCTAGTAAATTTATTTCAAAGTTGCAAGTCGTTCAGTGCGCCGTATAAGAAAATTTATCGAACAAGAATTGTAAAATCCTATCCAGCATTCTATCATGATACTAATTTCTTAATTTTTTAGATCAAAATTAACCAATATACATGAAAATCATATCTGTAAGCATTGGAAATAAAAAAATAATGTAAACTATCGAAGTTTATAGAAGTTCTTAGGAACAAGGTAACATATTTACCTGTATATCGAATATATTCAATCGTACGCGAAGTGTATACCAGCGTAAACATTAACTTTTATGCAGTATAACTCGTTTTTTATGCATCATATTTTACAGAAACGAAAGTATTTATTATATAATTTATATTTAATTAAAACCAGAGTTGTATTTTAATTGAGCCCGTTATTTTCCGTGTGATATTTGATTTTGGGCTGAAATGTTCTCGGCAATCGGCTAGAGTGTGTGTTCAGGAAAACAATGTTAACAAATCGTACGCGGAATGTATATCTGCGTAAATATTTATTTAACTTGTATGTTATATAATTCGTTTTTAATGCATCATTTTCCTATGCAGAAAGAAATGTATTTATGATAGATTTTATATTTACTTTAATAAGAACTAGTACACTAATGGTTCTCGAACAATTAGAGGCCTATCACCTCATTATTTCTTATGTTTTGTTTCAATATAATTAATACAAAATTTTCTCTGCGTTACTTTAAATAAAAGAATTCAAAAATTTAAATATTTAATTTTTTGTTTGTTTGACCTTGATCTTTGACCTTTATATCAAATTGACTGGTAAAGGTTACAATTTTAATTTAAAGTGGTCCGAAGGCCCTACGATGTAAGGTTAAAAAGTTGTAAGTGTTTTTAACAAAATTAAGAAACTTTCAGGGGCGATAACTGCTGGAAGGGGGTCTCAGACCCTTTCGGTATGAATAAATTAAAGGAGCCCCTAACTGTACTGAATACATTAGTTAAAGTTTCAAGTCTCTACTACTAACGGTTTATGAGAAGTAGCGATAACAAGCATTTTGTACAATAGGGGCAATAACTCTATAATTGCTTCAAGGTAGGGGCTTAATGGGTTATATTTTGAAATGTCTCAAGAAGTCCTACTACAACCATGAAAATATTTTTCTGTACCACCCTAAACAAAAGAGATATAAAAACTCATTAATACACAGATTTTCAAATGACCTTGACCTTTGACCTTTATGTCATTTTGTTTGGCCAAGGTAGATGCTTCCATCCCAAGTGCTCCGAAGTCTCTATGATAAATAATAAAAAAGTCAGAAGTGATTTTATTGGAATCTAAATACTATCAGGGGCAATAATTACTAGAAGTGGGCCTCAGATCCTTTCGATATGAACAGATTGCAGAACCCTCTATATGTACTGAAGACATTGGTAAAAGTCCAAAGTCTCTATCTCTTATGGTTTCAGAGGGGTAGCGATAACAAGCATTTCGTACACAAGGGCAATTACTTTGTACGTTCTGGGAGTTTTCAAGCAAAGGTCATTTGGTATCCTAATTCTTTTATGGTCAATAACATAAAACTAATTTTATTGTAAATAAAAACATTTTTGGCAACAATTTTGTAATAATATACTTGTGTGTGTTTTATTAATATCTTTTAAGTCAAGCTTGTAAAATAATTACTGCTTACATGTAAGAGGGATAATAATTAACAACCATGGTCAAAATACTTCGTCATGTTACAGATGGTAATTTGCATTTGTGCACAGTAGGGTCACTGGGGTTAGGTTTCAAGATTGTTAAACATAATAGATCAATTAACATGTCCAGCATGCATTCATCTGTGGTAATTAATGTCTTATCAGAACCTGGCAGCTGTTAATTCTCTCATTCTTATTTTCTCTGATTTTGCTGCTGGACGTAAAATTTTTCCATGAACTTTGTTTTAATTTTTATCCCTTGTGATCTCCACCATACCCAATCTACGAACGTGATATCTTGGATTGCAGGAGGAATTGCAATACGTAGAAGGTATAGGCCACCCATATTATCTACCTATCTGCTTATAATTACATTCGTAACAATGGTTTATCGAGTACTTATATTGTGGGTCACTCTTTCATTCATCGTCTAGAGTCATTTCAATTTCAAAATCGTAGGTCGGTTTGGTATAATTTAGGTTTCGATGGTACAAATATTCAGGTTCAATTTGCGGGTTTAGGTTGGGAGAACACTACGCCCGGGTACAAAATCCATTCATTCGAAACGATTCATGCAAGTTTTTCATTCATATCAACTAAATTCAGTTTTCCTTCAGATTTGTGGAAATGATTTGTGTCGAGAAAATGCAGAAAAATTAGCACGTGATATAAGATCGTTTGCAAAATTCTTGCTAGTTGCGCATAATGTTTCTCATGCTATAGTTGGTCAGTTACTGCCGAGGTATTCCGATGGTTTAAATCCTCGTTACAAGGTCAAGGTCATAGATGTAATCATTGACAGCATTGTTCAAGGAGCGAAACAATATCTCCTTCTGGAGGCATCGAGGATTAGGGAAAAACATTGAGTCCTCGTTAACGGATAAAGTGCATCTTTATGATGATGGTATGCGGATATATGCGGAAAGCATTCGTGCAGCAGTCGGTTCGTTCAAAAGAAGGTAGAACAAATTCGGGCTAGAGTGTTATGTCGACTTCATTCATGTTCATCAATATGTACAGTTACTATATGTTGCGTATGGTTGTTCATTCTAGTTATATAGTTGGTAAGGCTTATGTTTTAATAATGCAGATCATCAATGAATTTTGGTTACAATCAATCATGACACTGGATGGATCCTATTGTCATTACTATACATGCATTCATGGTTTTACTGTTAACCTGACACAGTGTGCTTATATATCTACATACATGATAAATCACTGTACTTTGTTTGCATCATTATGCATATGGTTTATTTATGTCTGACAACATAAGAACCTATCATACACATACAGTTGTATACAGTTGTGTTTTACATTTTATTCATTTATTAGGGGCATCTATGTTGTCATCTGTACTTAAATGTTCACACTCATTAGTGTGTTTATATATCTACATACATGGTACAACATGTACCAGGTTTTGCATAATTATGCATATTGTTTACACTCATATAGGCCTATCATACACATTCAGTTGTGTATTTACATTTTATTCATTCATTAGGGGCATATATGTTGTCATCTATACTTAATGTTCACACTCATTATAGTGTGTTTTGTACATTCATACTGGTACAACATGTACCTTTTTTGCATCATTATGCAATTTGTTTAAGTATGGTTGAGAGCATATAAGCCTATCATACACATTCAGTTGTGTATTTATATTTTATTCTTTTATCAGGGGCATATATGTGGTCTTCTATACTTAATGTTCCCACTCATTAGTGTGTTTTGTATTTACATACATGGTACAACATGTACCTTTTTTTGCATAATTATGCATGTGTTTTATTTATAGTTAACAACAAATAAGCCTATCATACACATTCAGTTGTGTATTTACATTTTATTCATTCATTAGGGGCATATATGTTGTCATCTATACTTAATGTTCACACTCATTATAGTGTGTTTTGTATTTTTATACATGGTACAACATGTACCTTTTTTGCATCATTATGCAATTTGTTTAAGTACGGTTGAGAGCATATAAGCCTATCATACACATTCAATTGTGTATTTACATTTTATTCTTTTATCAGGGGCATATATGTGGTCTTCTATACTTAATGTTCACACTCATTAGTGTGTTTTGTATTTACATACTTGGTACAACATGTACCTTTTTGCATTTTTATGCATATGTTTTATTTATAGTTGACAACATATAAGCCTGTCATACACATTCAGTTGCATGTACATGTGTGTACTTCTTTATGCTAGCATGTACATTACTGGTACATATTGTATCAGTTTCATCAAGGTTATTATTCATATATAGCCTTTCAAATCTTAGCATCATGCATCCTTATACAAAGTATTTCAATTTAATTGTTGTTGCGCACATTTTGATTACGGTTCATCATGCTACTTTCATATACGTTGCTTATGGCTAAGTTTTAGTTTATGGTCGAGGTCACCATGCTCTATATAACATCTACACAATTTAAGTTTTATGGTTACTTATTTAAAAAAGGGTTCATCGGTTCAGTTCTTTCATTAGACATCATTTTACACCATTTCATAGCAGAGTTATATTTGTAGTTGGTTGACATGAACGTCTCTTCTATTTATAATGGGATTAATTAAGGTGCTACTGTTCAAGCATCATTATTCCAGATTTATACAAGGGTCTCTTGTAAGATATAACTAAAACACTGATATATTAAAGCTATATATCCTTGTATCTATTTATCTGTGTATAATTCAATAATCAGGTATGGCATTTAATATTTATAGTCATGTGGAAAGTGATTATCAATTTAGTTGGTTCATAAAGCATCGTTATACACACAAGTACAGGAGCAGAGTTATATTTGTATTTGATCGGCATGAAGGAGATCTGTCCTATTCTTATTGTATAAGTCAGTGTCTTACTGTTTTAAGCATCAGTATTGCAGATTTATACAATGGTTTCCTGTAAGGTATAGCTGAAACACTGATATCATAACACCATATATTCCTGTATTCAACTTTGTCAGTCACTCTTTTAGTCTCTTAGAGTGATATTATTTCAATTTTAAGATCTAAAGACTGGTTCGTACAGTTGTTGATCTAACTAATATTCACTCAGGTTCAATTAAATTACAGGTAGGGGATCTTCATCCCTGGGTAAAACTTCATTCTTAATAAGTGTAAAATTTATGGGAAGTCATCATTTAAAATCATTCAGCAGTTGGTTCATACATAACAACGTAGAACAAATTTGGGTTACTTAGATTTATTTGAATCAATAATCAATGTAATATGTGTGTGTATTTTTTACTTATAAAGAATTAGAATTTCATTCAGTTTGTAACAATTAATTATACCTAGTTACATTCATGCATGTATTTAGAATATTTTACGGTTCTTGGTCTTCAGTGAAAAAAATATATTATACCTGACTGGAAACTGTTAGGCTTACTAGTACTTAGTTAATGAATTTGAACCGGTTAGATATACGTTCACCTAACTCATAACTATGAAATGCAAGAAAGATGAAACTTTTTTTTAAATGCATTGAAACTATTTGGGTAATAGTTCTACGATATTTACTGGTTTTCATGATCACGGCGCCGTTCCAGCATGTAATAATTTTAACAATATTAATTATTATACATTTACAACAGATCTAGAATAACAAATTAAATGATAGATGTTTGAATGTTTTATTGTATTTATGATCAATTCTATAACAAACAATTACCGGTGACGTAGTTACTGCATGTGGCAATTGAAAATGATGTATACATGTACATATGATGTACCGGGCCCTATATGTGACATATCATATTACCGGTTATAAATATATATTAATTAACCCCCATTTATGATTACTGTAATTAATTAGTCTCTAGATTTTACTCTTACATACATGTATCTTTGATTTGTAGACGTATTATTTTTAAAACTCAGGGTGAGTAAATAATATTTTGAGAATGAATTACAAATGTTAATAAAACTTTCATTCAATGGACTTATCTTATACACGTACATACTAAGATTTCAACACCTTTAGGAACCCTGACGTAAAACTGGGCACAAGACACACCTGTTGTGTATATCTTGTATATTCTGTGTTAGTTCCAGGGGTGTTCTCAAGTTGAACAAACAAAAGACTTTAATTAGATATACACAAACGAATAAAACCATGTCTAGACAAACAAAGCAGCAATACCCCGCCCAATATAACAAAGACAGTTGAGAGTCTTTTCATCTTTAACATGTATCTAGAATTAGATCTAAAAATTGAAATTAAAAAAAAGAATACATATCATAAACTGATTATATAAATTAAATCATGTAATATTCATTCATTTTTTATTTTGTTTAATAACCGGATAAACTTTTTAAAAAAGAAAAGAAAGAAACCCTTTTGTGGCAGTTAGTTTGTGAGAATGCGTGTGTTTTTACAAAAACAAATTCTAAATAAAAACGAATTGATGTAGATTTGTATTAATGAATTTTAAATCCGGTTAAATGAAAATTATGAATTTAACATCTAGTGCCAACAGTCAAAGAATTGATGGTTTTCTACTAAGTATTATTTAGTCAAATATTAAATATTAATTACAAACGAGAGAGAGAGAGAGAGAGAGAGAGAGAGAGAGAGAGAGAGAGAGAGAGCTTTCACTGATTAGTTTATAACTGGGAACAAACATATTTACTTATATAAAATTTCATGCGCAGATTTAGAGACAGGGACTGCGCTCGCCGCTACAAAAATTTTGAAACAAAACAAAAATGAAATTTTATAACAGCGATCTGTGTTCATTGGAACGGTGTTGATAATGGCGATATGTGTTCATTGGAGCGACTAAATGTTTGCACAAGCAAAACTTGGGTGTAGATACCTGTTTCTGCATGGTGTGTGTTGACAATTAAAACCGCCTGGAACACCCCCCCCCCCTTTGGAAACTGTATTATCACTCGGATCACCCCATCCCACCCCTACAAAAGAGTTCTTGCATTTAATTTAATGAATTTAATATGAACCTGTTTGCTTGATCAAAGTTGACTTAAAGGGAACTTAAAGACGGTGTATAGACAACTTAAAGGGATCGTAAATGCCATTTAAAGATGCTTAAAGGTGACTTAAAGGTGGCTTAAAGAAGTTTGGACATTAAGGACCTATAAGCTATAGGTTAAAGGTGACTTAAAGGTGTCTTGAAGATCGTATATCCTTTAAACCAACTTTACGCCACCTTTAAGCCAGCTTTAAGGACTTGCTCAAAGATGGTTTTTCGCCCTGTGGTTGCTAATAATTATGGGTATAAATGAATTTATAACTAACATATTTGTGTTTATGTATTGATATCTACATAGCATGAAATTTAAATCTTGAATCAATAAACAGAATTTGACTTTAATGTTTTAAATGTGTTTAAAAAATATTAATTGGCTTTACAATGTTTCATTATTTTAAGAAATTGATTAAAATTCCCGAGTTCCTACATGAAACATTTTTGTGTAAAATAGTCCTGTATCGGATTAATTTAATTTGCTTGTAAAAATAATGTGCATTATCATACCTCTGTGTAATTTTTCTATGTAAAATTGCAAAAAAATAAACATGCTATTCTATCTAACCGTGAAATAGTTTCCGTGCTATTTGCCCATGGAGAATGGTCATCGAAACAATTCACCGGCGAAATTCGATTTCCCTCATTTTTAATCTCGGAAATCCTCTGGTGTAATCCGAGTCGCTGCGTTAAATTCATAGTCCGATAACACTAATTTGTTTATCATCAAGAATCTGCATTGCCGACAAATAATGTTTTCATCGGTATAATAAAATACCTATTTACTGACTTTTCGGACGATAGCAAGTTTATTGTCCCTCTCGACAGCAACTATTTTCCTCGGCTTCGCCTCGTGAAATAGTTGCTATCTCAGGGGACAATAAGCTTGCTATCGTCCTCATAGCCAGGATATAATATAAATTGATATAAATACATGTAGTTGATTTACATGAAATCCTACTTAGTCAGTAATGTACTGCCTTGTAATATTCACTAAATTACAGTCCTAGTGATGCATATAAGTGGTTTTGTTAGTATTTGAAATTATTGAGTATACTTGATCAAATAGCGTTCTTATTATTTATCAAAATATTGCTTAATACATCGTAAGACATAGTTAAAAATCCTGGAAAATTGAGTTTTTATATACAGTGGGTTTGTTTTGGTCAATTTTAGGTACAAAATATTAATATAAAAATATTTAAAAAATTTACTATAAGAAAGATAGAGGGTATAAAATACAATACAGAAATGTGCATGCCATTGAAAATTTTGTTTAACAATAATTTTGAGAAGTTAAAAATGTGTAAGTCATCAAGTATTTACAAAAATATTTACATATTTTCGTAAAACCGCTAAATCTGGTTTATAGTTTATGTCCTAATAAACGAAAAGCGGTTAAAAATAAATGATAAATACTCTAAAAAATGCTGCTTCTGTTTAAATGAATCGCTACTTTCATTTCAATGCTACATCAAACAAATATTGAAAGTATCACTTTAAGGTCAGCATTTTGTCTTAGTTTATAAACACAAGTACAAAAAGGTCTTTAGTATTCAAAATATGACTGGCGACCAAAAGTTTCTTACTTGTAATGTGGATTACAAAAAAAAAACCAATAAACATATCTACGACGGAAACATCACACAACAAACAAAGAGAAAATAAATGAGACGGATGTACTAATCTAGTGTTCCTGAGATTATTTTTTTAACGTATTTTCCAAAACATTCTCTCCTCTACTTTCTTCTTGTGTTTCTCCCGTTTCCACTCTATGTACAGCGTGTAATAAATTCAATATCATTAGGTGATATCTCTATGTAACTACCAAACACACTAGTGTAAATATTATTAGTAGGAAAACTGCGCACTTTGTAGCATAGATATCAGAATCAAAAAAAAAAAAAGAAAATTCAGTAATAGATGAAATATAGGTCAACATATTTCACACATGGTTGGTGATATATAAAATTTTAAAAATTCAGCAGAAAGAAATTTACAAAGCGACTAAATATATATTTTGCAGAATTTTTTAAAAGAATAAGTTATGAAGGAAAATATTAAAATGACATTGAATTAAATATGTTTAAAACATAACATGGTAACATGTTCAAAGTAATATACTTACAAACATTTAACTTCCCCTGTGCATGAAATTGCTCGCTATTTCAAAACCAGTTATACCAGTTCAACAACGTTTTAAATAAGCAAAATAAAGTCGCTATAAGAGAGCTGCCATGTAAAAATGTTACATATACATGTATTCATGTTTCCGCATTCCTAATTCCTGAAAGAACTTTAAGCTTGACTGGTTTCATATTCATGAACCAGACATTCGATTTTTCATCAGGCGTTGCGAACTCTAAACATCAGGAAGCGTGAAAACTGAAGGATAAACCAAGCGACAAAAAAGCACAGAAGTTGTTCTAAGCACTTTGAACAGAGGTGTGTACAGCAGACCGGAGGCTCTAGAAATTTCACACGAGAAACTAGCTTTGATATTGGATTTCCATCTTAAAAAACGTGACGCTTAAGTAGAAAAACCTATTTGAAAATCAAAAATAAAAGCTTTATGTATTTTCTAAGTTGAAATCTTATTTTTTTATTAGTTGTAGAGTCCATTTATAACCAAAATTCATTTAATTTTTTTAAGGTTTAGATAGTTTCTCTCCTCACTTTGAAAAATTTAAAAAAAAACGAGTCGTTAAATGTTTAAAATACAAGTACCTTTATGTAAATATAAAGATACATAAAAATAAAGTATGAAATAAAGCTCTTAAAAGTAAGTGACTTGTTTACGTATCACAAAATCATTTTAAACATGTTTTTATGGTAACATGTTACTAAATATCAAACGCAGCAACTTCATATGTTAAATGTATTAATTTTATTCAGCATGGTCGTGACTATTTTATCCTATACTATACTAGTGCTGATAAAAAAAATATATATTTTAGGGCATTAGGATGCCTTCATAAATGTTTGATATGAAGAAAACAAGTTCGTATATATATTTACACGTCGCAATTTAATTATATAATTTGAAATCTGAAAATGAATTTGAAAAGTTTAGCTAAAGTCAATTTTACAAATAGAATTACTTTTTTAAAGGATTTTTAAGAAGAGCATTCCCAATAGATGCCTGTTTGATATTATGATAGTATTTGTTCATTATTCAAACTGCTTCGCGATAGAGTCTGAGGAAAGATACACTAGAGGGATATCTAAAACAAAAGTCTTTAATTCAATCTTTAGCAATCTTCTAATGCAGTTTTGCCACAATAAAAATGTGATAAATGCCCAGATATTATAATGTATGTAATCTGCAAAGCGTTCATTGAACGGATAAAATTATGCAGGCCAAAAGTTGATGAATATACATCCATTTTTGTATTTTTGCTATACCCCAAATTAAAAATTGGTATATAACTGTAATAACTTGTTATTCTAAAAAAAATCATTGACACGAATACAGTTGAGTTTAAAGTTGTGAAGTTTTTGTATTGAATATTTTTGCAATAATCCTTTCTTTTCTCAAGCAATATGGCCTATGGTTTTATGTAATTCAGTTGGGAAGACGATTAAATTGAACCAAAAAGTGACTTAAAGCGAATATAATTCATAATGAAGTATATCTTTACCACTTTTTCTTTATTTTGCATATGAAATGGTGTTTTCGTTGGTTGATAAATCCTCATAAAATAACATATTGTTAAGAACAACAAAACACATATTAGGAATGTAATAGCCAGCACTGATGAAAAGGAAGCGGATGCAATAAGAATAATTTTCAAATGTTTCTTACCTTTTCTTTTTCATTCTTTTTCGGCACTGTGTTATTATTATTTGACATTGAAGCACCCTATGATATAAACAATTTGCTAGTGATAATAAATTACATCTTAAGTCAACCAAAAAAAACCCAAAAAACTGCGACATTAATAATATCAGCAGGCATTCATAAAAGAGAAGTAGTAAAATCAGAGTACGCTAATTAATTAAACTATTTTACCTTTCCATCTAGACCGGCCATACTCAGTGTTGTGTTCTTTGGTGCTTTGTTGGTTATAACTGGTTGCTATGATAAAAACATCCTGCTCAGAATAGTTCAAAACTTATATACATGAATGAATCAGTGTGTAGAATAACATGATAAAAATAAAACCAGAAAGCATTAAACAAAGTGAAAGCAAATCAAAATAAAAAATGTTAGTGTTACGTCTCCAAACTTCATGGCTTTTAATTGTTTTTGGTGCTTTGGTGATTATTACAGCTTCCTATTATAAGAAAAACCTGCTCAGAGTAGAATGAAAAATGACAATAAACTGTCAACCATCTCAAAAATCCATAAATCGAAATACAAATTCAAAACAGAGCAACACGGACCTCTAAAAAGATAGAGGTGGGATCAGATGCCTAGGAGGACTAAGTATTCCCTACCGATAAAATTATTTCTTTGATTGTCTCTTGTTGCATTATTACTGTTATGAAAGTTATTTGGTGTAAGACAAAATTGTAATGTTTGTCTCATACTGCGTCTTACAACCTACTGCATACAATCAAAAAATGTAAAGTAAAATCATATGCAATCAGGGAACGCTTATAATTGAAGTTAAAAATGAATTCACAGTTAACATAATTGCACTAAAACTCTTGGTTTTTCTTTTTTATCTATATACATTAGATTTACTTCTAAAACTAGTTAAAAATCTTACTCAAAGATTTTGAATATAATAACAGAATTTGATATACATCGTTTGAATTCAAATAAAGCTTTAGAGTTCACAATTATAAAAGAAATATTGTCCATGTGTAAAATAGGTAAAATTTACTTCATCTGGGTTTTTTTCTCATCACAACTATGTAACTTAGAATACAAGGCGATTTAATGAAACTCTTTTATTGTTTTGATTGTGGCTTGTAATATTCACTATGCTCGTAGTAATACATGTTAGTGAGATGATTCAATTGGTTTGTTAATTGTTTTCCTATATTCCAGGTAGTAAATATCTGTAAAATCTACATTAGTCTATTACAAGAAAATAATGTCTACTTAGTATGATAAATGATAAAGTATATGTTGCAGGCAGAGAAACTCCTAATCAAAATAGGTTGAATTATTAAAAACGTGCAAGTGTTCAGGCGTTTACATGTACAAATAACTTCTTAACTTTCAGCTCTCTAATATGTTGATTCATGTATATTTTAAACAATTACCGCTCTTTTTAAAGTCAACATTGTGTCAGATTAGTTTTCAAACACAAGCAAAACACGAAAATGTCATTTTTATGCATAACATTACTGGCGACTATTTAACTTCTCTAACGGGTAATGTAGTGTGCAAAATAATAAGAATTTAACAGAATATGTATGATGAAAACATCACGCAACAAAAAAACTTATAGAAATAAGATGAGTTGAAAATTTCATACTCTACCTGAATATTCCTAAGAGTCTTCTTGAGTTTTTCATATAATGGTACATCAGACTTATATTTACCAAAACTTTCTTAAAATTCTACTTTCGTTTTGTGTTTGTGCAAAATGTCTTCCGTAAAAGGTATTCCTATTGCTAAGATCAAAATCAATAGCTTTACGTAATGCACCAGGGCAACGACCAAACACAATAGTGTTGTGGTTTTGATTTAGAAACTGCGCAGTAGGGAATGCAGATATAGGGTTAAACAGAAAGAAATACAACTAGAGCAAAGCTCGTTGCAAAGCCACGAGTAGGTCTTTAGTTGTTGTTGCGAGTTGAAAATAAATATGATTTGGTGTCAAACGATTATAATGACTAAACTTTTAGTTTTGCTTTCGTTATGAAAACGTGTTGTGATTGAAAGCTTGTATAAAAAAACATGTTTAAAAAAGACCGGAAGATGTTTTGAAAATGTTTTAGGAAAACTATTTGTCGAACACAGTTTGTGTAATCGTTTCAGAAATTCTTTAAACAATGAGAAGTTTAATGGCGAGTATAATTTTCAAAGGATAGCAAGCATTGTTATACACTTGTAAACCTTGGTTATTTAAGTAACAATAACAAGGCTTGTGTGGCTCAGCATTTTCTTTATCTTCAGTGTTATCGATAAATAAATAAATCAATGAATAAATGGCCCTGTAAAATATATCAATACAAGGAACATTAAATATAATATATAATTATATGATGTATCAACCATAAACATCAAATATTAAATAAACTATATGATACATGTATATACTAATACATTATACAACACTTGTATATTTCACTATATATTTGCATATGAATTCGATTCAAAGTGATCTCTGCCGAACCTATTAATAATATAATAAAAACGAGTTATTTACATATTTATTTACAAATTAATATCTTGAAATACTGACTTACCAAAATTATGGAATTTAGGCGCTGACTAATAAAGTTAAGTTCTAAGGCCAGGTAGGTGCACTGCTGTTGTAAATGAATTAACCATGCAATTTGTTAAATATTTTAAATAAGCTATAATTCTATCCAAATCTCAATGACTGAACAACTGAAATAGAAAACTATGTAGACTAAAACCAAACATACCAGATCTTGAAATCCCTCAGACAAATCAATTGTTACACCTTCTCCTACCTGGGCTCTGAGCAAAATGAAGAACACCCTCAGAGTCAAAACCAGTCTATCCGGTCAGTCATGTCACATTATAAATTGACCAATCGCTCACCAAACTTTTGGCGAGAAAAAATATTAATTCAAAAAAATTACAAAATACTTGATAAATACCCTCAATAAACTCTCGTAATTAATAATCTAAGTAAAACTTTTATTAACACACACTATTTTCTATATTAGAAGTAAATACATTTAAAAACATAACTTTTAAAGTTTAAAGAAATATTTTGCTATGTTACATCCTCCCCCCGACTGTGAATGATGTCCCATCATTCTACAATTGATCTAACTACTTTCTGTATTAATGTGGGAGATGCAACTTTGAAAACATCGGACGAAATTAATTGAGTCATCAGTTGCACCCTTTCATTTGCCATGCTTACCTCTATTTGACTCATTGCATACGAGTCATGCCAAACTGGCCTCTTCTTTTCTCTTGTTGATTTTCTTAATTGAAGGTCTCTCTCTATCTCTGGTTCCTGAATACTTTTCTCAATTTCTCTTTGTACCGGTACTCTGTCTTGATCCTCAGTATCCATTTCATCGGAATGTCGTATTATATCTGTATTTGGCTGTGGTGCCAATACCTTGATAATACACACGTCTTCTGACTCACTATCGCTAGCATCTCTATTTCTCTTATCCTTCGCTTTCTCATCTTTCTGCTCTTTCTCTTCCTGCATTCTCTCTTCTTCTGTGTCAGGCCTGACTTCTGTTCCTTTCAATTTTTCTATTGTTCCTGTAGGAATTATTAAATTCCTGTGGACTGTTTTCTCATGACCATCTTAATCTGAAATAACAAAAACGGGTATATCTTGATTAGGTTGCGACTTGATAACATACACATTCTCTTCAAATTTGTCCGCAATTTTATGCTTTCCGTCGTATGCTAAAATACGCAGTAAAACATGATCTCCAACATTTAATTTGTGAGTTTTTGCCTTTTTGTCAAATTGAACTTTCTGTTTTGTTCTGGACTTTTCAGCTGCTTTTTGTACTATGTCAAATGTTTTCTCCATTCTGTTCTTTAAATCCAAAATATACTCATTATAATTCTTCTTATTTTCTTCATTATTCTCTAATCCAAAGGCTACATCAATCTGTAATCTCGGTTTCCTGCCAAACATGAATTCATAAGGTGAATATCCAGTGCTCTCATGTCTTGTGCAATTGTATGCGTGAACTAAAGATGGTATGTATTTTTTCCAATTTTGTTTCTCGCTATTCTCTAACGTGCCTAGCATGTTAAGTAATGTTCTGTTGAATCTTTCAGTCATTCCATTTGACATAGGATGGTACGGAGTGGTTCATGACTTTTCCATTTTTGGTTATTTCACATAATTCTTTAATGATATTGCTTTTAAATTGTGCACCTTGATCACTGTGTAATCTAACTGGTAACCCATAATGTATAATAAAGTTGTTGTAAAGGGATTCTGCCGTTGTTTTTGCTGTTTGATTCTTTGTTGGTACTACCATTGCAAATCTAGTGTAATGGTCAGTGATGACTAGAATATTGTTGATCCCTCCTTTGCAAGGCTCTAAAGTCAAATAATCTAAACAAACCAGTTCTAATGCATAAGATGATGTGATATTGATAAGCGGAGCTTTCTGACAAGTTGATTTTCTTCTTAAACATCTGTTACAGTTCTTAATCCAGTTTTCAGTATCAAAATTCATCCCTGTCCAGAAAAATCTGTCTCGCAAAAGTCCAATAGTTCTGTCTTTTCCTGGATGCCCCATGTCGTTATGAAGTCCTGTAAGTGCTGACTGTATAAGCTGTCTTGGTAGCACTAACTGGTTGATCAGGTTGTCCTGTATTGTGACTCCTCTATAAAGTATGCCTCTAATCATTTTCAAACTGTTAAAATTTCTCAGCATCGTGTTATGGTCTTTGGATTTTGGTACTTTGTGCTTAGGTGGCAACTTCTTTTGCCTAACAGCTTCAATCCAAAATTTCAGTAACGGATCTTCCCGCTGTAGTTTCCTGATTTCTCTCTGTTCTATTTGAACTAAGGGTTGTCCTGGAAAATCTGTAATTTCAACAATATCCAAAGGTTCAGTTGTTTCAGCCATATTAATAATATGGGTACTTACCTGTATATTTCCATAGACTGCCTGTATTTCTTTTGAGCTGATGTTTTTTCCAGCGAGTGGGTACCTTGACAAGGCATCTGCATCCACATTCTTTTTTCCTGGTTTGTATGAAATCTCAAAATCAAATGCTGACAATGCTGAAACCCATCTCTGTCTCTTGGCGTCTAGCTTAGCTGTTGTTAATATGTACGTTAAGGGGTTGTTGTCAGTCTTCACTTTAAATTTGTTACCATATAAATAGTCATAGAATTTTTCTGTGACTGCCCATTTCAGACACAAGAATTCAAGCTTCATGGCCGGATAATTTTCCTCTGATTTCCCTAATCTCCTGCTAGCATAGCTGATTACTCGGAGCTTTCCTCCTTGCTCTTGACAAAGAACTGCTCCTAAGCCCTCTGTGCTGGCATCTATGTGAAGTTCAAATTCTTTGTTATAATCTGCATGTGCCAATATTGGTGCATGCGTCATGTGGTACTTCAGTTTGTTGAATGCCACATCATGCTCTGGTCTCCATTCCCATCCTTTTATTTCTGTTTTTATTCTCCTCTTTCTTTGATTCTGTGGTGGCATAATGTCCTGTAGTGGTTTCACAATCTTACTAAAATCCTTGATGAATCGCCTATAAAAACCTGCAAATCCTACAAACTGGCGCACTTCATCTGGATGTTTGGGTACTGGCCAATCTAACACCTTCTGCACTTTGTCAGGTTCTGTAGAAATTCCATCAGTTGATACTATGAATCCTACATTTTTGACCTGTTTCTGGAATAGTTTACATTTCTTTGCATTCAACTTCAGGTTGCATTCCCTCAATCTGTTAAAAATAAGATACAAACGCTCTAAATGTTCTTCATAGGAATCTGCAAAGATAATCACATCATCCAAATAAATCACACAGATTTTCATGTTTAAATCTCCAAGGCATTCCTCCATGATGCGTTAATAAGGAGCTGGACTATTTGATAGACCAAATGGTAAACGATTAAATTCATAAAATCCAATGGGTCCAACAGTAAAAGCTGTTCTGTGTTTATGAGCCTCCTCAATTTCAACTTGATGGTAACCTGATTTCATGTCAAGTACTGAAAAAAATTTGGATCCAGAAAGTGTGTCGAAAATATCCTCTATCCTGGGTAATGCATATGAATCTTTGATAGTTCTCTTGTTTAACATCCTATAGTCCACACACATCCTGAGGGTACCATCCTTTTTCTTTACTAAAACGACATTGGAAGCAAAAGGTGACTTGGATTTTCTAATTATTCCAGCAGATAACAGTTGTTCGATGTGCAATCTTACTTCGTCTATCATTGATGGTGGAATTCTACGGTATCTTTGTTTAAATGGTGACTCATCTGATAAATTGATTTGATGTTTTACATCAGTGAAATGCCCTATATCTGTCTCTCCCTTAGAAAAGATGTCAGTGTATTCTCTACGTAATTTCCATACTTTCTCTTTTTGTTGGTTTGTAAGTGTTGAGTCTCCTAGATCAATGTTTTTCAAATGATCTGACCTCATATATTTCTGCATTTCATTTGCTGAAAAGTTGCTAAATTCTACTGGCTGTATTTCACATAGAATTGATCTGGGCTGAACTGACACCATCCTTGTTGTCACATTTGAGATATGTATGTTTACCTCTCTAGTTTGAATTGAATTATTAAAACAAGTTGGTACTATGTCCAAGTCAATTGGTAAACATGACTTTTCAGTGTGGTCAAAAATTGCTGCTGTCTCTGGGTGATGTACCATACTCCTCGTATCAATGTATCCTTTGATGCAGATATTACTGTTAGGCTTTATTATGATCTTTGAATTTTCCGCTGATCTTACAATTGCTAATCTATTGTTGTTTCTCTTCATTGTTTTTTCTTGATATGCCATTGACCTAAATGCTAGAAACCAAGGGGTATACAAAGCGGCAGTTTGTACGAATCTTTCTCCAAAATTTTCTCTACAATTGTCTATTAGATGTCTCAGTATGTTTGTTCCTACCAGGATTGGTGTCTTTAAATTGTACATTGTATCTGGCACAATGAGAAAAATGCTAGTCTGAGCATTTTTTATGGGCATACCATCTGATTCAAAATCAACTTCAACAAAACCCAAATATGGCAAAGATTCTCCGTTAGCACATTCTATTTGCAACATGTCAAATAGTGATTGAAGCTTTCTGTGTTGTAAATTCTCTCTGTAAAATTTCACACTAATAGTGCTAATGCCACTCCCTGTATCTACTAAAGCTTTCGCTTTTTTTCCATCTACTTTGACATCTGCTTCATTACTACTGCCAACTATTTCTTGTATTGGGCGTTTTACCTTACAATCATCACCTAGTACCCGCCCCTTGTGCAAGGTGGTCTCCAGTTTAAATGTTTGGAGTGATCCAATCTTACATTGCATTGCCACTGGAAATATCCAAATTGTCTGCACCTGTAACACTGAGGTCCAGTATTAAAAGACTGAAAACCTCTTCCTCTGCCATTATTGAATCTTGGTGTTGGATTGTAACTCTGTCTGAACCTTGATCGACCTCTTGTTGTATAGTTCTGTCGATTGCTTGTTGTGTTTGTTGTTTGTTGTTCCTGTAACTCCGAAAGTTTCTTTCCCATGCATTCACCCTTATAGACATGTCCTGAACTAACTGTTTCAGTTCTGTAATTTCAGATTCTGGCTGAACATTTTTCTTATTTTCAGTAGCTGGAGATACATGTTGTGTCAAGTTTGTTGTTTTCTTTGTTTCTTTTTCTGGAAGTTTGTGTTCTCTCTCCATTTTTCTTAATTCTACTCTGAGCTTGTCAAAATCTTTGATCAGTTCAAACTTGAATCCGGAAATATCTTTCAAGTCCTGTCTGAGTCCTGCCCAGAATTTAGTTCTTAACATTTCCTCTGAATCATGGTGTGAAATCATTCCTTGCTCAACAACTCTTGACAATAAATCTTCAAGTCTACATGACCAAGCTGTAATATCTTCTGATTCGCCTTGTTTTGCACTATAAAATTTGGCTAAAAGTTCCTCTTTATTGTCTACAGTGCTATAGACACTTTCAAATTTCTCTAATATTGTTTCTATATCCACACCTGTTCCTAGTCTCATCAGTATTCTGCTAGCTTCACCTCTGACCGACCTTCTAATTGCCTGCATAATCATATCTTTGTATGTTTCTTCAAGTAATAAACTTTTCACTTCGTACCGCCATTGTTCATAGTCTACTTTTATTGCATTTTCTCCATAGAAAATTGAAAGTCTAGGCTGATTTGTATGAACTGTAGTTGATTTTGTGTCTGTTTTTCTGTCTGCCATCTCATTCAACCACTTTTCAAGTTCCTCTGGTGTGTCATACTTTGGATTTAGCCCTACATCCTTGAAGGCTTTCACGAGTTTCTTTCCTGTGGTCGCCATATGTTTGACAAATGAAGTAATATGTATATACCAATCAAAACAAAAACCGAACGCGAATAGTGCACTTGTTCACGGCAAACGCGAGTTGTTCGAATCGTAACACTTCCACACTTTTAAACAGGTATATCAAATATACTAAAGTAAATCACATATCACCTCATAACTCTAATGACCTACATGTACTTGAACTAGTAGAATGACAACACACAAATTTGACCAGAAGCAATGCTCAATAATATTCTAGCTATAGATCTAATCTACTTCAAGGTTTATACACTGTTGTAAGACGACAAACCAATTTCAATCAGCATAAAAATAAACCAGTCACTGTCAATAATCCAAGTATACACTTGTTCAATACACACACTTATCTGATGACTGTTTTCAAAACAAGATATCAACTGACTTCCACTGACACTTCAATAAATAACTTGACCTGACAGTTCTACAACATTACTATGTTAATAGGAGCATGTAACATTCTGTGTTAGTGTCATGCAATTTTCCTACTTGTTTACTTTTAAGTATTTAAAAATGTTTTAAAATTATTATTTTGCTTACCAATACTTGAGTTTACAGAGACTGTCTTCTTTAGTTGAGTTGATATTAACCGCAGGAGATCACAACACCAATTGGTTTAACAGCAAAAAAATATCACAAAAAATAAATCCAAATGAAAAGAAAATTGAAACACGTACTGCAGGGCCACAACACAAATGAAATTAATCCAAAATAAACAGAATAATTGAAATTAAATAAATCCAAATTGAATTAAATCCACAAATGAATTAAACAAAATGCACAGTATTTAAATTAAATTAAATCCACAGAAGGAATAACACAAAACACTTGCACAGTTGACACTTTCCCTCGTTGTTTACATACAGCAACTCATGCTTCCGGATAGCAGGTTGTAGACAAGTCGTCCGCCAAATATTCGATTATAGCTCCTTGCGGTTTTCGTATTCATTCGACACAAACCGGTTGACTACGTCACTTTTATGGATAATTGTTGTCATCGGAGGTACTAATCAATCGGAAGTGTTGAATCATTCGGAAGTAATTTCCGGTATTCCGTTGATTGAAAGCGGAGATAAGCTTAAAGTTGGATCCACCTCTGGGTAAGTTGTCACTCCGGAAATGAA
>WFKH01011581.1:66724275-66746212 GCA_016163765.1 Magallana hongkongensis | reverse complement strand
AGTGCGGTAAAGTTGGTCATATGCAGAGAAATTGTCGTTCTAAACCAAGTGAAACAACAGCCGGGTCATCGGAAAACAAGTCACATCTATTAAAGGGAGTCCGTTAATAGATGGGGATTTACAGGACTCTACATTTTCGCGTCGTATCATAGGTCAGAGTCCAGTGATTAACATTTGTGTGATGGATTTGAATATTAGATGCCTAGTTGACACTGGTTCGATGGTTTCTACAATTACGGAAACGTTTTATCGAAAGTATATCGAGCCGCTTGGAAAGATGGTGAACCCTACATGTCATTTACAACTAAAAGCTGCCAACGGACTAGTTATTCCTTACATTGGTTACATTGAGCTTGACGTACATCATAACGGGAAAACCATACCTCAACGTGGATTCTTAATAGTGAAAGACTCCAGTGATGACACCACTCGTAAACGTAAAGAATCTGTTCCCGGAATAATTGGAATGAATATTCTTGGTGCCTGCATGGACATTTTAGGTGATGTTCGCAGGGACGGAAATTTAAGTGAAGTTTTTGTGACGAGTGATTTAAAACAGAACTCTGTTTGTGGTTTTGCAAGAGTATTCGGAACTGTACCAGTGTACATTCCTGCAAATACTGCCATTGTTATTCCATGTACCGGACCGCATGTTAAGGGCGATGTTATTGTTAATCCTTTGATCAATGGTGCCCATTTGCATAGGAATTTCCGTACTGTGAATACTTGTGTCAACATTTATAACGGTCGTATGTGGGTTCGTGCAGCTAACATTGGTGATGAAGATATTTATCTTAAATCACGCAGTATGATAGGTACAGTGTCTTTTTGTGATGTTGAAAGTGATAATTCAGATATTGGATTTAATCGCGTGGGGAACACTGAAGAAATCTTCATTCAACCAAGTCATGAAATCAACGAAATTTCTTTCTCTGAGACACCGTTTGATTTACCTGAAGATATACCCTGGTATTCCTACTTGACTGTAGTGAAGAAGAGAAGTCCTTGATCACATCTTTATTCCGAAAGCGCAGAGAAGTCTTCTCGAAGGATGACGACGATATTGAATGTACAAGTACAGTTACACATCAGATCCGCCTAACGGACAACAACCCTATCGCTCAACAGTACCGACGAATTCCTCCGTCCCAATTTGAAGAAGTCAAACAGCATATACGCAAGTTACTGAAGAATGATGTCATTCGCGAAAGTACGAGTCCGTTTGCTTCACTGATAGTGCTAGTTCGTAAGAAGGATAACTCTCTACGTCTTTGTGTGGATTACCGCAAACTGAATGAGAAGACCATCAAAGATAAATTTCCGTTACCAAGAGTAGAAGAAACGTTTGAGGTTTTATACGGATCGTCTATGTTCTCGACTATGGATCTCACCTCGGGCTATAACCAAATAGCAATTGCCGACGATGACAAAGAAAAAACTGCGTTTACCACCCCATTCGGACTTTATGAGTTTAATAGAATGCCTTTCGGACTTACTAACGCACCTGCAACATTCCAGCGACTAATGCAACATTGTTTCAGGGAGGAAGTGTTCAATACCTTATTAGTGTTCTTGGATGATAGTATAGTGTATTCCAAAACATTGCGTAAGCAAATAGACCGTCTCGACAAAGTGTTTCATATTCTTCGCAAACATGGATTAAAACTGAAAATGCGCAAGTGCAAGTTCTTTCAATCATCTGTGAAATATTTGGGGCATATAGTGAGCAAAGATAGAATATCCACCAACAATGACAAGATCAAGTGTATCGAAAACTGGAAAGTACCCGAAACAGTCAAAGAACTCAAATCATTCCACGGATTTGCGGGATATTACCGCCGATTTATTCGAAGCTTTTCGCAGATTGCGGAACCTTTATTGGAACTTTCCAAGAACAACGGAAAACATCCGAAAACAAAGTTTGGTGATAAATGGAACAGTGAATGCCAGCATTCGTTTGAAAAGTTAAAAACTGTCTTATCAACTGCACCGCTACTGGGATATGCCGATTTTACTATTCCGTTTATTGTGGAAACTGATGCTAGTACACATGGACTCGGTGCTGTGTTATCCCAGAATCAAAATGGAGGTATTGTTGTGATTGCGTACGCCAGTAGAACTCTTAGACCAAATGAAAGATCAGCAAAGAACATGAGCAGTCTCAAATTGGAATTATTAGCCCTCAAGTGGAGTGTTACAGAAAAATTCAGGGATTATTTACTGGGAAATAAGTTTGTAGTTCTGACGGATAACAATCCTCCCAAGTACCTATCAACAGCAAAACTTGGAGCATATGAACAAAAATGGGCAGCACAACTTGCTGAGTTCGATTTCGAAATAAAATACAGACCAGGCAAAGAGAACATCAACGCCGATGCATTATCGAGGTTAAATGTGGATACTAGGTACATTATTAGTGAATATATTCATGGATCCATGATTCCACCTGAAATAAAAGTAGCACAGTCTTCATCGATATTCATAGAAGCTATGGACATGTCAAGTGCAGAGACTTTCCCTACTTACTCCAATTGTGATTTGAAAGACATGCAGTTGAAGGACAGAGTGATAAGTAGATGTGTAGAATTTGTGAAATTAAAAAAAGACTGTCCCAAAGCCAAGTTTTTTAAAGAAACAGAGTAAAAGAACTCAAGTGTTATTACGGCAGTTAAAAAACCTGGACTTCATCGACGGTGTCATTCACAGAAAGATCAACGATCCAAAATTAGGTGATCTAACACAGTTATTACTTCCGAAGTGTCTAAAGGACATCGTTCTCGAAAGTCTCCACGACCGCAATGGACATCAGGGCATAGAGAGAACATTTAATTTGATTAGACAACGATGTTATTGGCCAAAAATGTTTATGGACATTAAGAACTACTGTAAGAAGTGTGAACGATGCGCTGTGTCAAAAATTCCCCCACCCAAAGTACATACCAGTATGGGACATCTTACAGCATCGGAACCTTTAGAGTGCGTCGCTATAGACTTTTCCGTACTAGAAAAAGCACAGGGGTTAGAAAACGTGTTGGTTATAACAGATGTATTTTCGAAGTGGACAATCGCTGCACCTACACGTGAACAGACAGCCCAAACTGTAGCTCGAATGTTAGTTAATGAATTATTCTTTAAATTTGGGGTGTGTAAAAGAATTCATTCCGATCAAGGAAAGTGTTTTGAGGCAGAAATTATTCAACAACTCTGTACCTTATACCGCATTAAGAAATCAAGAACAACTGCATACCATCCTCAAGGCAACGGTCAATGTGAAAGGTTTAACAGAACACTCCATGATCTACTTCGATCTCTACCCCCAGCGAGAAAACGGAAATGGCCGGAATACACCAAGGAACTTGTGTTTTCATATAATGTGACGCCACATGCATCCACCGGATATTCGCTATATTTCCTTATGTACGGACGCGACCCATACCTACCTGTTGATTTCATTCTCGGGAGAGGCAACGCTACTTCAACAACCGATCTAAACATGGACCGATGGATCGAACTACACTCTGAGAAGTTACAGATTGCGTACAATCGGGCCAAAGCAAAAATCCAAAGCAATGAAGATAACCGGAAGAGAAGACACGAAGCAGAGAAAGTTGACAGTGAATTACAGATTGGTGATCGGGTGTATCTACGCAAAAGATGAATCAAAGGACGCGACAAGATTCAGGATAAGTGGCGAACGGAAGTGTACGTCATAGTCGGAAAACCATATCCGTCAGTGTATAGTGTAAAATTAGAAAACAGTGATTTCGTAATTAAAAATGTGAACAGACTGGAGTTGAAGCCCGTGATCTAGCCTGTATTCATATTTTTCATGCTTTTGCATTAATGAACTTTTGTGTTTAGTAATTTTTGTGTTTTATATATTTGTGGGTTCTATATATATTAATTATTTATTAAAATAATATTTTTATAATCTGAGGACAGATTAACAATTTTCCGGGGGAGTATGTGATAGTATCAAATGTATTTCTATATGTATTTATTCGTTTTATCTATTTTCATTATCCGTTTTGTTAAACACAGTATTAAGTTTTAAATAACCGCCAGTTACACTGCGCAAGTGTATTGAGTTGGCTGAGTAAAGTTTTTCGTTTTTCATTGGTTCTCTAATTTGATTGGTCTTTCTTATTTTCATTATCCAATAAATTTAATTCTCTATTTGATATAAGTAACCGTTCAAACTAAGTAAAGTTAGGCAGTACTTCATTTTCAACATCGTCGGTCAATCCAGCGTGTATCTACTGCATCTTGTGGTATGATAATATTATATTTACTTATATATTTCTTTACTACCATGATAGTGATTAGGGCAATTTATTTTAATTGCAAAGTTTATACTTTATCGCATTTTTGCAGTTAAACTTGCCATAGTAATTTCTAAAACTTGTTTGTAAGTTCTAATATTAAATTGTTACAAAACATGTTTTTACCTTATAAATGAATACTGGCGTAACGGTTGCTTATTGTCAAAGATTTCTAGAAACTAAATATATTAAACGTACATGTCAAATTTTATTTTATGTCTAATGTATTATTTCTTTGTTTATAGGTCAATGCCTTTATTTATATATTTAATAAATTGACTGAAACCATCAACTGCCTCCTTTCTGCTCGGTTACACGTGCGAAGCTTATGTACAAAATAAGCACAAATCGTTCAAGCCGCGATAACTCTCCACGGCCAAGTGCGACGGATGAGTTACGTAAATGCATTACAGAACACTTCCGTTCTAAAATGTTGCAGTTTTTGTATGCTTATAATCATATGCTCAATCGTTTATCGGTTTATTTTCTTGTGCTAAATTAATAAAAGAAAACCAAACAATTATCAACTTTATTTAATTATCTGCTCCCTAATTTGTTTTTATTTTTTATAAGAATATGACATATCCAAAAACAAGTTGTGATAAAAGCAGGGGATACTATAAACGTTTTTTGATTAATTTGTAGATTCCAATGAAAACAAGAAAAGTATTGATTGCGACTTTAAAAGACTATAATGCACAGGGAGTTATTAAATATTAGCAACATGAAAGCGGGTATACATGTTTTCAGGTTATGCACAACTTTTGTTTTTAGGAACTATTTCAAACTAAAAAGTTACGAAACTAAAACGTGTAAAAATTTAGCAATTTTTAAAACATAGATTTCGATTTAATAATTCGAGTAGTATAATTGAAAATAACTAAAATGCAAAAATCAGAGGACAACGTTCAAAGTATCAATATTAAAGATTTTTAACTTTAAATTATTTGCTTCGGACCATTTTGGAGCCTTTGTCTGGAAACGAATGCCCCTTCAATTATAGAAAAAGGGGTATTACTCAAAACCGGAAGTTGCTACTTCAAATCTCTTTGTGCCATAGATAAAAAAAATTTAATTTACAATATACCCTGAAAATTTGAATGACATCCAATGACAAACAAAAAAGTTATTGAGGTTTTAAAAAAGTCTAGAAGAAGAATAACAATAATGAATACCATCAAAATCAGTATAAGATCTTCCGTTGGAAACGGAAGACCTTATTAAATGGATAAAACCTTTGTCGTTATATATCACACAGGGCTAGCTATAGCTTTAAACAAAGAAAATACCGTATAGCCGTTTTTTTTTTTGCCGGGACACAAATTTGGCGGATTTGGCTCTACAAGGTATACCATTATTTTTGGCGGATATAATTTTGGTGAATCTATTACCCTTCATTAAAAATCTACTGTCAGTTTCTCTATAATAGCTGAGAAGTTAATGTACTTAAGCAAAAAGCCTATTTCGCTCTAACGAAGAATTTTGACCCGGGTTGAAAATTGACCCGGGGTTCATTTTTCCACGTTGAATATTGAGACCAAAGGTGTTGAATAAAGACCCTATCTTGAAAATTGACCCGCATCGTGGAATTTTGATCATAAAACCGGTTCAAAATTCAACAGCAAAGAAGCACAAATTAACGAATCAATATTTATAACTTGGGTTTATTCAATTAAATATTATCAGTTTTTACATATTTATTCTTTAGATTTACATGTTTGCATGTTTCAACGGGGGTGGGGGGGGGGGCAAAAATGACAGTTGAATGATTGTTTTTTGAATTTACATATTATCCCTTTAAATATGTAATAACTATTTTATTCATAATATAATAAACTTTTCGCGTATAATTGTTGTTTTGTGTGATATCTGTATTTTAAAAAAATGTGTTTTTTAAGAATATTTGTATGCATAATTACACGTTAAACTATTTAATTCAGTAAAGCTCTTTTGTTTTAAATTCGCTGGATAAGTGTACAAATATATTTAATTTTTAAAAAATTACAATACAATCTATTGTTTAATTTTGGTTTTACATTCACCCAGTAAATTGAAACTTTGATATTGTTCATTGTAAATTTTCTGGGTGGGTGTAAATACAAAGTTTACAGTATGTCATATTGTGATTTTTGTGTTTGCACCCACTCAGTTTGTTAAAACTGTGATCATCTGAATTTTGTATTCACACCCATCCAGCCAATAACAGTTTCCAAAATGATGATACGCTAACATGTACTCTTTCATGAACAATGCTGTAGTAACTATATATCTTGAAAGCCGACATGTTTTAGTGTTTTATTTGTGCCGTTAGGATAACTTCGGATGTAACTAAATATAATCAAATCGCTAATTTTTCTCGGCATAAACAATTCTGCTTCATGGAATCTGTAGCAAGTTAGCAACCTAATTTGTGTACATGATGACAATAAAATAACTTTGCTTTTAAAAGTTTCTAAATTGCTTTGATCACAAAAATTGAACATGTTAAATTTTAAGGTACAGTTTATTTCAAAATTTGCTCTAAAATTTAAAAGTTGTTTAAATCTCATGAAAATGCACATATACCATCTTGATTATGTGTGAATATATCGTACCAAGTTATACACTTTTATCGTGTTTCAAAAAATAATTATGACTTCAACATTTTGGCATATTTCTAAGATTTAGTCAAAAATGATGAAAAATGGCACATTATCTTGTAGTTTTTTGAAGAGGAAAATGTGTCCGCAGCCGTCACCCACAACGAAATAAATATATTTTATTTGATATCACATGATAAAGTTATAATGTGAGTTTAATCGTGGGCGACAGCTGCGGACATAGTTTTCTATTTAAAAAAACACTGAAGAATTGGTATCTTCTGCCTAGTTTTATGAAAATTACGGGAATTTGAAAATGCACTGTTTATGACGTCACATTACCCTTGTGAAAAGTCTAATCAGGTAACCATTTATAAATTCTTAGTTTATGGGTATTTTTGTGTAAATAAATGTTGCATTTCCATTTTTTTGTGATATTTTTAAAAATCACTCTAAAACCGGGCAAAATATGACTGAAACCGTACCTAGTTCTTTACTAACAGTAATTGTTTTCGTCAATAAATTGGTAAATTGCATTTTTTAAAATAGAAATATGAAGTAGAAGATCATACAACAGCGTTGAAGTAGATGGTTGACCTATCACAGGCACCTTCATTATTAATTTAATTTAAACGTTTTTTATTGAAATTCAAATGGATTGGATACCAGACATAACCTATGTAAACCCTTTCAAACATACAAAGTCAAGAAGAGGTGTTATAAAATAATCTATGGTCATAAGAATATAGTATTAATAGTTTACAGAATATTATTGATATTGTGTGCATATAAGACAAGGGATACTTGAATATTGAATAATTATCTGAACATTTATCATTTATGATTGTAAGACATATTGTTGATAGACAAGTATATTCACACCTACATTAACAAACGTATCACCTTTTTTTTCATACTTGCAGAGATACAAACATAAGAATGAGATTATCATGATCCAGCACATTTGAAAAGAACAGTAAATAGTAGGGAACTATATAATAAGTAAATATACATGTATAATACTTAAATGTGTTTAAGCAGTGTAACTCAAGATAATCAAAAACGCTTTTGACTTAAAGATGAATAAAGTTGATGAAATTTTCGTTTCTGCATTAAGATTATTCCATAATTTAAATGTAGACGGAACATAGCTATTATAATAAGTATTCCGATATAATGGTAGACAGTAAAAAGGTCATTCGACCTAAGATTATATGCATCTTTAGTTAGAAAATATGATTGAATTAAATCTAACATGTATTGTGTTGCTAAACCATTTAAAATCATGCAGAATAGAATTAGTTTATGTTTATCCCTTCGAGATTGTAAGGTTTCCAAACCAAGTTCACTATATAAAATGATTTTAGAAGAATTAACTCTCATCACTGCTACTGTCCTGGTTGCTTCAATTTGTACATGTTTAAGCAATCCGTAGTTTTCCTTGATACAGTTGCCCCACGCAACATCACCATATTCCAATATATAGGTCTGATAAAAGCCGAATTTTAAAAAGTGTTTCTCTATCAATTGAATGCTTGAGTAAAATCTTAATATATTCAACTTTTTGCATGCCTTTTCGTATATACCATTAATATGATTCGATCAACCATCCTCCGACTGTGCATGTAGATGCAAGCCTACTTCTTTAAATTTTTACATTTTTACAGTAGAGGGTAAAGGTTTTTAATTATGAGAAAATCTATAACGTCAGTTGCCTGTGTTTCTAATTTAAAGGTAAATAATTGAATTATAAACTCAAATTGATAGAGATGAATTGTATATTTTAAAAAGAACTATGACTATGCACATGGCTGGTGCTTCAAAAATAGTTTATCTGGCAAGTTTATGAAAAATATTGTTAAGTCGTATGAAATAAATAAAAACTGTTGACGATTTGTTGGAGAAAAATATGACAACCATTCATTTATTATTTTGTCAGGGAAATATTCTGACTTCTTCAAATTAAGCACAGGTACCTGACATTATATATTTTTGTCCTAATATAAATAAATACACCCTTTACCTAATAAAAAAGTATAGAGGTTATATATTTTTAATTATTAGAAAAATATACAGGTGCCTGTCGAATAAAGCTCTGTTGAATTGCCAAAAGGTAACGATAACGGTCAATATTTGTTAGATATATTTATCAGAGATTATGACAAGTTTAAACTTTAAATTCTGTCACACGAGGGAATGAAAATCAATTCTCTGTCAAAAATTATTCCAGCCCTACCCGCCCACTCCATTCAGAAGCAAACGGTCATATTCTTAGCTTTATTTACATAGTATTGTAATAATAAATGGATATCATATTTTCAGTTTCAAAATTAAATGATTAATCGGACATATCAACCTAAAATAAAACAGCCACGTCCGCATATGTATCATAATGAAAATTTTAAAACTGAAGCTTTCAAAGATTTGCATGATTGTACATTTAAACGGTGTACAATAGTTTCAGTTCAGATCAAAACTCTGAAGTTGGGGTCAATTCTCAACATGGTCATTTTTCAACGTGTCGAGGTCATCAGAGTTTAGAAAAATCTTTCTCATACCGTTGAAAAATGACCCCCGGTATAAATTTCACGGTTTTCGTCTCAATTTTCAACGTTGAAAAATTACCCCCCCCCCCGGTCACTATTCAACGTTGAAAAATGACCCCGGGTCAATTTTCAACCCGGGTCAATATTCTTCGTTACACCGCCTTTACAAGGTTGTAAAAAGTTATACCCGACCCTGGCTTCACACACTTCAAAATTTTCAATATAAATATCTAAATAGTACTTAATATTTGCATGAAAAAAGTATACTTTATTAACAATCAATTTTATTTCATTGTTAGTGAAAAAACAGTTAATCAGACAATTATCTGTACCTGATAATGGATCACATGTCTCCTAAAACAACACAAGCTAACACCCCTGTCACTGGGGTTAATCACACACATGAACAGGACAGTGATTAATTTCTTATTTATAGTAATTGTTAGTCCTTATTTATATACATTAGTTTTGTATTGATTTTGAGTAAATGTACATTTGAATTTGTAACACTGTGTGCATGTAACAAGTGTCTTTTTTTATCAGATTCACAGACTTCAAAAGTAAATGAAAAAATAATTTACAAAATCTACATGTTTGTCAATACAATCTACATAAAAAGAACTTAAATTTGGTGATTTTAAATTTGGTGAATTTTCAAAAATCGCCAAAATAGGCCATAATTATATCCTCGGTACTACTGCAGACATAAAAAAAGTTATAAAACGATATCTACGAGGACTACTTTACGAATGGAATTGCAAAAGTTTGATCTTTCTAATAAACTCAATAGAGCATATTATTTGTTGTTATATCGTTTTTGTTTCATTCTATTTACAACAATAATAATTTTTTCATTCCACATCTTTTCACCTTACTAAGCAAGAACAAAATAATAACCAAATCTTTAAAAAATGATATATTTGGTATTTAATGCACTTCGTATGGCTAAAAATTTATTTTTATCCAAGTACAAGAGCACCTTGCATCGCTAAACATATTGCTTGGCTAAGCTAGAAGAAATATGAACCTTAAAAAACATGATGTTGGTTGTTGTATTTATTTACACTTCTTATCACTGATCTGCAATGCTAACAAATCACCAAAAATACACCTTATTTTCATTTATTTTGGAATCTCAAATTGTATCACATTCACCAAGATAATAGGCCGACCCATATGGACTAAACAGATTCATTGTATGTTTTCGATGCATTGATTTATATTTGCAAATGAAATAGGCGATGTCTGGTTATGATTTCAATGAAATTAAATAAAAAGAAATATACAAATTGATTAAAGGAAAAATTGACATGTGCGATAAGGAACTGTGTTCAAATTCAAAAGTCCAAAGGAAAAATACAAAACAGGAGCAGAGCAAACACGGACCTCTGAAAAAAGAAAGGTAGGATCAGGTGCCATGGAGGAGTGATCATCCTCTGCTGACCGGTCACACCCGCCGTGTGTTCTTTGTCGTCATCGGGAAAAACGGAAAAATCCGTAGACAATTTGGTGATTAATAATGGTCTAACAATTAGTATGAAAAACGTCAGTCAGCACGCGACCCAGTGGAAGATTGTATTTGTTGATAAGGTCGTTGTAATATTCGACCATAGAACTTACGAAAAGATAAATTCAATCGAGACTGTTGATAGTCCTGTTTTATCAACTTGTTTGTCAGTATTTTGCCTCGCCTTAGAAAATGTTCATATAAAGAGCATGCCCTTGTTTATCGAATTAACCGAGAGACAAAACCCCAAAATGCAGGTGATGAAGGTATATTGCTACATAAGTAAGGAAAGTTGACGACAGAAAAATGAAGTCATCACGTTTATCATGAAGTTTTGTTGTTAGGTTACCATCAATGTCCATTTCTAGTAGAATATCCAAATGATGATGCAGACTCTGTGGTTTCTTTTTTTTCAAATTCACTGGGATATATCGAGTCGACGTAAGTATGGAACTAACAATTGTTAATTGATAATACGTCGTCGATATACCTGAATGCTGAGTTGAAGGCCACAGCAAGTGATTTATTTTTTTTCACGTACAAGTTTTTGAAAAAATTCTGCTTCATACGAATACAAAATTAGGTCTGTTAACAATGGAGCGCAATTGGTACCCATGGGAATTCCAACAGATTGTTGGAAGACCTGATTTCCAAAAACTACATAGATATTGTCTATCAGAAACTCAAGCATCTTTTTAATATTTCCTCCAGAGTACCTGTGTGCACAATCCGAATGGCTTTTAACAAAATAGTAAATAGTTAACTGACAAGGTAAGTAAATTTACGTGATCGAGTTTCAATGAAAAAGCAACTATCAATGATGTCAAAAAGCCTGGTCTTTAATTTATCGTGGGGGATGGTTGCATAAAGTGAAGAAAAGTCGTAAGTTTTAATGCTATCGATTTGGGTAAAATTTTGGGATTTTAAGTTTTTAAAAAATTCCTTGGAATTCTAAGGTATCCACATCTGATTTACACCGCTTCTTGAACATACTATTGCACAGTACTCTTGAAGTTTCTCCTTTACTGCTGTTTATATTTTGGTAAGGAGTAAAGAAAGAGGCTTGGTAGAACATTTACAGGAACAGGCTATTTATCTTTGTTATGAAGTTTAGGTATCCAACATAGGTAAGGTTATTCAAATTGATTTTGATTGTTGGGGATATTGAAAATATTCAAAACTGGCATATCATTTTGAAGAATTTCCTCCTTGGAAATTGAGCTATGAGTATAAGTTGGATTTCTACTTGCGGAAATGATAAAGAATTATATCTGGCTCTTTCAATAAAAATATCATGAAATACTTCTGGGATGTTTTAATGCACATGAATATAATCCACAAATCATTGTCAAATTTAAATAACGAGACAATCTTATTATTGTTAAATATCTTTAAAAAGTATTTATTTGTTTTTATCATAGGTAGATAAGTATGTCTTACCCAAATTATACAAGAGGCCAACTGGCCTTGGCGATCACATAAGTAGCACAGCCTTTTTTCAAATGTCACAGTCTCATATTCGCATTATAAGCTCCATATTGAAATCTAAACATTAATCTGAGACTCCTCTGACTGTTACCTCAATTTCTATTATTTGTACTCCTGAACTGTAGGGACCGAAATTCTTTACTTTTTTGTACAAAAGACCTGCTGGGCTTTAATAGCCAACCTTTATTAATATTCAGAGTTTCATTTATAATGCACATAAAATGCATAAAGTTCTTTCTACAAGTTTTCAATGCATAGGATATTAAATCAGATCTCCTAAAATAGAACACATATTTAATTAAGTATTGCCGAGTAACAATTTACCATGTTGTTTTTAAAAAGAAGTTAGAAATGTTATGGATGACAAAAAGTAATTAACCTAAATAAATATACTTAAGTGAAAAAATAATGTTCAATATATCCCCAGATACCCAATAAAAAGCCTCAACTTCTTTCCCCCGGCCTGGACAGTGAATTGTACAATTGAACTTCAGAAAATTATGAACATAATTACAATGCATAACTTTATTTCCTACAACTGTGACAGTACAGAAAAAAATATTAAATCGATACGTGTTCACTATGTGGCCATATTGTCCCAACCCTAGGGGCTGAACAACAGACCCAGAGACCATGAATTTCACAATTTAGGTAGAAGGCTTCGTGGACATCATAACGATACATTTAATTTTTCTCAAATTTATATGGGAGTAGAGAAGAAGATTTTTTAAAGATTTATCATATTTCTACTATAATTCCACATTGTCTCAACCATAGTGCCTGAACCCTTGACCCAAGGACCATGAATTTCACAATATTGAAAGGGGCTGCATTGACATTATAAGCATGCATTTAGTTTTTCCCCACATGTGTAGGAGTAGAGAAGAAGATTTAATACATGTTTAATCATATTGACCCCAACCTAGAACCTGAATCCTGACCCTAGGACCATGAATTTCACCATTTTGGTAAGGGGCTTAATGGACATCATAACCATGTATTTAGTTTCCCCCCACATGTGTTAGTTAACAAGAAGATTTTTAAAAATTAAGCTTTTTGCATATTTGGCCCCGCCTTTGGCGCCCCGGGGGAGTAGAGCCATGAGTTTCACAATTTAGATTTGCCCATCCAAAAAAAAAACTTCACACCAAAAATGGTAGCAATTGGCGTTGTTTTTAAGAAGAAGTTAAAAATGTAAAACTGTTAACGCACGACGGACTACGGACAATGAACGACCAATTGCAATTCGTCGCCTGAGTGTCGTAAGTGACCTTAAAATTATATTCTCTACTAAATTAATATTCGGTGTGAAAATGTTAAACTTAAAATCATTATCACCTATGCTAGATATATCATTGATAGAAGGGGTTGTGGTTTGTTTCTTTCAATTTCGAACACAATCCCCCCCCCCCCCCCGAGTTTGTGGCATCTCTTAACTGTTTTTTCTGATACATTCTTCAAAGTACTAGTAGCTTAATCACAAAAAATTAATGATTATAATAATGATATTAAATATCATTCTGTAAACAATACAGGAAAAATCAAAATCGTTCTTATTTTGTTGGGTTTTTTTTCGGTAAACATGATAATTTTGACGATGTGTTAGTTTGACTAAATAGGCGATTATTTTTTTTACTCTCTGTCAAAATTTCCACTCGTCAAACTATATATCATGTACTGTAAATCAAGAAAAACAATGACATTAACTCTTACTATTTCACTACAGGATCCCATCGATATTAATAAAGTTATAACATTGAAGGTAATATTGAATAGCATACATATAAACAATTAGAAATAATTTCAATTTTAATGAATATAAGCTTCTAGAAATACACATTTAATAAAATCAAAACACAAAGGTTTAAATTACCAAGTTAATAGTGCATTAAAATTTAAAAAAAAAAATAAACATTTTAAAAAAATCTACAGGAACTTGGTCCAAATTAATTTCGTTATTCATACTATCGTTTCCTTTCATGGCTTGGTCTAGTTTGCGCTGTGCACTTGTTAAATTGATAGCCAATGTTCGTTTTGACCCAAACTTTTTATGAATGCCTTAACTGGCGTTGCTTTGGTAACTTGTATGTTTGCTTATGTTTGCATTTTATCCCGATCTTTAATAACTCGAGTTTCGTCGTTTATATTTCCTTAATATTTAGTTCTTTGGTTATATCCATTTGAAATAAATGTATCATTTATTGTTAAAAACTAATAGCAACCAGTTTTATTTGTATAACATGACTCTAAAATAATTTCAATTCAAAATATAAATAGCGATTGTCGAAAACCAGAGAGAAAAGGTTTCTTACACAAATACTGTACTTCAGTCTCTCGATGAAAAAAAGTATTTACATGTATGCAAGTTTGACCAGAATACCTAAAATCTGGAATTAAGTTTCTTACACATTTTCCTGCCATCTAACCCAAAAAAGCAAAAGATTATATAACGTTCTGCATTTGATGAATCGTGTGATATTTTTTTTATTTCTTATTGCTTACCAGCATCTTAAACCCAACAATCTTATATGCTACTTATATTCCAAAAAACACTTGTATTAATGTTTAGCATGAAATTGAAGCAATTCATCGAAGATCAAATGTTTCACATTAAAGCAGTTTGTCGTTAAAACATCAGCTTCAAATTTTAAAATGGTTTTACTGCTGATATGAAGTTATCGATAATATTTTTCATCAATTCAGATAAATGTTGAACTCGTATATCAACAGAAGAAATCGAATAACGCAACGCAACAAATAACAAAGTCATTTATTAACCTTAAATGAAATATTTAATTTATGACTTCATATATTCATTGCCTAGTGGTAGAAATGATAGCACAAAGAGTAGATCCATTATATTATAAAGATACATGCAACATCAGAAATACACAAATGTTTACCCACTTTTTTGCATATGAGAAATATAATAAATAAACATGAAAATATTACACGTAACATCAAAAGATGTTGTAATATAATTCCCATTCAACAATGTACATTTATAAGTCTCCAATAGTGGAATTGAAGAACTGTTTTTGATATTGTATGAAGATAACTAAGTACTTTTCTTTTCATTGGAATATTAAGCAATTATCGTTTAAACGATTGCAGTTCGTCAAAATATTCATTGCCAAAATTAACTGAATATACTTACAAATCAACATTCATGGAATACGTGATACCCAAGAATTTGTCTCATACACTAGATTCGTTGTATTGACTAAAATTATATTGTACAAAATTGAATGTACCGACAGTCTGACATGACTTTAAAAACCACATCTTCAAAATTGAAACTGCGGTTGTGTTAATTGTTCTTATATTATATACATTTATTTAAACATACATTTACAATGTGGTTTTTGTTACTCGAAGGAATAAATGTGTTTTTACTCAGGATGAGCTTTTGTCCTGTAATGTTCGAACAAATATGTTTTAAATTTAAGAAGACTTAATATATTTTAATTCTCAATAAGATATATATATATATATATATATATATATATATATATATATAAAAGATATATTATCTCCAGCATGATATTTATATGCTGCAAATTGCTCATTTTTTCCTTAAGTACTCTTTTTTAAAATATATTCATAAAAAGGCTTAAACAATAATATTATCAGGACTAAACATGTTTTACACTAACCTATAATTGCAGAAACCATAACAGGAGGCTAATGTTTGGATAATCTGTAACCTCTGTTTTACCTAGAAAACAAACTCTAAAAACAATATCATATTGAATCATTTTCCCCTAAAGATTTCCTGAAGAAATTGTTTTACTCCAGTATGATATACAATGCTTTCTTGACAAAGTTTAAAGAATGAAACGTCTACATACTCGCTTGTTTTTATATTTACTTTAAAATCATTACCTACAAAATCAACATCAAAACAAAATTAAATCTCCCAAAGGAGTAGATCCAAAAAAAAATCTAGATTTTCGGATTAACAAATCAATTCATCATTATATATATTCTTATTAATTAAAAGGTTTTAATCTCTATTATCTTAAATATCCGACCAGAATATAATTTAATAAAACTAAAAGAAAACAGCAAAATATTCTAAAAAGTTAAATAATTCAACTAAAAAACAACGTTCAACGTAAAAAAAAGTATATTTCAGATTGGTTTTCATAAAATACAGCTTTAAGGTTATGATTAAAATTAAAGTGCATAACTTGAATATTTAAATTTGCATTGCGTTTTGAAAGTAATGTTTCTTACGGGCATTCAATCAAATATCAGTTTAAAAAATCACTTGTTTTATTCATCCATTTCATTCTCCTCTGTTTTTGGCCATATTTTGTTTAGAATCAAACAACAAACATATCCATATCCCTTCAATAAGAACTTCAGCTATCTGTAAAGAGACGAATTTGTATGTTACAAACAAGTTCTTATTGTTATCAAATGAGTTATTCAAAGTAATAGCAATACATTGAATGTTACGGTATAACATAACTCTTAGATCGATATCCAAAAACTTACCTCCAAAGTCCCAATAGTCAGTAAGGTGATCAGTAGTAGGCTTATTTTACATTCTTCGATGTTAATAGTGCTTAGTTTCTTGATTGGTATCATGCAGTTCTATAAAATTTTTGTTATAATTATATAGTTATTACAAAGAAAAAGAACATTGTTTGGAAAAAAATTCTATAAAGTTAAAAAAGTATCCGATTAATCACAACTAAAGTCTATTTTCTTAAATTGTTCCTAAAAAAAACTTCAAGTGATTGAATTTAATCAGCATAGTTTTGCAATCTTTGCTATTAAAATATTTCATATGATATTTCGTAGAAATTGCCAAAGAGCAATGTAATATTACTTACAGATTTATAGGTCCCAGGAGTGACAGATGAGTGACAAATTCCAGGTGCACTTTGGTAACTATCCTCCGTCACATAATTGCAGCAGGTCTTTGGGATCTGGGAGGCCGTTGCCTGACAAGAACCTGATGTAGTACACCACGGAGTTCTGTCAAAGTCGTTGGTCGTTCCTTGGACTTGGTGTATAGCACAGCAGTTATGCTAAATTTACAGTCAAAAGAACATTCAAGTTCAAATCATTAGATATCTTAAATTGAGTCAAACAAGTATCATTTTAGCGTTAAACTTAGCATCAGGGTTTAGTCAAAACGTTTGATAGATAATAGGTGGACTGAAACATAGACCCAAAGTTGGTCTGGCAGTTGTACAGGTGTACACAACAGCAAAGATGGATAGAAGATTATTTTTGTTGAACTAAAATTCTTTTATTGTGAAAGATATAGATACAAATGTTAAAGCTTTTCACTGAATCTTTATAGCGGTTTTCTTTTACCTCGATGAAGAACTTGTTCCAACTATTAGATATTGCATCGCCGCCTGTAACATTGTCCGCAGTATAATGTTTCTCTAGTCGAGTTATCATTGATGATTTTATATGAGCATAGTTCTAAAAAAAATATAAACTTCATTGATAGTTTGATAAACTTTTATTTAAAAAAAATAATGGTAGGAACATGTGCGAAAAATGTATTAAAAATTATGTTATCAAGTTTTAGGTAATTAAGTATGATTGTTTTTCTTTTTGTAAAGAAAAACAATACAGTGTTATGCTAAAAACACAATATACATTCATATACAATAAACTAAACAATATAATCATGTGTACAATACACATTCATATGCAGAGAGTGTATAGAAGTATTTGTTATACCTCTGTGAATATTTTCTATGTAAAATTACAACAAATAAACATGCTATTCTATCTAACCGTGATATAGTTTCCGTGATATTTGCCCATGGTGAATAGTAATCGGACAATTCACAGGTAGCATTCGATTTCCCTTGTTTTTAAACTCGAAACACCTCTGCTGTAATCCGAGTCGCTACGTTAAACAACGCCCGATAACTTTGTTTATCATCAGGAAAATTTGCATCGAGGACATTTAAAGTTTTTTTTTCGGTATAATGAGATACCTATTTACTGACTTTTCGGACAATAGCAAGTATATTGTCCCTCTCGACATCAGCTATTTCCCTCGGCTTCGCCTCGTGAAATATTGTGTCTCGGGGGACAATAATTTTGCTATCGTCCTCATAGCCAGTAAATAGTTATATATTATCTAATGGTAGAAAAGAATTGCACGAACCGTGTCTGTTTGTCTTTCTTTGAAATCAAGTACTTCTGTGTAGAACTTTATCGTTAGGCCTGAATATACAGCTGCAACAGCTGCAATTACTACAAGCTGTAAAACAAGTATAACTAGCAACCAACACAAAACATTTGTGTTTCTTAATATCGACTACGAAAGATATATCTCCATATATTTTTACTGTGTACTTACTGCGACGCATATACCAAATTTTTTAGTTTTAGGAATCCACAAGAAATTCAATATCAGAAGGAAAAAAAATGTATTCAGAACTAAGAATGATATTCCTAAATCACAGAGATCCGCTGACTTTTTCTTTATGTCATCGTATTTACAGGGTGAGGTACTGTCCACACTGAGGGAAATAAGCACTTTTTCTAAATCACATGGTTTGGCTTTTGAAATCTCCTTAGAAGACGATATAAGCACAATCGCTGCAACCTTAATAGAACATTTTAACAACACGTTAGCAACTTAAGATACACGTATTGTTAATTTGCAAAGTTCTGAACATATAAATATTTAACATGTTTCATATACGTTTAAACATACCAAAAGAATTCCTTTCAAAGCCAGTAAAGTATAGCATGTCCTGGTGTATAAGTTCCTGTATAAATACCCTGTTTGAGTATCCTGTTTAAAAATATTACAGGTGACCATTATGTATTTTAATTCTAAACACATTCAATTACGTTAATATTAAATTATCAATATATCCTACATAAATATCAAATAAAGATATGCAAATACATATAATATACAAATTACACATAGAAATGAGTTAAATCGATATTATATTATTGTCGTCCCAAATGCATCATCTGTTATAGTCTGTGCCAAGATATTTATGCTGCACATTTAAACAATTTTTGATCAAAATACACATTCCTGTGAAAGAAGTACAATTGAAATCGATGAAAGGGAAAATGTCCAAGCTATCTTCATTAACAAATTATCGTTTTTCACTCGGAAAAATTCACAGAAAGGAAAACCGATTTCTTACGGAGATTTATAATGGAGAATGTATACATCTTTTCTCCATTTCGGAAGTCACCCAGAATACCTCGCGCAATTTTCAACGTTATCATCTGGGTAACTTCATCTTTCATTCAAAAGAAAATCCCCGTAGACTTTTTTTAATAGTGTATAGAAATCGGACAAGATAGAGGAGGCGTTCCAAAGGGGAAATCTTGGGATTTTTTTTTATACTATTGAATGAGCATCGTTTGAACCCAGAGGTTTTTATATTTAGAACAATTTAAGAAAATGTGCGGCATTAAAATCTTGGGACAGACTATGATTAACTTAGAAATGAAAAATGTCTAATGAATTCTGTGCAACTTGAAAAAAATTGTAATCTTTACGTGCTCAGTGGATTATAACACGAGTGAGTGTTTTTTCGAGTATTGTTTTATGAGTTAGATAAAAAAAAGACGTATTGTTATAAGAAAATATTGTATATATAGTTTTAGAAAAATGTCGTTTGACAAAATTGTTTTCTCAGATGTAGTCATTTTTATCTTGCAATTTGTGAATTCTAATTACTGCGATAGAACCAACCTTCTACTAATTATTTTTATTTGCTACTCAGTAGTTTGTAAGCTACATAGCAAATACTTACATGATGTTATCTTGTATTTCAAAACTGTTAAGTGAACTAATTAAATCTCAACAAGAATAAACGCTGAGAGAAAGAGTTGCTTAATTTCACATTATAAAATTTTTGTTAATGCTTACGTTTTGAAAAGTATTTATTTAATTCAAGATGAACAAAAATACATAGTAAAAGTATAGTAAAAGTATTATTCTCCATATTTTACACAACTGTGAATATCCCACATGAAAAAATTTTTAATCTGACTTCAAAAAATATGTGAATGAATGATTAAGAGCTTGTCTACGAGAAAACCATGCAAAATGTGGTGGGAGCAAGGTTCTCTGATCAACTTCATATTTTGTGTGCGAGAATGTGCATCTATATGAAATAGCTTGCCACAAAAATTTTTTGGTGTGGTCAATCTAAACTAGGTTCTGCAGCTCTGTTACTAATAATAGCATTTTATGTCCCTTTTAAGAGTAAAATTGTGCATAATTAACCAAATTCTTGTTAAAAATTCTGAGCTAAGTTTAACTATAAATTTAAAAAGTCATTTAGAGTTGGTAGTAACAAGATACACATGTATAAATCATTTTGTGATGATTCCCAAATATTCTTTCTGTTAAGTGCAAATAGGTCACGAATCTGGCATGTTTTCAACTTTTTGTAAAATTGTGAAAATATACATTTTTAAAAGGCTTAAAAGTGAGAAAGTGGCACTTCGAATTCACTAAATCTGATTTTAGTGACAAGAGAGCATCGATATTTTCAATATATCGAAAAACTGTCTTTGGACTCTGAATAATATTGCAAATATATTGTCTTAAAGTTGGCCATTTTTCTATTTTTAAAACTCTCCAGAATCGGTACTTTTGCATTGGATTTACATTGTCCCATGTATATTATGGGGAAAAACTGTCGTATAAGCAAGCCATTCATTAATTTACTGAACCGTGGGGTTGCTTCAACACATTCTATGCTTTTTTAAATCAATGCCATTAAATCACAAGTAATATTGGAAAATGGGAATTTAGATATAAACTGAAGTAGAATTAACTTAACCGTTTTTTTAAAAATCCTATATATCCTATTGTTATATTCAGTAGTATATGGTAGTATATTATCTCTATATAACTCTTTATAAACGAATAGTCAATAATTGTAATATAAGCTCTTCCTAAAAATATTGACCAATATTTTTTTTAATATTGACCGGCTAGGAATAATATATATTGATGAAAACACCACGCACTCCTATTACATGTACTTGACAATACTACATATAATGAATAGCAGAATAATTACATGGACAGTAGTACACAAATAATCATCAAATCCAAATTTCCAGCATCCATGCCTTTCATAACAACAACATTCTAATAATGGAATAAAAATTTCCTGATAATATGCATATCTAAACGTTGTGTCCTAAATACTTAAGTATCAGTTTTACGAAATTCTGTGCAGCTGTTTAAGAGGAACTGCACTTACGATCTGTTCACTTGTATATTACATATACATGTATGGCCAAATTTCTAAGTCCAGAAGGGCATATTTGTCAAGAAAAATAATGGAAAAATTATGCATATCTATACACGTTGTGACCTAAATATCTATAAAGTACGAAATTCTGTACAGCAGTTTAAGATGAGTTGCACTTACAGATAAAACAGGACTGACTGACTGACAGACTGATCGACTAACGGACGGACGGGTCAAAAACATAATCTTTGCAACTTTATGCATG
>WFKH01011581.1:66709650-66723875 GCA_016163765.1 Magallana hongkongensis | reverse complement strand
AAGATTAAAAATACATGTGTATGTTTGTTAAATTATTCAGTTGTAACATCTTAAAATGTGGCAGTAGTGTGGAACCCATTTCCAATGAATTTCCATCACGTTAAATAATTATAGAATAAGGTAGATTTGATAATCATATTTGTATGACAGTATGAATTATTGATCTTTTATTGTTTTAGGGGTGGGGCACCCGATATCAAGCTTGCAAAAATGTCATTGGGAAAGTAGTTTAAGAGTTTATATTGTTATTTGCAAAATTCATTTTCACCAGGTCTTTTTGTGCTGGGTAATGATTAAATAAAGTCTAATTAAAATCAATTTACAATATATTCAATTTGATATATGGGACAACTTTTTAATGATATATCTATATGTAAGTGAAGCAGGTGAAGATCCAGGGGGAGGGGGATAACCTTAACACCTCTTTTTAACCTTTACAACCTCTAAATTTTCATTTTAAGAAAAAGTACAATCCTAATCTTTGCCCAGAGGGGCTAAAATGCTAATAGAGGGGTAGGTAATGGAGCTCTTTATTTATTTTAGATGTTCTTACATTCTCGAGAACTAACTCATAACCCTGGGCTGACCCCCACCTCATCCTTTCTAAATCCACGAATATTATAATCTAGAAAAAGGTCTGGATTGTATCAAAATAATTATGTAAAAAGAAAGATCGAAGAATTGAACTAAAGTTATTAGCACATCTTTCCTTCGGGTGGATAAAAAAGCAATGATCCTCTCTACAGGTAGCGTTATAATTGTATTATTAATGAATAATTGACAAAAATGATTTGGGATTTTAAACGCGTATCATATTGAAAAGGTGCACCTGAGCAGAAAAGGGCACATTTTTAAATTAATTCTTTACTTAATTATTTAATTAAAACAGTCAAATTATGAAACGACACCGGGCAGGTAACATTTTCGGATGATGATGATGGTATTCCTAAGCTGTTTAGACTAAATACAAGTCTCCTTCAAACTCAAATATATATACACTGTGTCTAATGAATAACACTCTTAGGATGGGACAATTTTTGTGCAATTTTTGTGCAATTGAAATCATTCAATGACATAATAATTTAAAACACTCACAGCATTTCTCAATTTTCCTTGGGTCACCATAGTGTATATAGAAATATGAAACAAAACATGCACCAATTAATTGTTAAAACTTCTTCTTTAAGAATATAGTCTTCTTTTCTTCAAATGTTGTTTATACATTTTATGATAAGTTACTGAATTTGACAATTTTTTCCTAAAAATTTCTGTATTTTAGAGGCATATTAACCAGAATGCAATACTGGCTGTTACTTTAAATAGAAACATCCAGTGCAAACACAAACTTCATATATATGACTCTAAGGAGGTATCCTTTAAAGCTATGATAAAATTCTGTTCATTCTTGAGACTTGCTACCACGGGTTTTTTTTTTCCATATTTGCACGGTTTTCTCGTAGACATGCTCTTAAGTACAATGGAGGATAAGATAATAAGGTAAAGGAAACTATTTATTTTTCTTACGATGTTATTTTTTATCATAAGATCACATTTATATATATATTATATATATATATTAAGATATCATATGGAATATAACATTTGTCAGACAATAAACAGAGGTCAAAGAGTCGCTATTTATAGTATCTTCACTAAGTGATTCCTGCTATAAATGCACTGGTACTTACAATACAATACCTATTGTGATCATTCTATACACTATATAATAGTTTTAGCTCAAAGTAATCATATGACAACCATAGTTTACATTTATTATTGAAAACAATGTAAATATTAGTCTCTTATTAAAACAATCGGTAAAATAAAAATAAAAATTTACTTATATCTTATTTATTAGTGTAGTCCTTTATTAGCATGATGACCCATATCAGATTTTTCTTTACATTTAACTAGTTACCTGTAGCAGTAATCTCAAATGAGGATGTACAAGAGCTTTGAAATGCTTTGTCATAGCTGAAAGTGATAAAATAACCTTTATAGTATTAAGAAATTGGTTACCTGTTCCTTATCTGCCATGTTCCTTTGATGCGATTAGTGTTTATCTATTTATTGATAATACTACGTCTATGATATGAATGTCGGATATGAAGGTCGGACGCAGCATAAAGGTGTCCTCTTGCTTTCACTTGTAAATACATAACACCAAAAGCTATTAGAAGACATAACACAATAAACCAGACACTATTAATTGATTGACGGGCATGACAATTAAAAACATCAGTCTTGAATGTTTAAAAAGATAATTGTGTTAACTCTCATTTATAATTTTGGATACAATAAAATGTTTCTTATCTTGTAGTTTATAATCAGGATATTATAATTGTAACCAAAATACTATAGAGATGTTAAGATATTGTCTTACATTTTCAATACTCACCATCGTACCACCTACTTTCGTTTTGGTTGTGCGCAGTTTTCTTCCGTTCTGGCACAAAAAAAATATTATCTAAATCAATATTGTTATGTAAGACCACGGCGGTTACCGCGCATATGAGCCTCGTGTTTGTGCTAGTTTTAAATACAAGACACACTGTGCAGTGGACTTAAAATTCAAGTTATTAAACAAAGACTACACAAAAACATCACGTTCCGTTACACAAAGATTGCCTCACTTTAAATAATGTTTTTCTTTACAGTTTACACTATGAGTGCATTATTTCCAAAGCATTGAGGATATAGAAGAGAATTACATTATACGAGATTGAAATTGAATGGAAATCTGAAGAAGATAGGGTATGGTTCGTGATCTAAGGAAATTATTTATTTCAGTTTGTAAGTTCTTTCATCACTTACATTTTAAAATTGACATTTTTCTGCCGTTCATGACACGCAACTGTTCATAATAACGTTTGTTTATCTATTCTTTATTTGTCAACAATATATTTTCTGGTGAGTCTATAATTTTAAAGGTTGTTTTATAGCAAGAAATGTAAACAGAATTCTTGTAAGTAAATCTGTTAAAGATTGCAGTTGTCTATGATTAAAGTGCTTTATGATTAGTTTTTTACTTCCTGTTAACTGTGTTCTAGATATTGCATCATGTCAGAGGTAACTATGGAGGTTAATTTTTTATACACAACAAATAACAGTCAGTGCATACACAGCATAAAAGAGACCCGTGCTTATACCATTAAAATATTAAAAACAGAAACAGAATCCAGCCAGTAGTACCTAAATATTTCATTTTATCATTCTTAGTGTTTGCCTTAGATTAGCAATCTACATTTATGTTGACAATTACTAAGGCATGAAAAAGACTTGTAGTATATATTTTTAGTTTTAAAAATAGGGTATTTCTATAAAATGAATGCTTATTTATCCTTTTTTTTCAAATAACCATACAAGTAAAAATAACATATTTCATGACCAATAATGTTTAAAACACAGTGTATCAAGAGCAATATTTATATATTCGGAAGTCATTAGACCATAATGTGTCAAAATTTCAACAATGCTTATATCTAATATGTTTTGCTCTGTATTTTGCAACAAAACTATTTACCCTCTGACATTTTACTTTTCACGAAGTGTATACTTTAGTCAAATATTAACTAAAAAAAAATAATGTGAGGTTTCATAATAATTGCAAACATACATTAGCATTTCACGCCCATAAATTGTGTATTTCCATATATAATACAAAAAGGTAAAATACACGAGTTTAGGGGGATTTTTTTATTACCAAAGACAGAGATAGAAGATCTCCCCCCTCTCTCTCTCTCTCTCTCTCTCTCTCTCTCTCTCTCTCTCTCATTACCTAAAATTGAGCAGACAGAATATCAGCACAACACACTCTAAAATCTGAACTCCGAACTCTGAACAAGTTTATGCGCACCTATAACCAGAGGCAGTGTATATCTATGTACAAACAAGTTTTAACCAGGAAGTCACAACTTTATAAAAAGAATTTCAGATAACTCTTTATATACAAACGGTTATAAAAGAACAAATTTTATTTTGTTTTATACTCAGGCGGTAAAATAGACTAAACAGCATCATTAATAGCAATACTTTTTATGTCGAATATTCTTTTGTAGGGGAGTCGGCATTAATGAGACTGTATAATTTTCCTTCAGAATATGTTTTTTTTCTCATTATAGGAGAAACACATAATTATTGAATAGGCAGTGTGTCAATGAAACTGCATTTGTAGCATATCAATGCGTTGGTACATGTACCTGTATATTTTGTAGCTATGATTTATCACTTCACATTTTTACTTTTCTATGTGCAACGGGTACAAATATGAAACTCTTAAGAAAATAAGCTAATTACCGAGTAATTATATATAATGTCAAATTATTTCCAATATATTATTTTTCAGTTTCTAAGTGAATGTTAAAAAAATTAATCATTTTAATATTTACTTTTCATAAAAAAAGAAAAGAAAAGGAAGACTTGTTTGCTTGATCCTGCCAAATATAGAATTTGTTTATAGTTTGGATCCTGAACATCAGTCATGTATAATGATAATGGAACTTTAATGCATTCTAAAATGTTTTATGTAATTGTTGTATTGATGTTTGTATAGGGTTTTTAGAGTAGTTTTCCAGGGGTTTTTTTATATCAATACCGCTGATCATTTCATTTCATGAAAGCAATGCAATCACATTTTAAATGTTTTATAAAACAATTGTTATTTTCACATATACTTTCAGATACACCTTACATCTTGAACAAATAAAGATTTTTTTGCGAAATGATGGTGTTGCACACCAGATTTATTAATGATTTTATGACATTATCCCACCAAGATGTATTAACCATGTTACTTTGATAATAAAAGTTATAGCCACTGAGGTGACCTGCCTTGTTTAAAATGTATTCACTCGGTTGTAATGTACATCCCCAGATTCGTATTCTTTTCAGATTTGAAATATATTGCTAAAATTATCAAATGCAGATTTCGACACATAACTGTTATCTTTATTTTAACCAGAAAAATATAGGCCATATACAGATTTCGAAGCATGTTATATGAATATAAGATACGGTAGGACTTAGGAATGAACCAGCTCCATTAGCTTTTAGTTTTTAAACAGGAAACATGTCACATTCATCATTTACAATCCAACTCTAGATGCATTATCCGTATATATAATGATTGAATAGGTTCGGACAGATACTCGGGAATGATATCTTTTCTTTATACTTAAGTCTGTTCAAATATCTTCAAAACATCACATCATCTCAACTATAAGTGTTATTATGCATAATCCGTGCACAGTTCGATTAGGTAGATCTCAAAAATTTTTGTGAGTGAGAATGCTAAAAATAATTTGCCACATCCAGTTAATGTAGGTCACATTATCCGTAGCATGGCTTTTATTATGTAACATAAAATGCATCATTCGTGCAAGTTTGATTCAAATAGGGTCCAGATATTGTTGGCCATAAGAACGGTGCCTGAAACCTAAACCTTCTACAAACAAGCAAGCATTGTCATATGTCTACAATATATTGACTGAATATGCAGCAACAATTCCGCGACAAAAACAGATGCATTGCTTAGTGGAAACCCCGTTATAACATCTCTTGTATCCTTTCTTACCTCCATACCTTAGCTTCTCATGCAAGAAAAAAATAGCTTGAAGTTGTTTAGCACCTCCGGTTTGTCCATTGCAGTGTTACATGTAATCTCATTGGCTTATGTTTTAGTCATTTGTTTTCCATACAAGAGACGTCCGTAATATCATTTGGCGCTTAATTTGAGTTTTATATTATTTCAGACTTTTCAAACGTTATTTTTTTAAAATAAATTCAAGATGACAGCGTTTTTGTACGGTTTCGAAGTATAATTAAAATCGATATAAAGAAATATGTTAATTATTTTCCAATTAACATATTAAGTTAGAAATGAAACAATATAATTATAGAATTACAGATTTCCAAGATAAAATATGCTCAAGAGTTAAGTAAAAACATTTTTATGGTTGCTTTACGGGTTTTGTTTTATACAAGTAAAACGGTTAAATTAAAGACTTAACTAAAAAAAATATGATATACTTTGGAGCAGTCTAAACATTATTATAAAGATTCTGCTTCTCTCTCTTTGCTTATATACTTTTCAGAGTTACTTTAAACTCAAGGGTCAGACGTGAAGGCATTAAAGCCAGATTAGGAATGCAAAACATTGGTTAAGTTAATGTTGGTTTATATTCTAAATTTTTTTCAACCGATTGGTTTACCATTTATAAACCAAAAATCGACATTTTCTTTTTATACTACCATAAAAGCGTAATAAGCAAGGTATAGTCCTGCACATCACCATGTGTGGCAATGAGTCGGTATCAGTAACACTAACAAATATCCCCGTGCCTCTTTGATCAAGTGTAGCCAATTTATGATCTATTTTGGCCTTATAAAAGAGTTTTTTGAAAAAACGATCCAAATCACCGGTTGTTTTCTGTTTTAGGATTGTTTTCCATTACTAAAGAACTCCAGATAGAACTATAAGCTTAACATATCGCGATTGCCAAACCGAAGGTGTTTGTTAAAAGACCAATTTTGTATTGTTTAAGTAAATGTATAGGTCAAAAGTTCTCGACAATGTTAGGCAAAGCAAATTAGAGAAAAGAGTAAAAATATGGCGTTTGCTAGGCATGGCAGCATTGCATGTGGCAGTTGTCGTGAGATGCGGTTTATGAATAAATATTGCGAAGAGCTGAAGTCGTGGCCTACATTAATATATTTCTGGTCTCGAAAAAGATGAAAGCCTTTTGTTATTTGATTTAGCAAGCTAACAATCGACTGTGAATTTGTACCATCACGTGCTACTTGTATTCTATAGTGATTTTACATATACAATCAGGAAAAAGGTAATCTGTTGTGATACATTATAATATAAACTTATATACTTCACTATTCATTTTCAATGAATGTGTGACTTAAATTGAGTCAAAATAGATGAAAGCTGTCATTATAAATGCATACTGGCATATACGGAGTCCATATTTGAACTCTGTACTTGGATATGAAGGCTCGAATCAATTCCTATAAAATAACCAGTTCAAAAAATTAAAAAGTTGCAGCCGTTTAACAACGTTAATAAGTCGTTAATGGGTTTCAGTTAAAATAATTTCTTTAGTGTATCTGAAAACAAAAAGTTGTTCAAAATACAACTGAACTAAGATATTTTGACAGAACAATAATTATTACAATGTTTCATTTGTCTTACTTTATCATTTTACCCCAAATTACCTTATGATGGTTTCTTACTCTGATTAACTGTAAAATTATGTCCTATTGTTACAAGTATGCTGCCCTTTTCCGCTTGCAAACAAAATATGTGCACAGTTTCTTCGCTTTTTGTTTTATCGAATGTGTAGACCAAAAGTCAATTGGTCAAGATAATCTCATACACATTTTGTTATCCCTAAAAGAACAGAGGAGAGAGTGTCAAGCTCGGCACGTTTATTAACAGCAGGCACACATATTATTCAGAATAATAATATGTAAACATTACAATACATTGGCTCAATATTAACTTGTCTAGGGGTAAACAAAATAATTGTTGAAAACATACATAGTAATGTTGACTAGAATATTCACAGGTTATTAAATAAACTTGATGTTATGATAGTGTAATGATATTATGACTTTACCAATTACAAACTACAAGACGTCCAAATTGACAATGTTTACATTATAACGCAAACTGTAAATAAGAAGAGCACACTAAATCTAAAACCAACAACGATCCGCACCTTGGAATTCCGGATAATGACTAGGCAATATGAAAACTAATACTGCGAGTTGAGACAATAGAATTATACTGACTAGTTTGTTTCTAAATGTATACATTACAAGAAAATACATATATCATAATATTATGTCAAATCAATGATCATTGTCGATAGCTTAATACATATCCACTATGGCGGGAAATACCAACATGTGACCCGGCTGCGCCTCGCATAAAAATATAAAATAAACGAGTTTAAGCTTCTTTGCATACAAAACACAACCACAAACAAATGGCGCAAGTCACCTTACACGAAATGCAATAGATGTCCTACACCAATATGTATTAAAATGAGTTCTTACCTAAAAGAACAGAGGAGAGAGTGTCAGGCTCGGCACGTTTATTAACAGCAGGCACACCTATTGTTCAGAATGCTCCGGATCTCATAATTCCGGAAAGTTAAGAGTTACCTCCCATGAAACATAAAAAAAATATAATGGGGTACCTGAAAACGGCCTTACTACAATTTGATTATGGTCTGTGAGAGTAATTGATAAAAAAAAATGTGCAGCTGATACGATAAATAAACACTCGACATTGGGCAATTGATGTGATCTGACAAAAGCAAGAGGTCAGGTCCGATCATCGCGTGGCATTTGTCGTTTCACCACGTTGACAAAATGAAGCTGGCTTGTTTTCCATTTAAATATTAAATACGAACATTGATATTATCAACACTTCCAAATGCTTAATGATATTGTTGAAAGTGTCACTGTCGTTAAATACATTTAAGATTAATTTTACAATTATGTTTTAGCCATATTCTTTGATATTTAATCCAGACGACGTAGATAATGTGTAGTACCAACCTTTCATAAATGTTCTTCACAAGCATTTGACCTACTGGTGGCCATGTTTAGCGCAAGTAACCATTCTCGTTAGCATAATGATTTTTGAAGAATAGTAAATTGTTTTAATACTTTCTTTTAAAGCAAACAACATCAACGAAATTTACAAAAACAACAAGAGGCCCATGGGCCATATCGTTCACCTGAACAACAGTTCACAACAACATTCTATTTCATAGCATGTGCTATTCCTATTTTAAACTTTGAATCCTTTTCTGGGGCCCCAGTATTGGTCCAGGGTTTATGGTTGGCTTTAACAATTTAGAATCTACACTATTTGGGAATCCTTGACTAGTAATTTCACAAACTGTAACAGTGTAGTTCTCGAGAAGAAAGTTTTTAAACATTTTCCTTATAAAATTCTATGTTAAACTTTGAACTCCTCTTGGGGCCCCAGTATTAGTCTGGTGGTCACAGCTTTATTTATTTAGAATCTACTTTATTTAAGACTGTATGCATAGTAATCTCACAAATTGAAGCATTGCAGGTCTCCGGAAGAAGATTTTTAAACATTTTCCATATACATTTCTATGTTAAACTTTGAACCCCTTCTGTGGCCCCAGGGTTGGTCCGGGGGTCACCGCTTTGACAATTAAGAATTTTCACTATTTGAGGATCCTTGCATAGTAATCTCACAATCTGTAACTTTTTAGTTCTCGAGAAGAAGATTTTTGAACATGTTTCCGATATATTTCTATAATAGACTTTGAACCCCTCCTGGTGCCCCAGTATTAGTCAGGGGGTCACAATTTTAACAAGGTAGAATGTACAATAGCCAAGGATGTATGCATAGTAATATCCCAAACTGTTGCATTGTAGTTCTTGAGAAGAAGACCTTTAAACATTTTCCTATATATGTTAACTTTAAACCCCGCCTGGGACCCCAGTTTTTGTCCGGGGGTCACGATTTTTACAATTTAGATTTTTCACTAACAATATACAAGCTTTTGTGTAAATATTTGGCATTTCTGGTTCAGTGGTTCTTGAGAAGTAGATTTTTAAACCTTTTCCTATGTATTTCTATGTTAAACTTTAAAACACGACTGGGGCCCCAATTTTGGTCCCGGGGTGGGGGGGGGGGGGGGTCACGATTTTTACAATTTACATTCTTCACTAAATATACAAGCTTTTGGGTAAATATTTGGCATTTCTGGTGCAGTGGTTCTTGAGAAGAAGATTTTAAAACAGTTTTCCTACGTATTTCTTTGTTAAACATTGAACCCAGCCTGGGGCCCCAGTTTTGGTTTGGGGTCACGATTTGTACAATTTAGATTTTTCACTAAATATACAAACTTTTTGGTAAACATATGGCATTTCTGGTGCAGTGGTTCTTGAGAAGAAGATTTTTAAACATTTTTCCTATGGAATTCTATGTTAAACCCCGCCTGGGGCCCCAGTTTTGGTTTTGGGATCACGATTTTTACAATTTAGAATTTTCACTATTTATACAAGCTTTTGTATAAATATTGGCATTTCTGGTGCAGTGATTCTTGAGAAGAAGATTTTTAAAGACACACACCCTATTTTCACTGTTTAGAAATTATCTCCCTTTTAAAAAGGGTTTAGCCCTTTATTTAACAATTTTGAATCCTCTTTCAAGTTTCAATTTGGTCCAGTGCTTTTAGAGAAGACAAAAATGTGACAGGTTTACAGACGGACAGACGGACGGACGACGGACAACGGGTGATCAGAAAACCTCACTTGAACCTTTGGTTAAGGTGAGCTAAAAAAAAAAAAGGTAATTTGATTTTATTAACAAAATCGTGGTGCTATAATAGTAAATGTAATGGTACAATCTTTGCTTTTTTTTAAATTAATTCTTAATTGAAAGAAGAACGAGATGTTCTTTAAAGATTTTAATTTTAATGAAAAATTTGATTTTTACATCTTATTCAATCCTTTATGGCATCTACTTTATAAAGGAAAAAAGTTTTCTTTCAATTCTAGCATGATATTGATTGATTTTTTAACAAATATAAATATGCTTGTTAATAAATAAAAATATACACAAATATATAAATTTCAGAAGATCATAATTTTTTTTTCTGTAATCAAACTGTATATTACAATTTCACTTTATATTTTTACACGACAGTTGCAATAGTATTTAACTTGAACGTGAAGTTTAGCAGATACATATTATATAAAAAATAACTGTAAACACAAAATGAATACAAATATATTTATAAAAAATGTCTTCCTTATTAACTATCGATCTCTTTTTTCATTTCCTTGTCATTCTCTTTAAATATAGAAGCATGTCAACTAATTGGGAATTCTAAATCTGTTTTTCTGCTTTTGTTCCTGATCATTCATTTAGTCTTGGTCAGATACGCACTCGTCTTTCCTTACCATCCCCGATCATAAAAACTTGCTTGTTATCATTATTCAGCTTAAATAAGGAAATATTTAGTTTACATTCACTAAGGTGTGGGGCTATTCTATGTTATGTTGTTGTTCCTTCGAGATTTCGATCGAGAAATTGTTTTGTTTGTTGTCATAGCTCACAGTGAAAATAAATATCTGTCATTCATAATATGCAACATAGAATAAATTAATATAAGAAAATCATTGTTTATTTGCCTATTGTCTAAATATTTTTCGCTGCACAGTTCACCGGTTTCGTTATAGAGCACAACATCTGCCTTAAAGATCTCATATCATTGTTGTTAGTGACTGACATATCTTTATCAACTACACCTAGCGCAATTTAACCGTTCATGAATACAGCTTTATTTGAATAAGGTTTAAATTATATGAAATAACTATTCTAAAAGAAATAAATGGTTAGCACTGTTATTTGATTTCCTTATCAAAGAACATATAATTAAACACAGCCCATTCAAATTGAAAGGTTAGAGGGGTTTTTTTTAAAAATACAAATGTGATACTTTAAACAACCAATTCGTAATGGCATGTACAAAACTAGTAATTCTGACATTCATACAAAAGTCAGATCGATCCTCTTATTGTTGTGTTCAATGGCACTTTATATGGTACAAAACATTTAAATAAATTGCTATACATAAAGTTTATGTGAGTTTCTATTCACAATTATCATTACATTGAAATATAAAATATGCCTCATCCCATGTAGTGTAACCCCAATATCATTTTTATAAAACATTATTTCTGAGCAACTTATACATCACAGTATTCAATTCCTCTACTTTTATATTACAGTACTACATGCATTCTTCAAATACTGTATTCATTAATGCGAGCAGAGCCAATTTTAGTTCAGTACGAACATGGATATAGCAAAATCTCGAATATAGCGAAGTTTTTTTTAATCCCCGGTAAAATTCTTAACAAATCTTTGCAAACTGTTACGGTTATAACGAAATCCGTTGTAACGAATTTACGGATATAGCGCATTGATTTTGAGTCCCATAGAGGTAAATAATAACGAAATTCAACATTTTTATAACGAATTTCTTTACAGTTTAAAAAGTTTGCACTATCATTTATCATAATAGTTTGAATGAATTTATTTTCACATAAATTCTTCAATTCACAGTCCGATTTTTAAAGGTATCACAAGAATGTATTTTCATTCTAAGCCACAATCAGCAAAAATTGTAGTCTGGTGAAAGAAAACATGTATATAGTGAATTCGCTATAGTTATTATTACGAATCACGATATAACAAAGCAAATCCATTGGTCCCTAGGACATCGCTATAACTGTGTTTTACCGTATTTCTAATATATCAAATATCACAGCAGTTATGACAAAATATTGTGCATGTATATGATTTACATTGTTATCAATTTCTCGTCAATGAGTTGTACTTCTCAATTTTTATCAAAGATTTAACACAAAAATATTGTAAGGTAGAAAAAATATTGCCTGTGAGGTTTATACATTTATAAACTGGTGGTATCTAATATCCAATTTTTACACTGCGTTCATTATCAAGAACATTAGAAGCCCTGCAATAGCTACCCATACTGTTGGAATAAAAACTTTTGCGTTACCTGTAAAATGCAACAACAACAAAATAATAATTAATGGTAGTAAAAAAAAAACACTGTGATGAAAAAAATGTAAAATAACACTATACTAAATACTGCAGCTATCACAAGACACATTGAATCAAACAAAGAACAACAACCACTGTTTGATAGAACCAGAGGTTTAACAAGAAGGAGTTATCCTCTCTTATTCGGTAAAATTCCAACATCTTCTGCCGCAGTAAATCAAAAGTCACAAAACAGAGCTATACCATTTTGAATAATATATGGAACATAAAATTCTTTTATTATCATAATGCAATATATCATTAAAGCAATTCTTAAAAACTATCGAAGATTGCAAGTAAGTAATAAGTTTGTTTTCATTTCGGTTTTTTTTTATTTTTTACATGTTTTATTAGAATATTGCAAATAAAGACTTATTTGTTGAACACTCGACGTCATCCTTTCGCCTGGTTATCAGGCTAATACGTTATTTATTAATACTTTAAAGTGAATGCATTTTCTTCCATGCTCCTTAGTAAAAAAAAAAAGCATAAAATGCGAAGAATATATCATATTTTTTAATTATATAATGTGCTTTGTGTGGCTTATTATTTATAAGTTTGCCTATATTTGACTTGGTTTCTTCACAACTACCTGTTATTGTAATGTTTGTTAAAAAGGAGTGTCTTATTCTGTAAAAGGTGAAAAGAATATCGAAGATTTAAATATTGATATATCCTTAAGATTGAATACTCGATAATCTCAGGAAGATTTTGCATACATAGAGATGATACCGGTAGAATACCGGCAAATTAACTTACCAGAAACTTTATGTGAATTATTCGGTATTTGCTTAACATTCACCAGCTCTCTTCATTACTATTTTTTCCCCACTTTTTAAGGCAAACAAAATATTGTTTGTTGTTTGTTTTTTGATAATACATGTTCATTCAATATTTATGCGTGGCTAATCCAAACTGATAAAAACTAAGTTTTTAATTTACAATTAGTCTGAAGATAAAAAGCTGAAAGCTCAAATGACTATTTACCTTCCAAATGTGACCTGTTTAATAATCGTTTATGTTGATAGTTACTTATGCATGAAAAACATCAGTAATTTTTGTTATTGCTTTAAAAATTTGTCAAGCAATCTAATAACAAATAAAGTGTTTTTCTAGATGATATAAATGTTAACTGATCTTTTTCACTTTTAAAAGTATCCATACCAGTAAAAATGAAATATTTCCTCGCCAACAATGTTATAAAATAGTGCATCAAATACAATATTTTTTTCTAGTTTGTATCTTTATACCGTATTGTATTTTGCTGAGAATTCAAATAACGTTTTTATCTAATTGGATATTCCATCTATATTTTGCAACAAAACAATTCACACTCTCACATCTGGATTTAAAAAAAATGTACTATAGTCAGTTCTTCTTTTAAAACAAAAAGAGATATATTATGAATGAATCCAAAGGATTAATTCAGAACAGAAGTAGAGCAAACACGGACCTCTACAAAAATTAGAGGTAGGATCAGGTGCCAAGGGGGAATGAGCATTCTCTAAGCATCCTATAAGTTTCATGGTAATTACAAACAATAGTTTCATTCAAATGCTATATAAAGGATCTCTCATGATTTGCGATG
>WFKH01011581.1:66666619-66680357 GCA_016163765.1 Magallana hongkongensis | reverse complement strand
TCATCAACCCATTAAAATGATGTATTTGGTATTTATTGCATTTCGTATGACTTAAATAGTTTATTTTTATCCAAGTACGAGAGCACATTACATAGTGGTGGCCTTGCTCAATATCTCACTTGGCTAGTACCCAATCAGTATAGATATGATACTTTGAAAAACGAGAAGAAAAAAACAAAAACTAATGAATATCATTTATCTTGCAATTTTAAAACCAAATTACTTCATATTATAGAAATTTCAACACGTTGATGATATGTTAACCATGGATGGATAAAGAAAACTCATTGTACTGTGTCGATGCCTAAACTTAATATTCCGAAGAGAAGTTTATGAAAAAAGATATTTCTGATTATAGTTTCAAAAAAAAAAAATACCAGATCAAGAGATAATAAGGATAAATGACTCTTTTGAAAAATATCATGAAAATTTTCTAGGATGTTTCGATGCACAGAAAAATGATCCACAAAGCATTACCAAATTAGGATAACAAGACAATCTTAGTTATTGTTGTAAATGGGTTCAGTTTTGTTTTAAAGTATAATTATATGCTATTTTTGTATATCGTAAACAGCTTGTAAGATCTTTCGTGAAAGTAATATGGTGGGGTTATGGATTGTATCAAATTACACGTTTTCCTAGTACTCAGTGCATTAATATTAAATTTGATATTATTATTACACATGCTAAATGTTTTTGTTCATATAATGGTTTCTTTCTTTTAATTTCAATTCCCCGTGCCTGTGGCACCTCGAGCTCTAAACTGGTTTTGTTTTGTCTCAATAGCCTGATCATAAAAAAGAGGATATAATTACGTTAAATTTTTAGGGCATTCTGAAAAGAAAAAACCGAATAGTCTTATTTTTCGGTAAACGTGGTAATTTTTGAAGACGTGTTGTTTTTTTACCATATAAACGATTTTTTTTGGATCCAAATGTCCTTTCGTCAAATTAATATTATGTACGGACTATCGAAAAATCCAATGACATTAACATTTTTTCGAAAATTTTCATCGGTATTTAATACAATAATGAAACAGTCACAATATTGAAAGTATTTATAAATACATGTAGTATACATATAAACACTTAGAGAAAAAATAACTTTAATGAATCTAAACCACTGGAAATACGCGTGTAATAAAATCGAAACGCAAAGAAAAAAATTACTGAACTAGTAGTGCATTTAAACTGCCAGGAAACTTTATAAATATTCAAACCAAATCCACATTTACAGCGACTTTAAATTTACTTGTGCTCAGATTGATTCTTTTACTAATATCATTGTTGGCTTTCATGGCTTGGTCTAATTTGCGTTCTGTATTTGTTTGATAGTCAATGTTTCATAATAATTGCCTAAATATGCGATGTATTGGTTACTTGTACGTTTCTTTTCCATCCTGATCTTTAACTGACATAGAAAAGGACAACATGACTTCATGTGCAAACATGTGCAAAAGAGAGATAACTCTCGATCATATTCGATATATTTCCTTTCCTCAAAATTCAACTCCTCGGTTATCTCTACCTGAAATATCATCAATTATCAACTCCCAATAGCAACCACTTTTACTTGTATAACATTATACTAAAAAAGTTAGAATACAATGAAAAGCGATGCATCGTGGTATTTCATTAATAACTTGTTGCTATCAACATCTTCAACCCAACATCCTTTATACTACTTCTATTCAGAAAAAAACGCTGTTTGACTTCAAAGCATAGCATCTAAGAAGACATGTTTCAAAGTGAAGTGGTTAGCGGTTGAGACATCAACTTCATATTGTAAAATGGTTGTATTGCTGGTATGAAGTTATTGGTCATATTTTTCACCACTATAGATAAATGTGGAACTCCTCTGCCAACAGATGAAATCGAATATTTCAAACGCAACAATTTAACAAAATATAATATTTATTTTTAGGTTTTTGGTTTTTCTTTATAAAAAATAATTTATATAATTTATGATCTCATGTTAAGGTAGTTTTGGTGCTCAGTGGCAGAAATCATAGCACAAAGAGTAGATCTCATTATAAAGACACATACAGAACAGCATTGAAAATAAACTTATTTTTACGCAATTGGTTGTATGCTAAGACAGTTTCAATAAATGAACATGAAAATATCTTACGTAATACAAAAGATGTAAATACACAATTCCAATTCAACTATGAACACTTAATAGTCCATCTCTAATAGAATAATTAAAACTCTGTTTTTGATATTTTTCGAAGATTACATTTCTTTTCAAGTGAACATAAAGCAATTATCGTTTAAACGGTTACAGTCCGTCAAAGCATTTATCGCCAAAAACAACTGAATATATTTAAAAGAATGATAAATATGATCATTTCCAAACATTGTACACTGTCTTTTTGTTGGTATATTAAGGTAAAATTGTTTTCACAAAAAAAGATGATCTTACAAAACGACAAAGATCTGAAAACACATGTTTTAAATAAATAATAAGTATTCCGTCATTAAAAAAAGAGTGTCAATGTCAGTTACAGAGCAGTACATTCCATCGCATATGTGATACCCGAGACTCAAATCAAATTGTAAAAACCTGAATGTGCCGCCAACAGTGTGACATGTTTTTAAATAACATTTTTAAAAAATATAACTGCGATAGTATTAATTGTACTTATATCATATGCATTTTATTCAAAACATACATGTACAATGTATTTTTTATTACTCAATGGAATAAACGTGTTTTACCCAGGATGAGCTTTTGCCCTGTATTGATCGAACCGATATGTTTTAAATATAAGAAGGCTTATTACATTCGAAAAAAATAGTCATGATATATGAGATAGATATAGCCATTACGTACCCCTTTTTTAAACAGTTCCTTGAATGGGGTAAAACATCAATATATAGGAGTAAAAATGTTTTACAGCAACCTATGATAGCAGAAATGATAAAAAAAGATATCAATTTTTTAGCAATCTGCTACTCTTATTTTACTTAGAAAAATATCTCTCAAAACAAAATCATATTCAAACATTTTCCCCTAAAGATTTTTAAAAGAAATTGTTTAACTCCAGTATGATATACAATGCTTTAATTACTGACCAAGTTAACACTTAAAAATGAAATTTCTACATACTAGCTTGTTTTCTATATTAATTTCAAATTCATTGCCTAAAAAATTATCTCAGCAATATGAAACTCTCCAAAACGAGTAGACCCTTAAGAATCTAGATTAACGCCTTTCAAAATTTATGTGGGATATGAAGGTGGTGACATAGCAGAAAAAAATGCATAACCCGCTTTAGCTGGTTATGTAAATTTTTCCTGCAATGATCGCTACCTTCGTAACCCGCATGATTCATCAAAGAAAGCATTTTAATGCTTATATTTACATCTTTCTTTTAACAAAATAATAAATTAATTGTAAAAAGTAAGTAAAATTAATTAGTTAATGTTAATGTACATCAGTACGTTGACTAAATGAAACAGCCAAATCGTCTTCTATGGGAATTTGAGTCTGATATCATTATGATTATTTCGTGCAGTCCGTGATTTTTCTTAGGTCGCTGTAGGTTTCTATAGAGCTATGAATTACAATAAGTTTTCGTAAGAAATAGAGGGAATCATACTCGATAGATGTACATGTAGATATAATGTAATACTTCATAATTTAATTCTGGTTGTAACGCGATTTCTGATTGGCTAAAACATTGTTTTATATCGTATAAAAAATGTTGCCTACGTCACAGTTAAACTAACGTCAAAAACGTATCAATCCGCCTGACGTTACGTTTGATTTTTTTTTACATTTTGATGTCATTTTAAAGGTCGAATGACAGATTTTATCTACATCTTATTACAGAAAATTAAATTATAAGCAATGAATTCAATATTTATTAGTTTTATACGATATAAAATGGTTTGGGACAGTTTACGCTTTTTATAAACCGCTTCGCGGTTTATATCGTATAAAACAAATAAATATTGAATTCATCCCTTAAATCAATTAAAAAGGTCATAACCTCATATTTCCTAAATATCCGACCAGAATTTCTTCAACTCTTTAAGACTAAAAGTCCAAACAAAGACTGTAAAACAGTTCTAATAGCTTATAAATATACTTAAAAAAACAACGTTCAACGTGTAGAAATATCTATGGTATTCATAAATATAACTTAGTTTTAAATGATTAATATAAAAGTGCATTTCATTTGTAGCGTAATTTTAATTTTTAAATTTGCATTGCGTTTTGAAAGTTATGTTTTTTACACGCATCCAATCAAACACAAGTTAAAAGGTCACTTGTTTTTTTTTCATCCATTTCAATCTCCTCCTCTTTTGGTGGCCATACTTTGCTTCGAATCAAACAGCAAAAATATGATATCAACATTCCTTCAATAAGAAATTCAGCTATCTGTAAAGAGACGAAGTTTCTTATAAACAAATAAGTTCCTATTCTTATCAATTACGTTATTTAAAGCAATAACAATATATTGATTGCCACAGTATCTCATAACTCTTACATCGATATATACAAACTTACCCCCAAAGTCCCAATAGTCAGTAAGGCGATCAGTACTAGACTTATTTGGCACTCTTCAATGTGAATAGTGCTTAGTTTCTTGATAGGGATCATGCAATTCTACATAATGTTCAGTAATACAGTTATAACAAAAGAAAACAAGAGGCCCATGGGCTATATCGCTCACCTGAGCAACAATAGCTAACTACCTTGACTTAAAACACTTTAAATAACAAGAAATAGAAAAATTTAATATTTAGCAAAGTTAAGTACCATAATTTTCTATTGTAAGATTCAAAATCTTATAGAGGGGTGGGGTTGAAAATATATTGCAGTATATAAATTATATACAACACAGGTATGTTATTTCCTACATTGTTTTGTACATATTTCAACAGTAATAGCTATTTAAAAATAAACATTTTCATACATTTCCTAAGATGTTTATTAGTTTAAAAATCAGCCCCTATTGTGGGCCTAACTTATCACGTGTAATCATATTTTGAGCAAGTTGAATGTACACAATCAGAGGATGCCAATATTTTATTTCATTTTTGTCTCAGAGGTCATGCAATACATATCTAGTTTATATGATGAAAATACTCGATAGGGTGGTTACCATTTACCTGTAAGATACTTTTGATTGGCGCATTGGTATTTATGAAAAACAAAACATTTAACTTAAATTAGCGTAATTTTCATTTTCTGAGCATTTATAAGATTTTTTAAAAAAATTTACAAGTAAGCGAATATTTTTTTTGTGTTTATTTAAGATGCTAAGCTCTATGAATATACCATGCTAATGATATATATTTCATTTTCACAGCTGTTATCTTTTCAAATTTTACTCTTATTATCGCATATACTTAATCTCTGACATATGTATTTTTATGGAATACCACTTTTACCGAAAATAAGAATATCATATGCAAGATATATAACTGTTTACTTTCAATTCCCTCTCATTTCTACTCCTCCCACTCTTTATAAAGCTATCAAAATATATGAGAGCATATAGGTACATTTTTCTCCCTCAACTACTTACTAGTTATTGAATTTTATTAAAATCTACCCATATGTGAAAGAAGAATTTTGTACCTCAATACGCTCAATTCCTGAAATTAAAAACATTCAAAAATTTAAATGGTCTTCCCCATTATAAACGATTGTTGTTTACCTGGCGTTAACTTGTGTAATGTTTTATAACCTTACTCACTCGATCGATGAAAACACTCGACTGGGAAAAGTTGTCACAAGACATGTTAAGAGCTATTCAATGTATTGACAGGCATAGCACTCTATTGAACCAAGGCCCACCCATTATTTTCATCTTTATTCAAAAACAACAAATGGCTACAAACCAAGATAATTTTCCGCTGCAATATTTTTTTAGGAACAACGATAAAGCAGATATCCTCATAATTATAATACATGTATATCAGAATTATGGAAACTATTTAAAGACGTCGCTTTTATTTACTCTTGTTTGAAAACTATCAAAATAGTAGATTTTATGTTATTCATTGTATAAGACGGGGCCCCAGAGAGAAGTTATAGCACATCATCCTTTCAATTTTTCTGTACAAGTATTTAATTAAGACATTTCTAATGATCAACCAAAATTTCAGCGTCAATTGTAAAATTATAAGCAAGATACAGAGCTCACAATTCTGCTACGTTTGAGTCACGTTTTTGTTCAGATGAGTTTATTATATTCAACTTAAAATGTTTAAACTTGGTATTTCCTATTCAGCATTTAAAATGTAAACGAACAAAAACATGGCCTCAGCTCTGTGTGGAAACATAGAATTGTGAGCAAAGCTGTGTATCTTCCTTATAACTCGACGCTTGACACTCAAATATGGCTAGTAAATGTAAAATTGTAAACAATAAAATCAGAGGAAAATTCACTTAAAACAAAGAGCACAATTTATTTTTCAAATCATACATATACCTATGTATTTCCATCACTGAAAATAATGTCTGTTTAGACTGAATAGACTCGAGAAAATGCCAAGCATCTTAACAAAACACATTGCATTTATGAACCATTGCGCAGAGATCATACCGAATTACCAATTAAATGAATTCATTGTCTTTTGGTTTGTTGTTAATGTATCAAATTTTGCAGATTCACCGAAGTCTTTTTGATTTGATACGAAAAAATTCCAAAATACAGGCGATACTTCCCCAAGTTAAAAACATTATTAATAAAAACGAAACGAAAATCAAAACAAGCGAAAACCACCGTCACAAGTGAAAATGTCAACGCATTAAAATATTTATCCTCAAGTTACTTCACAAAATCGGCACTAATATATCTTGCATGTTTCAAAGATTACATTCGCACGTGAACCGTTCCAAAACAAACAAATTGATCTTTGTCAGATTGATCCTTTAAACATGCGTCCAAAATGGTTGCTTCAAACAAAGAACCTAATTTTCGAGATATGGAATAACGAACCCGAACTTATAAACTGATTGAACCCCACTCCCCTTTATTATTATTTTCGTAATTAGCTCAAATTTGGAACAGAATTGGCCCTTCATTTCTGCAATTTATATTTTCCTTTCCATAAGAATGATTTATGATAAATTACGTTGAATTTGACTCAGTAGTTCTTGAGAAGAAGATTCTTAAAAATGTAACCCCCTTTTTTTTTTACATTTTTCAAGATTTTCTCCACTTTGAATAAAAACTGGCCTTTGGTTGAATTTGCCCGAGTGGTTTTAGAGAAGAAGTTAAAAATAAGAAAAGTTTACAGACGGACGGACGGACAGACGGACGACGGACAAAATGTGATCAGAAAAGCTGACATGAGCTTTCAGCTCACGTGAGCTAAAAAGAACATTGTTTGCAAAATATAAAGCTAAGAAATTATCTTTTTATCATAATCAAAGTCTATTATCTATTACTGTACCTATAAAACTCAATGTGATTTAAATATATCAGCATTTTTGCAAACTTTACCATAAAGGTATAGCATATTATATTTAGTAGAAATTGCCAAAGAGCTATGCAATATAATTATTTACCGATTTATAGCTTCCAGGATTGACAGACGAATGACAACCGGTCGGTGCGCTTCCATAATCGTCCTCTGAGACACCATTGCAGCAGGTCTTGGGGATCTGGGAGGCCGTTGCTTGACATGAACCGGCTGTTGTACACCACGGAGTGCTGTCAAAGTCGTTAATTGTTCCTTGGACTTGGCTAATAGCACAACACTCATACTGGAATTTCATGAAATTTCAGACAAAAGAAACATTCAAATTTAAATCATTGGGTAAATGGATCTTTAAATATCTTTAAAAAGAGACTAACAAGGCTAACAAGTCTTTTTAGCGTTGAAGAAAGCATAATGGTTAAGTCACAACGGTTGATAAATGATTGACGGCTTGAAAGATAGACCTTAAGTTTTCCTACCAGGTTAACAATACAGCATGGTTCTGTTGAACTGAATTATTTTATTGTGAAATAAACAGATACAAATTTTGAAGGTTTTCTTTGCATGATTATGGTGAGGGTTTTTTTATTTTACCTCGATGAAGAACTTGTTCCAACTATCAGATATTGCATCGCCACTGGTAACATTATCCGAAGTATAATTTTTCATGAGTCCAGTTATCATTGTTGATTTTATATGGGAATAGTTCTATAAACAAAAACAAGATGAAACTTCATTGATAATTTAATAAACTTTTATTTCTAAAATAAATAATGATAAAAACATGTGCGATAAATGTATAAAAAATTTTGTTATCCAGAATTTTCTCCTTTAAAATAAACATATGTTTAAAAAGATAACATCCATCGGACATTTAGTATATTTGTTCTTCATTTTGTGAAGAAACATAATATTGTGTTATGTTAAAATCCCAATATACATAAACATACAATAAACTAAACCATATAATAATGTGTACTATACACATTCATATGCATTTTGTATATAGAGGTTTTTATCTAATGGTAGAAAAAAAATCATACGAACCGCGTCCGTTTGTCTTTCTTTGGAGTCTAGTACTTTTTTGTAGAAATGTATTGTTAGGCCTGAATATACAGCTGCAACAACTGCAGACATGGCATGAACAACTACAAGCTGTGAAACAAATATATCTAGCAACCAACACATAACATTTTTGTTTCTTCATATTTACTACAAAATATATATTTCCATACATATTCACTGTATACTTACTGCGATGCATATACCGAATTTCTTGTTTTTAGGAATCCACGAGAAATTCAATATCAGAAGGAAAATAATTCCATTCAGAACTAAGAATGATATGCCTAAAATGCAAAGATCAGTTGACTTTTTCTTTATGTCATCGTATTGACAGGGTGAGGTATGGTCCACACCAAGGGAAACAAGCGCTTTTTCTAAGTCACATGGTTTGGCTATTGAAATCTCTTTGGTAGACGATATTAGCACAATCGCTGCAACCTTAAGAGAGCATTTTTAACATGTTAGCAACTTTAGATAAGATACAGATATTTTCAATTCGCAAATTCTTAACATATCAGAAATATTTAACAAGTTCTATAAACGTTCAAATATACCAAAAGAATTCCTTTCAAAGCCAGCAAGGTATGGCTCCTGGTGGCTACGTTTCTGTATAAATCCTTTGTTAGATTATGCTGTTGAAAATATTACAGGTAAACATAATGTATTTTAATTCGGAACAAATTCAATGATGTTAAATTTGAGTTATCGATCTATCTTAGATAGAAATCAAAATAGGGCATGTAAATATCTATGCAAGTTACACATAAAATAGAGGTAAATCCATTTATTATCGCTGTCTTCCCAGATACCTTCTCTCTTAATTTTCTCTGAATTGAAAAAATGTTTTATGTATTCCTTGCAGCGTGAAAACAATCGTATTCTTTACATGTTCAGTAGACACGAGTGAGTTTTGTACGGAAGCGTATCGGGGCCTACACCTGTTGTGTTTTAACTTATAAATTGTCCTTTTTATTTTATTGTCAACATATAAAGTATTGTGACCTCTTATTTATGTATATAAATTGAATTGTATCTTGTGATTCCTATATAATGTAAATCACCTTATTGAATTTTACACGTTTTATTGCTATCTGCGTTATCGACTTAAAAAAATATGAAGTTTGAAATGTTGATTTATGAATGTGAACTAATTATATTGAGATAGAAAATTAGACAAAAAACATAAATGCTTTATAGCCATGTCCATATCAATATACTTTCATTTTTAGGGAACAGATTGCGAAAATATTATCGCGGGCGCGGGAGATTACTGAATAGCTGTAGACGACACATGTAGACTGACATTGACAGTTTGATATAGACCAGAAACAAAGAGCAGTAATTACTTTAAAATAATTGCAATTAGTATAAGTATTTGTTATCGTAGTTAGAGGACTGCTGCATTATCTATATTTCAGCAGTTCGTTATGATCTCCTATGTTTGGGTTACTCTCCAATAAACATGTGATATGAGTTTTGAGACAGATACATGTAATTGAACATTTGAACTACATGAACCCCTTTACTTACACGTATTATATTATTCCCCCCCTACCACCACCACCAAAAAAAAAATAAAAATAAATAAATGTTTTATTTACCAAAGCGTCGAAACAAAATATACAATAACTGTATTTGCTCTTTAAAAATATTATGCATGAACTAATAGTATGAGCGTTGCGTTTTCTCATCATAATGATTTGATGCGAGTCCTTTTACCACGCGAATAAAGACAACACTCACATCATATCAAGGTAATGAGAAAATGCAAGGCTCATGCAGTTAGTTCATGCATGATACTATTTGTTATCGTAATTACATGTAGATTACATTGTAGTTAAGAGGGTGGGTGATTCATGCAATAAAATTGCTTTGAGATCGTGTAATATCAATTTGAATACGAAGACAGATGGGTGAAACATTTTTAGCCTCATCGATGGGAGACCGTTGTAACAACGTGATTATTGAATCATGATCATAATTTGGAGGTAGGACTGCTCATGTCTACCACCCCTAACTACGATTACAAATGCAGATATTTGGATGTTTGACATTAAAAGAAACATCTGAATTTTAGAGTTTAAATTCCTTTATTGTGGATTGAATTTCATGGAGCCAATATTCGTAGATTAGTATTTCTTAAAATAGGTTAATGGTAACATTTCGTGGAAATACTTGTATTATAGATAATACATATATTTATACTATTATTCATAATTCGTTGTGGATTTAAATTCATGAATGACGAAAATTAGCAGTAACAAAATCCATTGAAATAAAGCATACACGAATTCCAATGATTCCACAAATGTCAGTCTACATGTGTATCCTACAGCTAGATTCAGAGTGAAGTGACGCACCATCAGAACTCCCGCCCCCGCGAAATTCATTCGATAACAATATTTTCGCAAATAAATGTAAAAAATGTAAACATATTTATGTCGATATACCTATAATGTATACATTTCCATTGTTCTATGTCAACATTTCTTTCTCGATATGACTAAAACCCATTTTTAACTTATTATTTTTAACTCCGTATTTTGTTAAGTCGATAAAGCAGATAGCAATAAAACTGATCAATTACAATAAGGTGATTTAAATTATGTTAACTCACCTCAATACAATGCAATATGTTTGCATAAATAAAACGACATAATAGTTTATATGTTGATAAGACGATAAAAAGTATGACAATGTATAAGTTATAACACAACAAGTGTAGGCCCCGATAGTAGGCTTCCGTAGTTTTGCACGAGTGTTATTTTGTGAAAGAGTTAAATAAAAAATGACTTTTCATTTAAAGAAAATATTGCATGGTTTTATAGCAAAAGCCTTTTGACAAAAATGTTTTCTCAAATGTATTCAATACTAACTTGCCATTTGTCCATTCCGAATAATACTGCTTTGGAACCATCTTTCTACTGATTATTTTCATTTGATATTTTGAGAGCTATATAATGAATATTTACATGATGTCACCTTGTCTTTAAAACTGTTAATATCTAATAAAATTACAACAGAAATTATAATATTCACCTCTGATATAGGATTCTTTTGTTTTGTTACCTTGGGATCGGATTTATTTGGACTTTGTTTCTATTAAAAAGAATGGTTAGGTAATTTATGTAACAAGAACATTTTTGTAATTTAAAAATGCATTTGTTTGATAAAACACTATGAATACAATAATGCACGTTGAGAGAAATAGTTGCTTTATTTCACTTAATGAATTTGTTGTTTATGCTTACGTTTTGAATAGTATTTCTTTAATTCATGATGAACAAAAAGCACAGTAAAAGTATTATCTCCACATTTTGAAGCAACAATGAACATTTAACATGAAACAATTTTTAATCTGACTTCAAAAGTTATGTAAATAAATGATTTAGTACAATGGAGGATAAAATAATAAGGTAAACGAAACATCTTATTTTTGTTACGGTGTTATTTTATCACATGATCACATTAAAGCACAGTTATTATATAGAATATAACTTTTGTCAGGCAGTAAGTAGAAGTCAAAGAGTCGTTATTTATAGTCTCTACACTAATTGATTCTTGCTTAACGCACTGGTACTTACAATAAGTTATTATTATTGAAAATTCTATATATTAATAATTCTAGCTCGGGGTAATCATATGACAACCATAGTTTACATTTATTATTGTGAACATTAGTCTCTTATCAAAACAGTGGGTTAAAATTAAAATTCACAAATATTTTATTTACTAGTGTAGTCCTTAATCAGCAAAATGACCCATATCAGATTTTTATTTTTATTTACAGCAATCTCAAATGAGGATGTACTATAGCCTTAAAATGCTTTGTCACAGCTCAAAGTGATTAAAAGAACATTTCAGTATTAAGAAATTACCTGTTCTTTATCGTTCATGGTCCTGGGTTGCGATTTTTGTTCTTTTATTTATTAACAATGCTACGTCTCTGATAACAATGTCGGATATGAAGGTCGGACGCAGCATAAATGTGTCAACTTGCTTTCACTTGTCAATACATAGCACCAAAAACTATTAGAAGACACAGCACGAAACACACTAACACTGTTAATTTATTGACTGACAGGAAAATTTAAAATATCAATCTTATATGCTAAAAAAGATACTTGTGTTAACTGGCATTTACTAGATTTGTAAACAATGAAATGTTTATCATTTTGTAAGTTATAATCAGGATATTATATTAATAATATTAATTGTAAACAAAATACTCATAGGGAGGCTTGGATATTGTACTCACCTTCGTACAAGCTACTTTTGTTTTGGTTGTGCGAAGATTTTTCCGTTCTGACAAAAAAAAATAATACGCAGAAAAAATCAGCATGTTCCGTAACACAAATATTTTTATGTGTTAAATAATGGGGCTTTTTAAAAAAAAAAAACCCACAAAATTTACACAACAAACGCATTATTTTGAATGCATGAAGAATATCGAAGAGGGTTACATTAATCGAGGATGTTCATGTAGAAACTGAAAAAAAAAAAAAGATTCTGAAATTAAATGGAAATTTAAAGCTATGGTATAAAGTTCTTTTATCACTAATATATTTTGAAAATGACATATTTTTTCTGCCGTTCATTATATGCAATAGTTCATATTAATCTTTGTTTTATCTTTCCTACTTTTGTCAACAATATATTTCCTGATGAGTCTTTAATCTCTAAGGTTGTTTACAAGCAAGACATGTGAACAGAACTGTTGTAAGTAAATCTGTCGAAGAACATTGCGGTGGTTGTGATTGTTGGTTATGTTTAACTGGCTTCTTGATTAGTTTTAAATCCTGTTTACATAGTTGACTGTGTTCTCAATATTACGTCGTATCGGAAGTAACTATGAAAGTTTATTTTCTACAATAACAGTATTGGATACAGAGTATAAAAGTACGGTGGCATATTTCCGCCCCCTACTTGCAAGATAAATAAGTCTACATGTGATATAATTATGTCTACATGCAAGATAATTATGTTGACATGCAAGTTACAAATCTCTTTAAATGATCTTATTTTTATATGGGTAAAATGACTTACTAATGCCGGACTCTGACATCATAATTGCAAGATGCAACATAATTATGACAACATGCGACTGATTAATGTTGACATGCGAGATAATTATGTAGACATGCAACATATTTATGTCGACATGCGACTTATTTATGTCAACATGCGAGTTAATTATGTTAACATGCAAGATATTTATGTTGACATGC
>WFKH01011581.1:66608522-66628109 GCA_016163765.1 Magallana hongkongensis | reverse complement strand
ATGAAGAACTTGTTCCAACTATCAGATATTGCATCGCCACTGGTAACATTATCCGAAGTAAAATTTTTCATGAGTCGAGTTATCATTGTGGTTTTTATGTGGGAATAGTTCTATATAAAAAAAAAAACATCCATCGGAAATTTAGTATGATTGTTCTTTATTTTGTGAAGAAAAACATGTGTACTATACAAATGCATATGCAGAGAGTAAATTTCAGTATTTATCTAATGGTAGAAAAAAATCATACGAACCGTGTCCGTTTGTCTTTCTTTGGAGTCAAGTACTTCTTTGTAGAACTTTATCGTTAAGCCTGAATATACAGCTGCAACAACTGCAGACATGGCATGAACAACTAAAAGCTGTGAAAAAAATATTATTATTAGCAACCAACACATAACATTTGTGTTTCTTGATATTTACTACAAAATATATATTTCTATACGTATTTACTGTACACTTACTGCGATGCATATACCGAATTTCTTGTTTTTAGGAATCCACGAGAAATTCAATATCAGAAGGAAAATAATTGCATTCAGAACTAAGAATGATATGCCTAAAATGCAGAGACCGGTTGACTTTTTCTTTATGTCATCGTATTTACAGGGTGAGGTATGGTCCACACCAAGGGAAACAAGCGCTTTTTCTAAGTCACATGGTTTGGCTATGGAAATCTCTTTAGTAGACGATATTAGCACAATCGCTGCAACCTTAAAAGAGCATTTTTAACGTGTTAGCAACTTTAGATAAGATACAGGTATTTTTAATTCGCAAATTCTTAACATATCAGAAATATTTAACAAGTTCTATAAACGTTCAAATATACCAAAAGAATTCCTTTCAAAGCCAGCAAAGTATGGCATGTCCTGGTGGCTACGTTTTTGTATAAATCCTTTGTTAGATTATGCTGTTGAAAATATTACAGGTAAACATAATGTATTTTAATTCGAAACAAATTCAATGATGTTAAATTTCAATTATCGATCTACCTTAGATAGAAATCAAAATAGGACATGTAAATATAAATGCAAGTTACACATAAAATAGAGGTAAATCCATTTATTATCGCTGTCTTCCCAGAAACCTTCTCTCTTAATTTTCTTTGAATTGAAAAATGTTTTATTTATTCCTTGCAGCGAGAAAATAATCGTATTCTTTACATGTTCAGTAGACATGAGTAAGTTTTGCATGAGTGTTATTTTGTGAAAGAGTTAAATAAAAAATGACTTTTCATTTTAAGAAAATATTGTATAGTTTTATAGCAAAAGCCTTTTGACAAAAATGTTTTCTCAAATGTATTCAATACTAACTTGCCATTTGTCTATTCCGAATAATACTGCTTTGGAACCATCTTTCTACTGATTATTTTCATTTGATATTTTGTGAGCTATATACTGAATATTTACTTGATGTCACCTTGTCTTTAAAACTGTTTATATTTAATAAAATTACAACAGAAATTATAATATTCATCTCTGATATAGGATTATTTTGTTTTGTGACCTTGGGGTCGGATTTATTTGGACTTTGTTTCTATTAAAAAGAATGGTAAGGTAATTTATGTAACAAAACATTTTTGTAATTTAAACATGCATTTGTTTGATAAAAACACTATGAATACAATAATTTACTCTGAGAGAAATAGTTGCAATACTTCACTTAGTGAATTTGTTGTTTATGTTTACGTTTTGAATAGTATTTCTTTAATTCGTGATGAACAAAAACACAGTAAAAGTATTGTCTCCAAAGTTTGAAGCAACGATGAACATTTAACATGAAACAATTTTTAATCTGACTTCAAAAGTTATGTAAATAAATGATTTGGTACAATGGAGGATAAAATAATAAGGTAAACGAAACATTTTATTTTTGTTACGGTGTTATTTTATCACATGATCACATTAAAGCACAGTTATTATATAGAATATAACTTTTCAAGGCAATAAGTAGAAGTCGAAGAGTCGTTTTTTATAGTCTCTACTTTAAGTTATTCTTGCTCAACGCACTGGTACCTACAATAAATTATTGTTTATGAAACTTCTATACATAAATAATTCTAGCTCGAGGTAATCATATGACAACCATAGTTTACATTTATTATTGTTAACATTAGTCTCTTATCAAAACAGTGGGTTAAAATTCAAATTCACAAATATTTTATTTACTAGTGTAGTCCTTTATGACCCATATCGGATTTTTATTTTTATTTACAGCAATCTCAAATTAGGATGTACAAGATCCCTAATATGCTTTATCACAGCTCAAAGTGATAAAAAGAACATTTCAGTATTAAGAAATTGGTTACCTGTTCTTTATTGTTCATGGTCCTGGGTTGCGATTTGTGTTCTTTTATTTATTAACAATGCTACGTCTCTGATATAAATGTCGGATATGAAGGTCGGACGCAGCATGAATGTGTCATGTTGCTTTCACTTGTAAATACATAGCACCAAAAACTATTAGAAGACACAACACAAAACACGCTAACACTGTTAATTTATTGACTGACAGGAAAATTTAAAATATCAATCTTATATGCTAAAAAAGATACTTGTGTTAACTGGCATTTACTACATCTGTAAACAATGAAATGTTATCCATTTTGTAAGTTATAATCAGGATATTATATTAATAATATTAATTGTAAACAAAATACTCATAGGGAGGTTTGGATCTTGTACTCACCTTCGTACAAGCTACTTTTGTTTTGGTTGTGCGAAGATTTTTCCGTTCTGACATAAAAAAAAATATTACATAGAAAAAATCAGCATGTTCCGTTACACAAATATTTTTATGTGTTAAATAATGGGGTTTTTTAAAAAAAAAAACAACAAAATTTACACAACAAATGCATTATTTTGAATGCATGAAGGATATCGAAGAGGGTCACATTAATCGAGGATGTTCATGTAGACACTGAAAAAAAGATTCTGAAATCAAATAGAAATTTAAAGCTATGGTATAGTTCGTGATCTACGAAAACTATCCATTCCAGTTTGTAAGTTCTTTTATTACTAACATATTTGAAAATGACATATTTTTTGTGCTGTTCATTATTTGCAATACTTCATATTAATCTTTGTTTTATCTAGTATCCTACTCTTGTCAAAAAAAAATTTTCTGATGAGTCTTTAATCTTTAAGGTTGTTTACAAGCAAGACATGTGAACAGAACTGTAATAATTAAATTTGTTGAAGGGCATTGTGAGGGTTGTGATTGTTGGGTATGTTTAACTGGCTTCTTGATTAGTTTTAATTCCTGTTTACATAGTTGATTGTGTTCTGAATATTACGTCATATCGGAAGTAACTATGGAGGTTTATTTTCTACACAAAATAAATAACAGTAATGGATACGGAGTTTAAAAGAGACCCGTGCTTAAACCATTAAAATATTATAAACAGAAACAAAATTCCACCAGTAATAACTGAAATAGTTCATTTCATCCTTTCAAGTGTTTGTCTTAGATTAGCAATCTACATTTATGTTGATAATAACTAAAATGAAAAGTGTCCTATAAAATATATTCCGTTATTGCTTCAAATATTTGTCATGGTTTTAAAAAAGGGTAATTTTAGATAAAATAAATGTTTAGTCATCTCTTTTTTTCAAATAACCATACAGGTAAAATAACCTCATTACTCATTACCAATAATGTTTAAAAACACAGGGTATCAAGAACATTAATTCCTTTTATTCGGAAAACATTAGACCATAAAGTGTAAAAATTTTAACAATGTTTAAATCTAATAAGTTATTTTCACAGGCACATGATGTTATATATATTTTTCTCATAATAAAAATAAATATCCTCAAACTTATGATACACAAGCTACATATCGCCCCCATCTTGGACGTATTTAAAACTCATATCAGCTAGAATTTTGCTTGAAACTCATCAGTAAAATTATTTTGCGATCTTCTTCGTCTTCTGATCGTTCCTCAACATCTAAGCTTACAACCGATTCAGTTAAAACGATGCATAACACCTGTCATTAATTTAAAATCACCCCTCGATCGGCATCTTCTGCCTTAGGTATGCGACGATAGGCTGAAGTAGGACGAAAGTTGACGTTATTGCTTCATACATCGGGTAATATTGACTGCAGCTCCCTGTCAAGACTGCAGAGAATTCAAAATACAGCGGCCAGGATTATAACAAGGACAAAGAAGCATGATCATATAACCCCTGTGCTTATGTCTCTTCATTGGCTGCCAGTGGAATTGTGAATGCAGTGTGAGTTACTTGTGACTATTTTTAAGGCGCTTCACAGGACATCACCATCATACATACAGGACCTTGCAAAATTATATGTTCCTATGCGGACATTGCAGTCCGAAAATTCAAGTCCAACCTCGTGTCCGCACAAAACAATATGGTGATAGGCGGTTTGACGTTAGTGTTTGTACTGTGGAATGGTCTCCCGGCAGATCTAAGGCACGAACAACATCTGTGCGGTTTTAAAAAATCACTTAAGACTCATCTGTTCAAATTAGCTTTTTTTATAATTGACACTGTAATCCATTTTATTGATATATGTGTACAGGACTCTTGATTTTACATTTTAAAGTAATGTAATTCTTATTAATACTTAATCTATTTTAATCATGTTCTATGCCTGTAAACCATTTAATGTAATTGTACATCATTATTCTATGTAAAGCCCTTTAGAGTAATTTTTATTATATTTAGCGCTATATAAATTTTATAATATTTATAATAATATAATTGAAAAGGCATCGATTTTGAATTCGATCACCATACAAGTATAACCGATTAAAGTGGATAATATATACTGTCAATTAAAACTTTTATTAAACAAATTTTATGTAAACATGTTTATAAATGCATGTTTTTTGAAATATTGACACAGACACACGGTGCAAGGAAATCTCATTTACATAAAGGTGACAACTTCCGTCTCCCCTGTAGACCTTCGTCGCATATCTAAGGCAGTATATGCCAAAATAAGGGTGATTTTTATTTAAGACAGTTGTAATGCACCGTTTTGGTTTAATCGGTTGTACGCGTAGGTGTTGAAACACCGATTGGAAGATGGAGATGATCGCAAAATAGTTTTACTGACGAGTTTCAAGCAAAAATTCCGACTGATTAGACAGTTTTAAATAATACCAAGATGGCGGCGATGTGTACCTTATGTATTATTAGGTAGACGGTATATATTTTAACCATCAAAATATATAAAGTCAGGTGCCTGTGGTTAATCCTTTTGTATTTTACAACAAAACTTTTATACTCTGACTAGCATTTAGTAGAATAATCTTCAAAATAAACCAATCTCTCTCTCTCTCTCTCTCTCTCTCTCTCTCTCTCTCTCATATTACCTGAAATTGCGCAAACGTAATATTAGCCCATCAATCACATAAATCTGAACCCCAATGGGACAATTTTATGCGAACATATAACCAGAAGCTGCGTAAATCTATGTGCAAACAAGTTTTAACCAGGAAGCTACAACTTTATAAAAAGAATTACAGATAACTCTTTATAAACAAACGGTAATAGATGACCAATTTTTATTTTATTTTATACTCAAACGGTAAATAAACTAAAGAGTACTTTTGATGTCGAATATTTTTTTGAACGGGAGCTGCTAATAATTTTACTGTATACTTTGCATTCAAGATATGTCATTATTTATCATTATTGAAGAAACACATATTTATTGTATAGGTATTGTGTCCCTGAAACTGAATTTGTATCATAGCAATGTGCCGGTGTCTGTATGTTTTCAAGTTTTGATTTTCAACTTTACATTTTTTACTTTTTAGGTACAAAAGGTATAAATATAAAACTCTTATAAAAAAGGAAACAAGCCCGTTAATCATTGAATTATATGTTATGTCAAAATATTAACAATATAATTTTTTTTCTTTGCAGTTTCTACATAAATGTTATGATTTTAATTCATTTTATTCTTTGTTGCTGTTTGTTTTGTTTGCTGAACCTGCCAAAAATAGAATTTTCTGATAACTTCCTGAAGTTCCTAAAGATCAGTCAGGTATAATGATAATGGAATTTGATGGATTCGAATGTATTTTAAAATAATTCTTGTATTGAGTGGTTTTCAAGGGTTTTATGAAAACAATGCAATCACATTTTAAATCATTTATGAAATAATTACCATTTTCACATACATTTTCAGATTCATCTTTTATGATGAACAAGTAAAACTTTTATCACAAATTGGCTGTGTTGAACGGCATTATTATTAATGATTTAATGACTTAAGCCCACCAAGATGTATCAATCATGTTAGTTTGATAATGGAAGATATAGCCACTTAGGATGTGAGCTTCCTTGTACAAAATGTGTTCACTAAGTTGTAATGTACATCCCCAGATTCATAATTTCTTCAAATGAAATTTATTACTAACAATTATTGAATGATGAACTTACGTCTTATAAGTGTTACCTCGTTTTTTAAATTAAAGTATAGGCCACTTACATATTTCCGAAGAAGGGATAAAGTAGGACTCGGTAGAGACCCAGCTCCATTAGCATTCAGTTTTTAAACTGGTAACAAGTCACATTCATTATCTACAATGCAACGTTTGATGCATCATCCGTATATATTTCTTTTGATAGGTTCGGACAGATACTTGGGAATGAGTTCTCTTTACTCTTAAGTCTGTTTCTACAAAACATCATGCAATCAAAACTTTAAATGCTAGTATGCATTATCCGTGCGCAGTTCGATTAGGTGGGTCTCATATATGTGTGTGCAAATCCTAAAAATAACCTGTCACATTCAGTTGGTCACATTATCCATAACATGACTTTTATTATGTAACGACATATGCATCATTCATGCAAGTTTGAAAGGGTCCAGATATTGTTGGAATAAGATCAGTGACTTAAACCAAACCTTCTACAAATAAACAACCATTGTCATACGTCTACAATATATTGATTGACAACTCAGCAATGATACTGCGACAAAAACACGTAATGCTTAGTGGAATGGAAACCCCCATCAAACACCTTTCATATCTTTTCTTACCTCCACACCTTAAAGAGCCTGATATTGACTATACGAATACTTTTTTCCTCTTGCAAATTTTTAACTCAAAGCTGTTTAACACCTCCGGTTTGTCGATTGCAACATGTAACATGCGGTTTCATTGGATGATGGTTCAGTCATTTGTTTTCCATACAAAACAAGTATACTAGAGACATCCGTAATATCATTTGGCGCTTATTTTGAGTTTATTATTCATGACAATTCAAACGTTGTTTTTGTTACAATAAATACAAATTAACAGCGTTTTTTAAGGTTCAAATTATGATACTAATCGATATAGAGAAAAATGTTTATGGTTTTCCAATTAACATACTCATTAACCTAGAGATGAAACATTTTAATTTTTGGAGAGGGTTTATATAGGCTTTGCCTGTTGCCTAATCCATTTGATTACTCAATGAAATATGTTTAAATTAAATTAAACATTTTAATTATAAAATTACTGATTTCCAAGTCAAAATATATTCAAGAGATAAGTTAATTCATTTTTATGGTTGCTTTCGTTTTGTATTATACAAGTAAAAGACATAATAGAAAAAAAATTATATACTGTGAAGCAGTCCGAACATTACCATAAAGACTCAGGAATCAAATTTGTCTTTGTATACTACCGGAAAGCTAAATGGGCAAGGCATAATCCTGAAAATCACCATGTGTACATATTTTAGCTTTTCTAAAGCCTAAGCTTTCATTTAAAAAACGAGCCTGTTCTTCCGATTTTTGAATTTTAAGAATTGTTTTTTCAATTACTTAAAATCTTTAAAGAGTACCATGAGCCAAAATACTGCAATTGCCAAACCGAACTTGTTTGTTGAATGACGAAGCCTGTATTGTTAAGAAAAATGTATTGGTCAAAAGTCATGGTTTTCGACAATGTCAGGCAAGGAAAATTAGAAAGAATAATAAATAATAAGTAAAAATATAATTTCTGCTATCTGTTACATGTGGTAGTTGTCGTTGGATGCAGGTTATGAATGAATATTGAAAAGTGTGAGCCTTCCGTCTTCTTAATCTCCATGAGGTCCAAAAGTTGTTTCACAAGCAGTTTATTAAAAAGCGCGATCGTAAAGGTTTTTCAAAGTTACAATATCAATTAGAACCAGCCCAAATTAAAGATCTCAAATTCAAGATCTAAATTAAAATCTTTAATTTCACACTCAAATATAAATTCTAAACCCAAAATTTAAAGATCTTTCAAAATCCAAAATCAAAATTACAAGCCCAAAAATTTAAAAATCTGCTTAAAATCATTTTACATTGGATTATATAACATTTTACTTATGATTGACAGTTCCGACTAGTTCACCCCATCTACGATGATCATGAGTGAACATTTTGTGTTCAAATTCCACAGTTATATTTTATTTCTAAATAAAGCAACAAAACTGTCAGAACTGTCTATCAATGAGTATGAATGCAGGTTTTGAGTCGCAGAGTCCCGAGTCTCTGAGTTTCCCACCTGGATATGATGCATCGCTTACGCATAATACATTCATTCATACATGGCCTAAAGGTTACAAAGGTTAAATAGCATTACATGACTAAGTTGCAATATCAGTGCTTCATTGCGGACACAGGATCGCCAAATATGACAATTTGTTGATATGCAGGGATGCAGGCTTTTTGAGTCTCCCGCCTTAGTATGACGCATCGCTTGCGAACAATATTAAAATGTCATATATAAAAGTATCCATGAGTTCATGGTTTAAAAGGTTACAAAGGTTATATAAAACATGCAATTTACATGACTCAGTATAGAGTACCAGAGTTATCGATGTAGACACATATGACAACTTGTTGATAAACTCCCAATTTGGATACTTGTGCCCGCAATCTACACCTGGTTGCATAACATCATTTAGGAATACTGCGCAGTGCTACAAGAGTCACAGAATTCATTCTGTTAGTCATCATTACAACAATTAATTGCGCAATATCAAGTTATACATAAGTATCATAGTGACCAATTTGCAATACTAACAATTCAAGGTCATATCATGGCTATCTAGTTACAGAAGAGCTGAAGTGATGGTCTATATTTTTGGTCTCAAAAAGAGATGTCAACTATGTGTTATTTGAGTCAATCGACTGTGTATTTGTACAGTCACGTGGTTCTTGTATTCTATTGTGATTTTACTTATACAATCAAGTAAAAGGTAGATTGATGTGATAAAAATATTATAAGGGCTAATTTAGTTTAAAATATATATTTTAAATGGATGATTGACTTACATTGAGTTAACATAGATGAAAGTTGCCATAATCATTGCATACTGGCTTACACGGAGTCCATATTTGGACTTTGTACTTGTATCTGAAGGCTCAAATCAATTTTTATAAATTAAGCAGTTTTATTGTCTAACACCAACAAAATAAAGAATTAAAACGTTTCTTCAAAATACAACTGAACTAATATATTTGAAGAAAACAATAATCATGATAATGTTTGATTTCAACTTACCTTATCACTTCACTTTAAATTACCTTTGGATAGTTTTCGTTTCTGATTAACTGTAAATTTCTCTCTTTGTAATAAATATTTTGTTCTTTTTCGTGTGCACATTTTCCTTTGCTATGTGTTTTATCGAATGTACAGACCAAAAGTAAATATTGTCAAGATAATATCACATTGCAGTATGGTCTGTGAAAATGAGCGATAAAAAAAAGATTGTGCAGCGGATAAAACAAATCACCCGACATGAGGCAGTTGATGTGATCTGACCAAAGCAAGAGGTCCGATCATCGCATGGCATCTGTCGTTTTACCATGTTGACAAAATGAAGCCTGATCGCTTGTTTTACATCTGAATATTGAATACAAATATCGATATTATCAACACTTTAAAATGTGCAATTATATCGTTGAAAGTGTCAATGTCGTTAAATACTATGTTTTAGCCAATTTATTTAATATTTGATGCAGACGACCAAGATAATGTGTACAGAGTAACTGGTTCAAATTTTGTGTGGACCAGTACCAACCTTTCTTGAATGTCCTTCACAAGCATTTTACCTATACTCAACGGGCGTGCTTAGCGCAAGTAACGGTAACCATTTTCGGTAACATAATTTCTTAATAAAAATAAATTGCTGTATTGCTTTTTTTTTAAAGCAAACAACATTATCAACATTTACTTTAAAAGGTAATTTGATTTTATTTACTTAATTTTAGTGCTAAAATAGTCAATACAGTTGCACAATCTACACTTTTTAAAAAATGAATCATTAGTTGAAACTAAATTGAGATGTTCTTTACAGATTTTCGTTTTAATGAAAAATTTGATTTTAACTTCTTACTCAATCCTCTATGGCATCTACATTTAAGCAACTAGGTTTTACTTCAATTCTAGTATGAACTTGATTGCATTTTATTACAAATATGAATATGTTTGTTTATAAATAAAAATATATACACATATATGAATATCAGAAGATCATAGAAGTATTTTTCTGTAATCGAGCTGTTTATCACAATTTTACTTTATATTTTCACACGAAATTTGCAAATACTTACTAGAACTTGACAAACTAATAAAAATATTATCATATTAAACAAGAGGCCCATGGGCCACATCGCTCACCTGAGGACCAATAGGTATGATAAAATCAGCTTAATGGAGTCATTATACAAACTATCTAGACAATGTGGTATAATACATGTCGATCCTGTGTAAATAAAAATCCATTTTCCCCCTGGGTATTCTTATGTCTATAATCAAGTCCTTTTTCTAACAGGATGATTTTATAGTTATATCACATGCTGAGCATTGCAGTTCTTAAAAAGATCTTAAACAATTGTTTATATATGGAATATAAACCTACATTAACTCTGAACCCCTTCCGAGTCCTAAGAATTGTCCAGGGGCCAATGTCTAAACAATTATAAGAATCAGCAATTTGCCAAAATGTGGCCCCACCCTACTTCTAAAGATTTTGATTTGACCGAATTTGAATCTATATATTCCTATATAAACTTTTGTCACCCCCCCCCCCCCCACACACACACACACACACACACTTTGTGACCCCACCCTACCCCCTGGGATCATGGTTTCAACAACCTGAATCTACATTACCTGAGGATGCTCCCACTCAAGTTTTAGTTTTCCTGGCTGATTAGTTTCTGAGACGATTTTTTAAGATTTACTCTTTATATTCCTATGTAAAAATTCAAACCCCCATTGTGGCCCCACCCTACCCCCGGAGGTCATAATTTTCACACCTTTGAATTTACACTACCTGAGGATGCTTTCAAATAAGATTCAGCTTTCCTGGCCAAATAGTTCTTGAAAAGAAGATTTTTTAAAATTTCTCCAAAATTTTCAATGATTCCCAATTTTCTCCTTGAGAAAAACAGCGTGGTCCTTCATTTTTACAACTTTTAATCTCCTTTCCTTAAGGGTGCTTTCTGTCAAGTCTGGTTGAAATTGGCCAATTGGTTCTGGAGAAGATGTTTAAAATGTGAATAGTTTACGGACAGACTGACAGACAGACAGAAGGATAGCCAAACAGACAACAGACGAATATGATCAGAAAAGCTCACTTGACCTTTCAGCAGGTGAGCTAAAAACTGTAAATACAAAATGAATACAAATATTGACTTAATGTTGTCAATATCAAAAAATTCTTCCTTATTAATATATCGATAACTTTTTTCATTTCCTTGTCATTCTATTTGGTAGCATGTCATATAAATGGAAATGCTAAATTTGTTTTTCTGCTTTTGTTCCTGATCATTCATTTAGTCTTGGCCAGATATGCATTCGTCTTTTCTTACCATCCCCGCTTATTATCTTATTATACATACACGCTTGTTATCATTATATGCATTCAACTTGAATAAGGAAATAGTTAGTATACATTCACTAAGGTGTGGGTATTATCTATGTTCGTATGTTGTTCCTTCGGTTTTAGTATCATTTCACAATAACAATTTTACGAAATTAATTTGTTCATAATGACTGTATTAACACTAGTTGTTCACAATAAAATAATAAAAGTGTTCTTACCAGCAACATTCGTGTGCTCACATTGATAAAATCAATTACAGTAGGCCTTGAATTGACTATTGGCTATCGTATTTCAGAAACAGGAATTTATTGCAAACGTTATATAAATTATGTATTTCATGAATAATTTCAGAGAAATTGTTTTGTTTGTTGCCATAGCTTACAGAAAATTGGTATCTGTAATCCATAATATGTAACATACAATAAGTTACTACAGGAATAATCATTGTGTATTTACCTGTTGTCTAACCTTTTTCCGCTGCACAGATCACTGGTTTCGTGATAAGAGCACAACATATGCCTTAAAGTTCTGATATCATTGCTGCTAGTGACTGATTTAACATCTTTATCAACTACACCTAGCGCAATCTAACCGTTCCTGAATACAGCTTTATTTGAATAAGGTTTAAATTGTATGAAATAACAACTCTAAAAGAAATAAATGGTAAGCGCTGCTATTTGATTGATTAGAGAGTTTTTATTTCAAATACAAATGTGATACTTTAAACAACCAATTCGTAATGACATTTACAGAACTAGTAAATATTGAAATATGCAAGATCAACAGCTAACATTCATGTTTTCAGAAATATAATACTAGTTGATAAATATATCACAAAAAGACAGCATCAGTTTGATGGGCTAATTAGTTCATATATGTTGAATTTATTCATTTGACATTCATACTTAAGTCAGATCGATCCTCTGATTGTTGTGTTCAAAGCACTGTATATGGTACAAAACATTTTAATAAATTGCCATTCATAAAGTTTTACGTGAGTTTTTATTCACAATTAACATTACTTTGAAATATAAAATATACTTCATCTCATTTAGTGTAACCAAAAAATCATTTTTATAAAACATTTTTAATGAGTGAGTAATACATCAAAGTCAGGCAAGTTTTCAATTCCTCTACTTTTATATGACAGTAATACATGTATTCTTTCGAATGTGTATTTATTATTTCAAGTCAAGTCAATCTTATACTTAATAGACTAAATAACATAGCAATTATGACAAAATATTGCACATGTATATGATACATTGTCATGAATTTTTGGTAATGTTATTTACTTCCCAATTATTATCGAAGATTTAATACAAAATTATTGAAGGTAGATAAGATTAAGCCTGAGAGATTAAAAAAAAACCCTAATGATAGGTGGTATCTGATATCCAACTTTACAGAGCAATCATTCTCAAGAATACTAGAAGACTTCTAATAGTTATCCATAATGTTGGAATGAAAGCTTTTCCGCTACCTGTAGAATGCAAAAAACAAAATTGATATTCAAAAATATTTAAAAACAACACTGTGATCAAAAAATCTAATAGAACACCATATTAAATACTGCAACTACCACAAGACACGAATCAAACAAAGAACAGCAACCACTGTTTAATAAAAACCAGAGTTTTAACAAGGATGAGTTTTCTTCTTCTATTTCCTAAAATTTCAACATGTTCTACCACAGAAAAGAAAAAGTCGTCAAATATAGCACTAACGTTTTGAATGATAAATGGAACATATTTTTTTTCTTCTACCATTATCATGCAAAACTTTATTACAAAAACCTTCAAGATAATCGAAAATAACAATAACCCTCTTTTATAAAAAGGAATCATTTAGAATTTGGAAAAGTATTACCAGTACTGATTTTCTTAAATTGATCAATATTCATTGCCTTAAAGACCTAGACACAAGTTGAAGTAAATAAAATCATGTTTTTTTTATATTTTTATTGTCTACAATGGTAAATATGGGTATATTTAATAGTTTGTCAAAGTTTGAAAGTCAAATATTGAGTTAAAAGCAAGATATAGAGTTTGAAATTCTTCGATTTAAACAAAGCTTGAGTCTCGTTATTGTGTTGTATTGGTATAAGTTTCGGTCAAATGATGCTTTCTTTTGTTGATAATATTGTTCATGAACATGTTAAATCAGTTTATCTTGTTTGCCAAGCGTATTTGTGTGCTTTGTAATCAAATATAAGACTCGAGCTTTGTTTCCTAATTTTTACATTGTTTGTAAACAAATATAAGTTTCGAGCTTTGTTTACATAACAATGATTTCTAACCTTTTATATTGCTTGTAACTTGATTTACAACATTCAAATTTTGGTCAATCATTTTAAATGCACAAGTAAACCGTTTTATACCTAAAAAAAAAAAATGATTCATCAAATTATTTGAAATGCTTTACTGTTTAAAACATCGGAAAAATTAAACAACATCTAAACAATATCTCCTAAATTACATACATTTTTTACCTTCTGTCTTACGATGGTATATTCACTTTGTAAAGATAAATCCTTGTCATAGTTTTTTGTTTTGATTTCCGTGTACTTAATGAATTATAGGGATTAAAGGATATAGTATGTTTTGATGCTATAAAACTTCTGATTGTCATAGTACATGTATTTCTTGTTTTGAAAGAGACATTAAATTTACAGCATAAAATCATTAAAGACCGGGTTTGACCTAGTTAAATATCCACACGGACGGCAATTAAGCATATAAGGAAGCAGTCCACACCTCCAAACATATAAAACTGTAGAGTGTATCTATTAATAGATAGCTGCATACCAGAAGCACGTGCTGATCAGAGAACAAAATCTTTAGAGTCATTTAAAAATGAAACTGGATGATGATAGTTCCTTCCCAGATTTTCATTCTACAAGTAATAAGCACCTAAAAATACATGTACTTGTAAATTGATCTCTGTCAAAAAAAATCCCTTTTTGTCTTTATTTATATGAGCTTTGTTAAAACTTCCATCATAGTAAGCATCAATTTTTCACGTACTAGTAATTAATTAGAAAAATACATTAAATTAAAAAACCTCCATTCACTGAGGAAAGAATAACTCTGATAACAATTATGTGGGTTTAGGTGTAAGAGGCTAATGCACAAGAGTCCTGACTCAGTGGGGAATCCCTCCCGCCAAATGTCAATAAATCAGCCTCCAGATCTGCAAATGTGAAACGGGTTCCAGGGAGGTGTTTCAAGAAGCAAAACTATATTTACCTGATGATTTTGGACGTGTTCCTAATCTTTGATTATCATAAGTATTTGAAAATTTTATTAATATACAATTTATTAAATAAGATGTTAATGTTACAAACTGTAATTCACTGTAGTGCATTACAAGCTCAAGTTTCCTTCTGGTTTACCTCTGCCCTAATAAAATTCCCTCAAAAACATTCCTGTAATCCAAATAATGGCGGAAAAGATCACGGAGGGTACATTGGTACAAAGAGAAACAATAGGAAATTTTTTCAACTTATAAATTGCAATTTAGAAGAATCAACTAGTGATCCAAGACAATACAGTGCTGGTGAGACATATGAAGACTGATTATTTAAAGGAGAGTTTGTTGAACATAGTGCATCAATTCGTTTGAACAGAATGGAGTTTAGGAATATTCCCATTGTTTATGCAGACCCAACAGAAGCTGTCCGATATGGTGGAAATCATATAATTTGAACTTCCTTCCAGACATAATGCTTCATTGAAGAAAGGGGAAAGTTTCACATAGTGGTATTCAAGACCCAAAACCCATGTAGAGGAAAGTTTGAATTTCTCACTAGAATCTGATATCAGTGGCAAAGGATTGCTTTCATAATTTCTCAATTAATGTGATGACCTATGTTCATAACTTTATACTTCTAGAACATGTGACCTAAGAAGCCCCATGCGTTAATAGATAAGGGAACTTGATACTATCAGTGTAAAGCTGCACGACTGACTCTCAATCGCTATACACAAGTGTGTGCTCTTTTCTTTGTTTATGACTACCAAAGTGATAATAGAGTAATAAAATAATTACAAGGATTAATTTGTATTATTCAGTTTTGAGGTAAGACAAGCTGTTCGCCATTTCCTGAGCGTCTATAGCAATAGGCATTTCCGGTAGAGATGTAAACAAAAAGCCGATTTCTCATCTGTCAATCAAATCTGAGGATATTTGAATTTCTGGATCACTTCAAAATTTTAAATGAGAATTTCTAAAGTAGTAATGCATCAATAATAATTCTTTTATTATCTACAGATGCCTTTCAGTTTACTTTAGTTGCATGACAAAATTAAATTTACAGGTTTTTGATGATTAAAGTGTAAATTCAGATATTTCTTCTCTGAAGTGGAAGGTGGCAAGAAAATTGAAATTCCCTCCATTTTCCTCATTGGCTGCTATTTATACCCCCAGACCCGGTCTTTAAGCTTCTAATGGCTAAGCAAACATGAAATATAAATTTAAAGCATCACTACATTCATTTTATCAAAAAAATATTAAAAACAATTACACCAATTTTCTCCTGCAGACCAAAGTTGTAGTTAATTTCGTAGTAGATATGTTTATTTCACAAAAACCTTTTGACCGAAGTTTTTTTTCTAAAAATCTATAGCTAGCTAATACAATAAAAAAAAATAAGCATACTTACTAGCAGACTTTTTCTGTACTGTCATTTTTAGTAGAGTTTCTGACAATTTGTATTAATTTTTGCCTAATCAAAGCAGGTCTTGTAAGCTGATTGTTCTTGAAAAAGATACAAAAAAGTGGATGTTTGATCTCCTCAATAGTTTTCATTTTAAGCAAATGTTCAGCAAAACAATTTTTTCAGTATTGTTTCAAAATGAAACATTTTCCAGCAGTTAAGAATAAGTTTAGTGGATTGTAAAGAAGTAATAGTTAGTTGAATCAGTAACCAATAATAATTGATTAATAATTAATAACCAGGGGGAGCGGTCTAAGTTTTGGAACTTGTGCCAAATCCCAATTGTATTTATGTACAATAAAAATATGTTCAACTCAAATAAACATTTATAACAAACCTCGCTTTCCTGATGTTTTAGAGTTTGCTGAGCCCATCGAATGTGTCTTGTAAAGAGGAATCTTCTTGGCATTCATGTTTCTTTGCTTCTACACAAGTTATAAAATTTTCTAAATTTCTGTTAAAAAGAAGTAATCATTAATGAGTTTATAAACAAAACATCAAATAAACAAAAAACATTTCCATTTCTATTGTGAAATCTAGATTTTAATTAATCGCCCTTAAGTCACTGGTTCACGATTTACAAATTTATTAATTTACAATGTACAATTTACAGATATACAATGTACATTTAAACATGGGTGGAGCATAATTTCTATTCCTGATTATTTCTAGATTCAAACGTAGCAAGGATGCCGACAAGGTGACATGAACATTAGTAGATAACGTTTCATCATTTTAGCGGTGTTGAACGGCAAAATTATTAATGATTTAATGACTTAAGCCCACCAAGATGTATCAATCATGTTAGTTTGATAATGGAAGATATAGCCACTTAGGATGTGAGCTTCCTTGTACAAAATGTGTTCACTTAAGTTGTAATGTACATCCCCAGATTCATATTCTCTTCAAATGAAATTTATTGCTAACAATTATTGCATGATAAACTTCGTCTTATAAGTGTTACTTGGTTTTTTAAATTAAAGTATAGGCCACATACATATTTCCGAAGAAGGGATAAATTAGGACTCGGTAGAGACCCAGCTCCATTAACATTCATTTTCTAAACAGGTAACAAGTCGCATTCATCATCTACAATGCAACGTTAGATGCATCATCCGTATATATTTTGTTTGGGTATGTTCGGACAGATACTTGGGAATGAGTTCTCTTTATACTTAAGTCTGTTTCTACAAAACATCATGCAATCCAAACTTTAATTGCTATTATGCATTATCCGTGCACAGTTCGATTAGGTAGGTCTCATAGATGTGTGTGCAAATGCTAAAAATAACCTGTCACATCCAGTTAATGTAGGTCACTTATCGATAACATGACTTTTATTATGTAACGACATATGCATCATTCATGCAAGTTTGAAAGGGTCCAGATATTGTTGGGAATAAGATCAGTGACTTAAACCAAACCTCCTACAAATAAGAAAGCATTGTCATACGGCTACAATATATTGATTGAAATTTCAGCAATGATACTGCGACAAAAACACGTAATGCTTAGTGGAAACCCCCATCAAACACTTCTCATATGTATTCTTACCTCCACACCTTAAAAAGTCTGATATTGACTTTACGAATTCTTTTTCCTCATGCAAATATTTAATTCTGAGCTGTTTAACACCTCCGGTTTGTCGATTGCGACATGTAACATGCCATCTCATTGGACTGTGATTCAGTCATTTGTTTTCCATACAAAAAAGTATACGAGAGACATCCGTAATATCATTTGGCTCTTATTTTGAGTTTATTGTTTCTGATGATTCAAACGTTGTTTTGTCAAAATAAATACAAAATAACAGCGATTTTTTAAGGTTTCAAATTATGATTACAATTGATATAGAGAAAATGTTTATGATTTTCCAATTAACATACTCATTAACCTAGAGATGACACATTATAATTATAAAACTCCTAATTTCCAAGTCAAACTATGTTCAAGAGATAAGTAAATTGATTTTCATGGTTGCTTTTCGTTTTGTATTATCCAAGTAAAATCGTCCAGTTTAAGACATAATTGAAAAAAAAAATTACATATACTGTGGAGCAGTCCAAACTTTATCATAAAGACTCAAGAATACTAACAAAAAGCTAAATGGGCAAGGTATAATCCTGAAGATCACCCTGTGTAGTAATGGGTCTGCATCAGTAACACTATAATATCCCCGTGCCGCTTTGATCAAGTGTAGCCAATTTAATACCTATTTTGGCTTTTCTAAAGCCAAAGCTTTCTTTTAAAAAACGAGCCTGTTCTTCGAATTTTGATGGGATTGTTTTTCAATTACTAAAAAACTCCAGAGAGTACCATATGCCAAAAATACCGCAATTGCCAAACCGAACTTGTTTATTGAATGGCGAAGCCTGTATTGTTTAGAAAAATGTGTTTGTCAAAAGTCATGGTTTTCGACAATGTAAAGCAATGAAAATAAGAAAGAAGTAAAAATATGATATCTGCTAGCTGTTACATGTGGTAGTTGTCGTTGGATGCAGGTTATGAATTAATATTGTGAAGAGCTGAAGTGATGGCCTATATTTTTGGTCTCAAAAAGAGATGACAACCATGTGTTATTTGAATCAATCGACTGTGTGTTTGTACAGTCACGTGGTACTTGTATTCTATTGTGATTTTACTTATACAATCAAGAAAAAGGTAGGTTGATGTGCTAGAAAATATAATATGAGCTTATTAAGTTAAACATATATATATATATATATATATATATATATATATATATATATATATATATAAAGCACAGGGAAATTCACTTTATTGGAGCTCCACCTCCGCCCCGGCCGAGGCTTGAACTCACGACCTCTGGAACCCATTCTCCTAGCAGTGAGCGGCCACCGCGCTAACCACTCGGCCACTCGGCCATCTAGGCAAGACTAAAAATCTTGCTTTCGATGACGAACGGAACCTAGCGCGCTGGCCGCGCACTACACGGTCGTTTGAGATACAGGTGGAATACAGTTAAACGACAATTGGAGAGGATCGGAACGATACACATTGCATAGATATATACA
>WFKH01011581.1:66598013-66608122 GCA_016163765.1 Magallana hongkongensis | reverse complement strand
ATTGTAAATAGATGTTAAATTGAGTTAAAATAGATGAAAGTTGTCATTATTATTGCTCTTTGTAATAAATATTCTGTTCTTTTTCGAATGCAAAGAAAATATGTGCACATTTTTCTTTTCTATGTGTTTTATCGAATGTGCAGACCACAAGTAAATATTGTCAAGATAATTATGGTCTGTGAAAGCGATCGATGAAAAAAAACATTGCGCAGCGGATGAAATATAAAATAAATCACCCGACATGGGGCAATTGATGTGACCTGACCAAATCAAGAGGTCTGGTCCGATTATCACGTGGCATCTGTCGTTTTACCATGTTGACAAAATGAAGCATGGTCGCTTGTTTTACATCTAAGTATTAAATACAAATATTTGATTCAGACGACCTAGATAATGTGTACAGAGTTACTGGTTCAAATCATGTGCGGATCAGTACCAACCTTTCATGAATGTCCTTCACAAGCATTTGACCTACTCGGCGGCTGTGCAAGTAACCGTAACCATTTTCGGTAACATAATGATTTCTGAATAACAATAAATTGCTGTATTGCCTTCTTTTAAAACAAAAAACATTATCAAAATTTATTTAAAAAGGTAATTTGATTTTATTTACTTAATTTTAATGCTAAAATAGTAAATGTAGTTGTACAATATACGCTATTTTAAAATAAATCATTAATTGAAACAAAATTGAGATGTTCTTTAAAGATTTTCATTTTTATTGAAAAATACGATTTTTACTTCTTACTCAATACTCTAAGGTATATTCATTTAAGCAACCTGTTTTAACTTCAATTTTATACTCTGTCCCGAGTTTTTGCTTCCACCACTTTTCGCTTGATATTTCGATAATCATAAATACCTTTGTGCTCAAAGTACGGTCATCCACTAATATGAAAAATGTCTGGATTATCTGTTTTGAAACGCCCCATCTACCGCTTCAGGTTTCAATACACATCCCAGAATAGAAAGTCTACCGGGATTTTGCATTGCATCTGCCATGAAATAGCCCGGATGATAACGTTGAAAAATTGTGCGAGGTATTGCGAGTAATTTTAAATGGAGAAAAGATGTAGTAAATATTTCCCATTATAAATCTCCGTAAGAAATCTGTTTTCATTCTTGTGAATTTTTATGAGTGAAAAATGAAAATGTGTCAATGAAGATATCTTGGATATTTTCCCTTTTATCGATTTTAACTGTAATTCTTTCACATGTATGAGTATTTTTATTAAAAATCATCAAAAAGTGATGGAAGCAATAACTATAGTATGAACTTGATTGATTTTTTATTACAAATATGAATATGTTTATAAATAAAAATATACACAAATATATGAATATCAGAAGATCATAGAAATATTTTTCTGTAATCAAGCTGTATATCACAATTTTACTTCATATTTTTACACGAAAATTGCAAATACTTATTAGAATTTGACTTTAAACTTGATGTTTATAAGTTATATTCCATATTAAAAAAAACTGTAAATACAAAATGAATACAAATATTGACTAATGGTTGTCTATATTAAAAAATTCTTCCGTATTAATATATCGATCTCTTTTTTCATTTCCTTGTCATTCTATTTAATAGCATGTCAACTTATTGTAAATGCTAAATCTGTTTCTCTGCTTTTGTTCCTTATCATTCATTTTGTCTTGGTCATATATGCGCTCGTCTTTCCTTAACATTCCCGCTTATTATCTTATCATACATGCAAGCTTGTTATCATTATAAGTATTCAACTTAAATAAGGAAATATTTAGTTTACATTTACTAAGGTGTGTGGCTTATCTGTTTTATTTTGTTGTTCCTTCGGTTTGAGTGTCATTTTCACAATAACAAAATCATGAAATCAATTCGTTCATAATGATTGTATCAGTACTAGTGTGTTCACAATAAAATATAAAAGTGTTCTTAGCAGCAACATCCGTGTGGTCATAATGATAAAATCAATCACAGTAGGCCTCGAATATTTCAGATCAAGAATTTATTGAAATATAAATTATGTATTTCATGAATAATTTCAGAGAAATTGCTTTGTCTGTTGTCATAGCTCACTGTAAAAATATCTGCAACATGCAATAAGTTGCAATAAGAAAAATCATTGTGTATTTGCCTGTTGTCTAACTATTTTCAGCTGCACTGTGTACTGGTTTCGTGATAAGAGCACAACCTCTGCCTTGAAGATCTGATATCATTGTTGCTAGTGACTGACTCATATCTTTATCAACTATACCTAGTGTAATTTAACCGTTCATGAATACAGCTTTATATGAATGAGGTTTAAATTGTATGAAATAACAACTCTAAAAGAAATAAATGGTAAACACTGCTATTTGATTTTTTTATCTAAGAACATTAATTTTTAAAAACAGCTCTTTCAAGGTTGAAGTTTGTTTTTTTTTATTTCAGACACAAATGGTATACTTTAAACAACCGACTCGTAATGACATGTGAAGAACTAGTTAATATTGATATATTCCAAATCAATAGCTAACATTCATGTGTTCAGAAACCCAGTACTAGGTGATAAATATATCACAAAAAGGAAACAGTTTGATTGGTTAAATAATTCATACTAATTGAATTTATTCATGTGACACTCATACTAAAGTCAGATCGATCGATTGTTGTGTTCAATAGCACTTTTTATAGTTTCACAACATTTTAATAAATTGTTATAATTTTACGTTTCACGTGAGTTTCTATTCGCATTCATCATTACATTGAAATATAAAATATGCCTCATCTCATTTAGTGTAGCCCAAATATCATTTTTATAAAACATTATTTCTGAGCAAGTAATGCATCATACTCACGCAAGTATTCAATTCCTCTACATGTATTTGACAGCATGTACTACATGTATTCTTCAAATACTGTATTTATCAATGCAAGCAGAGCCAATCTTAGTTCAAATAAACAATTATTTCTAATATAACAAATATCATAGCAGTTATGATAAAATATTGTGCATGTATATGATATACATTGTCATCAGTTTCTTGTCAATGAATCGTAGTTCTGAATTTTTATCAAAAATTTAATACAAATATTTTGTAAGGTAGAAAAATTATTGTCTGAGAGGATTATACACTTATTAACTGGTGGTATCTTATATCAAATTTTTACTCTGCGTTCATTGTCAAGAATATTAGAAGCCATGCATTAGCTACCCATACTGTTCGAATAAGAACTTTTGTGTTACCTGTAAAATGCAAAAAGAAAAAATAAATTAATATTTAATGATAATTTAAAAAAAACACTGTGATGAAAAAAAAATGTAAAATAACACTATACTAAATAATGCAACTATAACAGGACACAGTGAATCAAACAAAGAACAACAACCACTGTTTGATAGAACCAGAGGTTTAACAAGAAGGAGTTATCGTCTCTTATTCGCTAAAATTCCAACATGTTCTTCCGCAATAAAAGAAAAGTCACAAAACAGAGCAATACCATTTTGAATGACATATAGAACATAAAATTCTTTTATTATTATAATGCAATATATCATTAACGCAATTTTTAAAAACTATCGAAGATGGCAACAAGTAATAAATTTGATCATTTCGTCTGTTTTGTTATTTTACAATTAGGATACAATGCGAAGAATATAACATGAAAGTTTTTTTTTAATATATAATGTGCTTTATGTGGCTTATTCCGTTATGGTATAATTCATATAAGTTTGCCTATATTTGACTTGGTTTCTTCACAACTACCTGTTATTGTAATGTTTGTTAAAAAAGGAGTGTCTTATTCCGTAAAAGGTAAAAAAAATATCGAAGGTTTAAATATTGATATCAATATCTTTAAGATTGAATGCTCGATAACCTCAGGGAAAATTTGCATACATAGAAATGATACAGGTAAAATACCGGTAAATTAACTTACCATAAGCTTTATGTGACTTATTCCGTATATGTTTAACATTCACCAGCTCTCTTCAATACTATTTTTTTTATTTTTTGATGGCAAACAAAATAATGTTTGTTGTTTGTTTTTTGATAATACATGTTCTCCCAATATTTATGCGTGGCTAATCCAAACTGATAAGAACTGTGTTATTTGAAGTTTTCAATTTACCATTAGTCCAAAGCCAAAAAGCAGAAAGCTCAAATGATTATTAACCTTCCAACTGTGACCTGTTTAATATACAAGGATTAATAGTATTCGTTTATGTTGATAGTAACTAATGCATGAAAAACATCAGTTATTTTTGTTATTGCATTAAAAATTTGTCAAGCAATGTAATAAAAAAAAGTGTATTTGTAGTGGATATAAATGTTAACTGATCTTTTTCACTTTTAAAAGTATCCATACCAGTAAAAATGAAATATTTCCTCACCAACAACATTATAAAACAGTGCATCAAATACAATTTTTCTCTGGTTTGTATCTTTATACTGTATTGTATTATGTTTAAGAATTCAAATAACGTTTTTAAATAATGGGATATTCCTTCTATATTTTGCAAAAAAAAAAATTCATACTCTCACATCTGGATTTTAACAAAATTTGAACTACAGTCAATTGTTCACAACAAAAAGAGATATATTATGAATGAAAAGTGGTGATAACATACAGTACTCAAGCCCAACAGTCCAAAGGAAAAATACCAAACAGGAGTACAGCAAACACGACCCTCTACAAAAATTAGAGGTAGGATCAGGTGCCATGGAGGAGTAAGCATCCTCTAAGCATCCTATAAGTTTCATGGTAATTACAAACATACAACAACACAATAGTTTCATTCAAATGCTATACATGTATATATTATATCTCTCTCTGTCTCTCTCCCCCTCTCTCTCTCTCTCTCTCTCTCTCTCTCTCTCTCACACACACACACACACACACACACACACACACACACACACACACCTGAAACGGTTTAAGTCATTGAGCAAACGGAATATGAGCACAGCAAGCACGCAAATCTGTGTTTTATTGGAACAACTTAAACGAGAGGTCGCTTATTAGTATTAGCCAGGAAGTTTCAATACTTCATAAAGTACCGGGTATGGAGTTTTTTGTCTCTCAGTTAATTCGATACGCAAGGGCATGCTCTACGTATGAACAGTTTCTAAGGAGAGTCAAGCTACTGACAAAGAATTTGGTTAAACAGGACTATCAACAGTCTTGATTGAAGTCATCATTTCGGAAGTTCTATGGTCGATACAAGGACCTTGTCAGCAAAAACAATCTTCCACTGGGTGGCATGCTTACCTATTCATACCTATTGTTAGACCATAATTAATCACCTAACTGTCTACGGATTTTTTCGTTTTTCCCGATTACGATAAAGAGCACACAGCGGGTGTGACCGGTCAGCAGAGGATGCTCACTCCTCCATGGCACCTGATCCTACCTCTAATTTTTGTAGAGGTCCGTGTTTGCTCTGCTACTGTTTTGTATTTTTCCTTTGGACTTTTGATTTTGAACACTGTTCGTTATCACCACATATCACAGTGTAGTTAAAATAGACTGCACCAAAAAAAACGATTAAAAGAAGAATAAACACATTCTTGCTCATTCATCATAACATAAATACGCAGACTAATTACATACACTCTATAAAGCAATTGTAAGGTGTAATTAGCACCTTTTCTTGACACTCCGTCTAGACGATATACCTCCTATTTTCACACCTTCCGTAAGTGGGGGTCTCTGTCATTCTGTTTTTATGTCGATTTTGTTAGGGTAAATTTAAATGTTAATTAAAGATCACCCGACAAAAAACGGCCGGTGTAACGACGAAAAGTGACCCCCGTAGAATACTGACCTGGGGTCATTTTTCTACGTAGAAAAATGACCCACTCAGTTGTAGAATACTTGGATTACATCGTAGAAATTATGGCCTTCGGGTCATTTTTCTCCGTGTGGGTTGTAGAAAAATGACCCCGTAGAATATTGACCAAATTTTATTACATATTCTATGTCTACTTTTTGAAGGTGGATACAGGGATAGTGGTGATGGGGGGGGGGTTTACATTGCCTGCTTGGTACTTAGATTTTTTTTATCGTATAACCTTGTACGAATAACCAGCTTAAGTTCGCTTTTCTGATCACCTGTCATTGCCTTTCATCATCATTTCAGTCTGTGTTTTAATTTTTCCAAAAAAAGGAAAAGATATATATTTCTTTAATTAAGTACTTTGTCCAACCATGACTAAATAGGAATGATATCAATCTTAATGAAAAAAAAAACTCGTACAAATTGTAAACAGGTAACGATACCAGTAAATTTACAGAGGAAGAGAAAATTATTCATCATGGTCTCTATCACAATGAGGAATTTATTATTAACCATGGGTTTGAAATAGGCACAACTCATCACATGCGTGAATTCAGAAAATTTTATCTGCGGGAGGGGGGTGTCCGATGGATATTTTTGGGAAGGGGGTCGAGGCCTATTATAGGTAAATTTAATAAGTGACCTTAATAAGTTTGAATTCCCCATCCCTTAGATCCGCGATCGATTGCATGCGTCATCTCATTTATATATTTTTAACAATCAATTCTTTATTGTTACATCAGGTTTAAAAAGAATGTATTTTAAACAAATACAACGCTTGATTTTAAAACCATATGAACATCACAAATCCCAAAACTTCGAATTTAGAATTGAACACAAGAAACAGAATACTTTTCAAATGATTTTGCATGAATTTAAAATCGATATCAGTTGTAATCAAATTGACATTAAACATGTACTTGCAAACTTCGGTATATAACAGTGAAAGCAAAATGCAAAGAAATAATGACACTTAAAAGGGCTTTGGCATTGACTTTGACTCCTTTTGAATATAACTCTGGTATTCAAAAACGACATTTGAATCTAGTATTAATACGGGCATATTCTTACATAACTTTAAACTTTAGTGGGATTTCCCATCTAAGTGTCCTTGGCAATCATACTCATTTTTAGCAGTTTCTAAAAGTAGAAACAACAGCTGTTTTTTATTACCATTCTCGAAAAAGTGATCTCTTAACTGAGTGTTAATAAAGTATACCATCTATTGAGATATATTTGTTGATAAGTAAAAAACGAAGTATAAGAACTGCTGTAAGGACCAGATTGCATACACAAGATTTATACATATCAAACGTACAAATTATAAAAGAATATGGACCTGTTATCCCTAATCATATCCTACTGTTTACTAATAATTGTAAAGGTTGCAAACTTATGTACAACTTATTTTTAGATAAAAAGAAAGAAACATGTACATCTATATCAAAATGGAGAGAAAAGGGTCATAACTATGCACAAGAAATCTGGAACAAAATGTTTGAACTCCCTTTTAAATCTACACAAGAATAAAACTACATTGGTTACAGTTCCAAATTTTTTCATAGAATTTTTCCGACAAATAATTTTTTTTAAAAAAGCAGTGTCTCCTGTATGCACTTTCTGTAAAAGAGATGGAGAGGATTGGACATTTATTTTATGAATGTACTGTAGTAAAAGAATTATGGACTGATGTTTAAAAATGGATTTTGAGACAGTTTGATTTGTTAATAACAATTGATAAACAATCAGGTTTTTTTTTGGAAAATATAAAAATAGAGAAATTTATAAATATTTTAACTTGGTAGTTCTTATGTGAAGCGATATATTTTTTCTTGTAGGCTAAATATAAAAGTAAGGCGAATCCAAATATACATAAATTAAAAAACGTTACAATAGAAAGGCTTTTGACCGAAAAATATGTGCTAATGAAAAATTGTAGATATAAAGAGTATGAAAGCCATTGGCAAAAAATATGTGATAAGCTGTAGTACTGTAGTATATATGGTTAAATTGTTTCTTTATTGTGTTTTTTTCTATTTTGTTTTGAACTGCTATGGGGGTTTTTTCATTTCTTTATCCTCTTTCAAGTATCCCTGTAGAACAGGGACCTATCACGTGAATATGGTTTATATTTCATATACATATGTAAACAATGCCCCTATCCCTTTCCTCTCTCTCTCTCTCTCTCTCTCTCTCTCTCTCTCTCTCTCTCTCTCCCAAAATTTAGTTTCACTATATAAGAACCGTACAGTATAAAATATGCAAATAGTCAAAAGTTTTTCCAATATGATTGTATAAACTAATGTACGAGATATGTCACGTATGTACATGTATATGTTGTGAAAGTGGAAAATTCAATTTGAAAAAAAAGAAGAAAGTAAAAAACGAAGTTATCATCAACGTGTTGCAAACTGCATACAGAAAGTCGAGAAGGGGGGTCCTTTACAGTATTGCAGTGTACTTGACGATTCGTTATAGATCTGATTAGTTATAATGTTTATTTTAGACAAAATGCATCTGTCAGGTAAACAGCATTCGGTCTAATATAATGTCATTTGTGAATGACTGCAACATTGCATCCTCCAATAACTTGATTTAGCGATGCCATTAATCATTACCTTTTGATTAGAGTAGAGTTTCATGCATGTGTTGTTTGTATATTTAGGAAACAATCAAGGAACTTCAATATCAGAATTTGAACAACGCAAAACGTTTTGTGACCTTTAATGTTGGTTTGAATAAACAAATTGATCTCTGTAATTATTTTTTTCTCAAACAAGTATTTGATATAGGTATTGTCCGATCCTGAGAGCAGTTTGAGTTAAAGTACAATGTACATTGAAAAAAAAATGGCAACTTTACATTCTTAAATCACTTTGGAATTTAAAAGCAGACTTGATCAAAATCTATTAGAATCAATCACTCATAAGTGTAGTCATAAATATGTTTCAATAGAACTATCACTATAAGACACTAAAAGGCATCTAGTGTGATGTTTCATGTGTATTGCACTTAAATCAGTAAAAATCAATAAAATCATCAAATATGTAAATAAAATATGAAAATAAAATTGAGGCCAAAAATTTTTGTAGAGGCCAAATTTGAGGCCAGACCAAAATTTTTGGGTCAAGCCAAATTTGAGACCAAAAGTCCTCTTTCAAAAAAGTGTTTGTTTTTGTTTATTTGTTTGCCATCTTTTAATTACAAGAGCTGGCCACTTTGTTTATGGTTAAAACAACGCAGTCGAATTCCAAACCTCTCCTCCCATGGGAACATTTTAAAGTTTACAAGTAGAAAATTGAATTTATAAGGACCCCCCCCCCCCCACGTCTTTGAAAGCAGATAAAAAAAATATAGAAAAAAAATTCTTAAATCTCCACCCCCTCACGCATTAGGATTTTGAAAACTGGCGAAAAATGCTTTCCTTTTTTTATCTTTTTGCTTGTCCTGATTTCGGATTAGTTCTTCCCATCCCCTTTAAAAAACTATGCTGTGTGCCTGTACTTACACAACTTTAGTGAGCATATAATATAACAGTAGTATTTACACGCGATTCGCTGTCTTATGTGTACTTGTAACATAAGTCTGTTGGTGTGACGGTGTTATGTTTGGTTATCAGACATTCAGTGTAGCTAAATAGAAAAGATACTAAAAATCCGCTTTATTTGTCGAAATTTCACATCTGTCTTCTGGGGTTTTCCTTCTAAAAATATGCAATCCTTAGTCATTACTTAGGTTTGTCTATGAAATCATCTACTATAATAATGGGGCCTATTTAGCAAAGCGAGCATAATGCAAAAAGGGAGAGCATGCGAGCACATCATAATGCATATACCCCGGGGAGGGGGGGGCACAACCCTATAAAGGCTTAGCGAAGGGGCTCCACAAGGCAAGCTGACAAGTACTTCAAGATAAAAACAGACATCGCTTTTTTTAAACTGATGTTATATATTTATCAAAGTACTGAAAGTACTGATAGGCGGAAGCATGATTGCAAGTTGTCAATGTCATAATGTTATTATAACTATTTTATCCTTAAGAATTAGTTTGATAACAGAAAACACTATTCTAATATGTCAATAAAGGTATATACATGTAGTTAATGTGGTAATACTCAATTATTGCACCAGATTAGTCTGGATCATGGCTTAAATAAAGATTAAATGAGAAAAGCAATTTAAACATCAAAATTTTAATTTTGTTTAGTACATTCGTATAACAAGTTGATACTGATATGCAAGCTGATATTACAGGTATACATTTTCATTTATTATGCAGACTTATTAAAAATGTTCATTTTGA
>WFKH01011581.1:66578854-66597913 GCA_016163765.1 Magallana hongkongensis | reverse complement strand
GATATGTACATGAACTTGTCTCTAGCTGGAATTTTTACAATCGTTACCTTTTTATTGATACTGCCACCAGTGCCACAAGCAGGCAGATTATAATAGCACATAGTAGGATTATTATATCGGTATATTCTTGTAGATTCTACAATCAATAAATAAACACACGTGTTAGCATTACATAAGCACAGCTTAGTTTCATTTGAGATGTTCATGTACACTTAGAGCACTCATATCACTAGTATTATACCTGTAAGTTGTCCTATTCTGTCCTCCATACATCCGTCACGACTGTCAAATATTTGGTCCTCATTGCAGTTATAATTACAGCGACGCATGCATCCAGAGCCAAAGAACCCGTCAACGCATTTTCCAGAACAGTTAGTACCAAAAGATCCAACACAAGCTAATTTTTCAATATGATAAACATTAAAGGGTAGCTTAAAAGGACCATGCTCACGACTTTAGCTGAACATTTTTAGGGGACTAAGTGCGGTATTATGCATTTTTCGCCCCCAAAATCAAAGTTTTTTACAGAGCTTTAAAAATAAGTTGGAAGATAGTTGAAATCATATTGAAAATAAGTGTGTAAAAGGTTATCACAACAGTGACGTCATAATGTAGAAATGACGTCATGAAGAATGTCTTATTTTGATAAATTGATGTTTTTTAGCAAAATATGGGTGTTTTCCGACGTTTTTTCGACTGGGAAACATCGAGCGCAGGCTTGCTCAAGTACCATCTTTTAGTATAATGTGTAAAATTATATGAAAAAAACATATGTTAATATCGTACTTGAGCAGACCTGCGCTCTATACTTCCGAATGCAAAATATAAAGAAATCAAAGTACTGAAAGTATTGATAGGCGGAAGCATGATTGCAAGTTGTCAATGTCATAATGTTATTATAACTATTTTATCCTTAAGAATTAGTTTGATAACAGAAAACACTATTCTAATATGTCAATAAAGGTATATACATGTAGTTAATGTGGTAATACTCAATTATTGCACCAGATTAGTCTGGATCATGGCTTAAATAAAGATTAAATGAGAAAAGCAATTTAAACATCAAAATTTTAATTTTGTTTAGTACATTCGTATAACAAGTTGATACTGATATGCAAGCTGATATTACAGGTATACATTTTCATTTATTATGCAGACTTATTAAAAATGTTCATTTTGACATCAAAAAGATAAAAGAATATTATAGTATAAGAATTTAGTAAACTGAACTTCTGAAACTGCAGTATTTTATTCTATTTTTTTCACCAAAATAAAGAAGTTACATTTGTACATCACTTGATTACAGTATTTTACACAATCAAGTAGTCTGTGTGTCACTTTGCTCACCTGAGAAGAAATAGCCATTGAGAAATCAGCTTTATAGAATAATACACAAAATATATGGACAATGTGTAGTAAAAAAGGTAATAAATAAAGAGATTTTCAAGTTTTCTTAATGTATTCTCAAGGTTAACTGTAACAGGATGATTTAAAAGTCAATTTATATGTGGAGAATTGCAGATCTCTAAATGATCCTCAGATGGCAGTTCATACATTTTGTTGACAAATGTTTAAAACTTAGAACGAATGTATTTATTAACTGTACTGTACACCAAACATATTTTACAAAGATCAAACATGTATGCAAATGTTGAGAATTACAATACAATGTAAAAGCCCAGTAATTTATGAATAGCTATAGATTGATATTCAATAATGTACAAATTATGTGTCCTTTACAATTGCTCCATGTTGTACTGTCAAATTACAGGTCTCTAATACTGAAGACATTTGAACTTTTAAGTCTTTATTTTAATACTAATGGAATATTCAAGAGAACTTCCCCCATGACAGAACATAGACTTCCAAAGAATCCTTTCATAGCTGCATGCCGTAAATGTGATTTTGGAAAGCGTGTAATCCTGGTGTGTGCCATTTGTGGTGACAACAATTTCAATTCACTGGTGTTGTCTTGCATCCATTATACCAGTGACAACTGTCTTTTTCAGCAGGATATTCTAAAATGTGTTGATGTAAAATAAATAACGGATATGTTATCAAGCAATATTTCATTACAATATACTTGATCTCCAATAAAGAAAACATGGATTTAAAAATAAAATTAATCTATAAAATATTTTGAATTTATTTGTGTTTTTCCTCAAATAATTTATTTTCAAAAGTATACATGTATTTTGCAAATAAAGGATGAAATATATAAGAAGATCACACGATATGGGTATATCCCTCTAACTATTTTTAGAATCGGTAGGACAACAAAGTAGTGCCTTTAAGCAAAATAGTTCCTATTCTTGCAGAGTGTATATACATTTATTGGGACATTTTATATCAGAATGCTTGACACATGTCGGAAAAGAGGATTTGCAATTTTAAAAGCAAGTGTCAAAATTAAATTATCATTTTAAGGAAAGAATTGAAATTGTTTGATGTACACCCTTTCCAAAACTGTGAAATTCCCTACTTTTACTTTCATTTTCAGAGTTTGTCAATACAGACGCATTTTGCCGGAAAACAAATCTGACTTCACACCACGAAATTTTAACAGGAGAGAGACAATTTGATGAGCTTTTATTCAAGAGGTCCCTCGTTGCTGAACGAAAATTAGGGCCGGAGCTATGAGCCCGAACGTTAACATTACCACCTATGGAAAATGCATTAGTGGACTATACCCATATGGATTATCAATATTTGTAAGGTTATTTCGGTATATTACATACAATTAATGGAAAATGAAGTGACCGAGCTGTAAATGAAAGTTTAATATTTTTTTTCCAAAATTCTTCAGTTTATAACTGCATTTAGAACAAGAATATTTACTATATTATTAAAGATATGACAACAAGATATCTGTGAGTCATTCCTCACTAGTGATACCCCTGATCAGATGTGAATACAAAAAAGCATAGTTAACATTACATGTAACAGGAAGTTGACATCAAATATTTTGAAAAATGAATCCTACCGTATGGCATGCCTTAACAAAGAGTGAGTTAAAATTTCAAGCATCTGCGATTGTTGCTGAGATATCGTTGACAAAATCTGAGTTATAGACAAACAGACACACAAGGGTAAAACAATATACCCCCTATCCTTCCGAGCATGGGTATAATTTGTTCATACTTAAACAAGAAAACCACGGGGAATATCGTAATTAAATTTAGTTGTATTTAATAACCTTGAAAATGGTGTTAAGGCCATTAAGATGAGGATTCCAGCATATTTTAGATGCCCTGCTTCCACTCAGAAGTTGCAAACGTGCAATGTTTGTCCCTCTTTAAAAGGGCTGAACTGGGAAGCCACAACCGCATTTATAGCATCCGTCTTTTTCTTTGTTTTGCTTGAATTTTGCTGTGCACCCAAATTAACAACTCTCCCCTTCACCAGAGATGAAGAATGATGTTGGGCTCTCATTGTCTCCTCTTGTCAGTTAATGTTAATCAGTTTCTTGACATTCATCTGAAAGAACATACATATAGAACATATAGATACATGTTAGCTCATTATTTATAATCAGTGTTGGTATATAATTGAGTCTTTCTGTAATTGCAATTAATCATGAACATGGTAGATCAAAGACATACCGGTATATAGTCCAAGTTCTCATGAATTGAAAATTTAAAAAAAAAAAATTTTAAAAGCATGCAGTCATCAAAATTATCATATAAATTATGATGTAAAGAAATTTCCATAGGAAATTTAAGTCACTTTCATTATAGAGTAGTGATAATGTAATTCTGAGATACAAGTAAATACAATAGATAAAAGGATAAATCATGTGATTTTTTTTAAAATGTTCAATTAAATATCTTTATAATAGCCTATCTGGAATATTTATTATATCAACCAATCAATTGGATCTGGTATGAAACTTAAAATCTATATGCTGATATAATTATAGAGAAAACCCATTTGCATTATTCATGAGTCATTTTAAAACCAAGCTGAATATTGTAAATTTCTGTAAGCAAAATGAATGAACCCTTTATCATACAGTGCAGTACGTAGCGTATTATGAAATCACCATATGAATAAAGATCTGCAAAGATGTCACAAAATATTAAAGGTTTAAAAAAAGTATAACGTTATCTTTCGTTATATGTGATTCCATTGTGCTAAATTTTAATCTTTAAAGAAATCCTATACGCCTCGCCTTGTACAGTATTCATAACTATAGACCGACATTATTTCAGAATTATCAATGAATGCCTAACACAAACAATATAAATTCTTTCATAAAATTTATGTACTTATCCGAGATTTCTCTTATTCCAACCCCCGCTTTTATATTGTGACATGTCTCCCCCGCACGTCACAATATACAAGCGGGGATTAGAGTCCGAGGAATTTCGGATTAAGAATGTACCAGCTCCTCGATCGAAAAAAAAAAAGAAAGGTTATCACCATTATTTCAACATGAAAATCTAAAATGATGAGTCAAACGTTTATACAATGAGAAATAACACATTAGTTACCTAACTTACCTTACGTATGTCGAAGATGGACAGTCACAAGTTGTTCTCAACGTAGGTTTGTTGACAAAAATTTTACACTGCATATGCAGTATTGTCTGAGATTACTACGCGAAACGTTCGTATGTTTACAAATAATCTATAGGCATGGTATCATTCTAATAATCTTTTTTTAATAGAATTATACACACCGTTGTTCTTAAAAAAAAACATTCGTTACCTGTTTCCTTATTAATTTTTCCTTCTGTACTTATAAACACGCAATTTCAAATTGAACTATTTTTTCCCTCGCAATTTCATCTACAGGCATCTGACTCCGTGCTTATCCTTTGTTTATGTCGCATACCATTGCAAGAGTTATCGTTCGTTTCTGTACTATCAAAAACGTAAACTCATAGATCTACCACTTGCTATCTTTGCTTAGGCATTTTTAATGGATAATTAAAAACGATAAAGTAAAAATTTAGACACATACCAGAAGAGTTCTATTATCATAAACGATGTTTAAACGTGGGTCGAACGGTGAGAAGGGGGGGGGGGTAGAGAGTTGTATGCCCTTAGTTTAAATAACATCAGATAGATTTACCATGAAAAAGGGCAGGAATTTGACCTTTGACGTAGAAGGTCATGAAAGCAATTGCAATAGGCGCTTCCGCCTAAAAAGGGTAAAACCGGAGGCGCATACATGTACTTAGTTCTGTCTAATCATTGTAATACGTGGAAGAAAAAAAAATTAACTTAAAATAATTTTTTAAAAATCACTTTTACTAAGAAATGTAAATAAGAAGTATTCATAACCCTATGCTAGCTGCCTCCTCAGTCTTTTCCAGAAAATATAGGTCATTCTTCGATTGATAATTTTTCACCAATGAAAATTGCTTATATTATTATAACAATTATATTACTTTAATTAATATTGTTCATTAATTATCACACAATCTCCTCTGAGAGAGAATGTTAATAATTCATTGTGTATGAATGTGTTTTTGTTTTCTTTCTTAATTTCGGAATGGTTATGCAACACCTGCACAGATTTCTTAGCGCACTCGTGTGGGCTGTGGGTTATTTGTTGGGGATGCAAATTAAATGCCAAGTCGCGACAAAATATAGTTCAGCAGGGTGTGCACAAATTTGGTAAATCAAATATCGTTTTCAAATAATAAAGCTATATAAAAATGCTGTTAAGTATTATTCATGGTAAAGTAAGAATTAAGTACAGTTCAGCAAATTTTTACGCTAGTAAAGCGGCATTTTCCCGCCATATGTCGACGAGAGAAGAGACATAGCTGTTAACAATCAATTTGTGTAAATGTAAGTGTGTTTGCTACGGATATGAAAAACTATACACAGCGATTTCTTTACAAGTACAGTGTCTTGAACTTCAAAATCAGCTGAGCAGAGTGAAAATTCAAGTAATTAAAAAGTCGAATGTCTTGGATATGAGGTAACCTATAAATATTTTGTTTACGGCGGGAGTCATTTTTCTACGGGGGGTCATTTCTTTTCATGTTTAACATGAAGAAAAATGACCCCTGAGGGAGCTGGCCGGGACTTTTTAAATCGGCCGATATTGAGATAGTGCTGCTTTTATGGGGTGCTGGTTTTGAGAAGTTTAACTGCAGAGGACAGTGCATAATTTAAACACAGATAATCTGCTCTTTTTTTTAAATTCAAATCATTTTTATTTAAGACTACGAATAAATATATAAAATCTTCAGTGCCTGATCACAGGTGCTTGAGGACAGGACACCCCCCCCCCCTACTTAACCTCCCAACCCCCAAGTATAGACCATCGGGTCTTTACTCATTTTTTCCATTGAATTACACTTTTATTACATATTTCTAAACTAATTTCTTCCTTTATTCCGTAAATTTACCTTTAACAAGCATTTTGAAACAAAAATTATACCCACCGAAATATATCATACAAGAAGGTTGCTAACTTCGCCAGCCAGCCGAAACCAGATCAATTTCTATCATTGTCTTGCTTCCATTTTTAATTTCTCCAGTAAAATGTCCAATTTTAATTTCTTTCATTTCTTTTATAACAAAAAGTTCAGGTGGCAATAATGAGAGTATGTTTAAAATTCTGTTTCTGAATGAACCCCAAAATTCCTGATCCATGTGATACCATGACATCTTTGTGTTGTTTTAAACCAGTCCCTTTTAGATCTGCCTGATTTCATTGTTATATTTTGAATAATATTTTAATAACATTTCCAAAAGCTTAACTTGATACATTACTGTCAAATTTCTCTCTAATGTGTAAAAGTTCAATAAAATCTTTTTACTGCATTCTTCCTGATTTTCCAGGGCCTAAGGGAAAGGAAAAGGTTTGCAGTTCCTGTCCGGTTGAGCTATGCCTCTAATATATTGTAATTTTTCTACTTGCGCCAAAAAAAACAGTGCATTTCGTAAACCTCTTACCTTTTCGTTGTTCTTGTGTACACTCGGAATCTCTGTTTACAAGCGGAGTTATCTTCCTTGCAATAGGTGGCGTATATGCCCTCACTTCCGTTGGTTGAAGATGGATCGCCTCAAAACACGGCAACTTGCCGGTGAAAATTGTTCCGTGTCACCCAATAAATGTATTATATGTGCATGACATGCAAATGTTTAATTATGGGATTATTCGGGCTACAACATGAGGTCATCCTGGTAGTTGTAGTTTGAGAGGAAATTTCAACAAATATTCCCCGGCAGTGCCCCTCGGCTGTCTTGCGAAGTTAGCGACCCTCTTGTATTTTATATATATATATCGGTGGGTATAATTTTTTTTCAAAATACTTGTTTTAGGTATTTTTTTGGAATGAAAGAATAACTTAGTTTAGAAATATGTCATAAAAGGATAATTTAGGAACATATGCAGCAAACAAAAAATACACATGTTTTTTGCACAGTTGGTTTTATAATATGACATATTTCCTGAATAAACACAAAAATATTTTACGTAATACAAAATACGTAATTGAACATTTATTATTTAACATTTTGCACGTATTAGTTTATCTTTAATAGTAAAATTAAAATCCTTTTTTTATCTTATTCAAATATAACATAGCTATTCAACTGAACATCGAATACGTTTAATATACGTATCTACTTTCAACAAGAATAACTAGGCACAGCATTTCCGTACGGTTACAACGACAATGTCGATAGTATAGGGAATCTTTCAAGTCCACACTGTAACAGTGTAAATGTGATGAGACTTTTAACAAACACGTAAGCGTAGCCATGGACATCGGTCTTACAATAAACCCATTATACACGATGTCTCTTTTGATTCACTTCTACCTTCTGTAAATAAACAGTTAGGTCTCCATCACATTTGCACCAAACTTTACTCTGTACCTTTGAAACTTTTATTTAATATGCTTGATAAAGTAAAGGAAATGCCACTTTTTGATTCTTCAACACCCCAATACAGACTCGGTTCTGTGATTATGGATATTGCTAGCCATAAGGTTTTCAAACCCCCACGTATAGAAGAAACTGCTCAAAAACCACATTTGTTCTTTAAACTTCAATATGGAAACAAAAAGATTGACGCAGTTAATATTAGTAATATTCTTTATCACAAAAAGGTCTAGTCTTTTATTCCACCATATTTTAAGTTTAAGTCTACTCTGTATTTCTTACAATTTTTACACGGACCATTGCTTCTAAACTTTTTAATTAAAAAACACCCTCATATCCCTCGATATCGAGCATCTGAAAGGTAGTCCTCCTACGTGTTCTTGTTCTACTTCACCCTTCAACTATAGTCCTGCTGGCACGTCATTACTGGTGACGTAAATATAGTAAATAATGATGACCTTAAATCACTCCTTCTTAAAGGTCCAAAATTTAGGGAACCCCAATCTTTCAACTGGCATTATAATTTTATACATATTATGAATTCTGTAGAATTCTGCCAAACGATGCGTTCTACAAAACAATGGGCCAAACATGAAAAAGAAGACCTTGGCACGTTGTCAGAATGGATTAAAAGTGTTCGATGCATATTTAAATCTCGCATAAAGCGATTAAAGCGCAGCATGAAAACCATTTATCCATCTATATTTAATAATTTAGAAGTGAAAAAAAAGCTACAAAGATTACATGATCTGTATGTACTGGTCCCTGCTGACAAAGCAGGAAACAACATTGTCTTTGTTTGTAAGGCTCATTGCATAAATTGTATATTAGAAGAACTTGGATTTAATTCTGCAAGTGGCAATCCAACTTATTCTCAAAGCTCACTTTCTAAGGAGAAAATTCTTCAAAATCATATGTCAGGATTAAATAATATCAATATTTCCAACAAGAGTACTGTGCAACAGTATATTCAAGAAGCGGTGTAAATCAGATGTGGATACTTAAAAATTCCAAGGAACTTTTAGAAAATTTGAAATCACAAAATTTTACCAAAATCAATAGCACCAAAACGTACGACTTTTCTACACTTTATACAACCATTCCCCACGATAAATTAAAGTCCAGGCTTGTTTACATCATTAATAGCTGCTTTTTCAATAAAAATGGATCTCGTAAATTTACTTACTTCGTCATCGGTCATTTACAAAACTATTTTATTAAAAACCATTCAGATTGCGCACTCTTTTATTCATTCATTCATTCATTCTTTATTTCCTCTTTCCAGAGATTGTAAACACATACATATCAAAAATATATTAGTAATGTAACATCCTACAATATATTAAAGTTAATCTATATACAAGTATATATATATCTACCACACAGTATGTAAATAAATAAATAAATAAATTTCTGAGATTTGTTCGAGTTGCTGACCTTGTCAGCGGACGACTCGTGATAGGGTCCGATAGTAGAGCGAGGCACAGTCTACACTAGATGATAATTGAGTTTTTGGAAATAACTTGTGTCATTTTCATCTAAATGCGCACACGTTTTGCGGCCGAGGAGTATCAAAAAAAGGTCATCGTATGAAAGAGCACAGAGTTCGCTGCAGAGATAGACACTAAATAAGTTCGAGATCTCTGTCCACCAGATATTGCGGATTGCGTAGGTTACAGAACAGGAGCATGTTACATGAGTGAAGAAATCATAAAGTATGGCGCCACATAATAGACATGTATCTAGGTTTTCGTAAGGTTGTTCCGAAATTAATTTGCAGATAAATTTACACTGAGAGATTTCGTAGCAGTTTGTAGGAAAACGCCAAAACTTAGATGGATCCTTATCTTGGAATATAGCTAAAAATCGTGAGAATCCGGGATCAGCGGAAATGCGGGATTGTCGGAGAGTTCTGTGACGTTGGTTAACTGCTTGATTCACGATTATTTTCCAAGTTTGCTTATTGGGAAATGTTCCAGTTTCTAACCACTGTTGTAAAAATTCTAGGAGATTATATTCTGTCAGCAAATTCAGAATATCGGGTACAAATCCAAGTTGATGTTTAGATAGGTTTTCTAGGAAGGAGAAAAGGCGGGTTAAGAAAATCCTGTTTGCTAGAGTCTCGTAGTTTAGAAGACAAAGTCGTCCCAAGAAGAGGAGTTTTCTTTTGTCAATTTCAGAACTGATGGGGTACACACCAAAGAGGCTTTCGCAAATATCTGACCTTGTTTTGCGTGGTAAATTTTGCGCCGTTTTACACACTGAGTGTTGAAATACGTGTAATCGCTGAGTATCTTTCGCTGACAAGTTGTTCCAAAGCTCGCACCCGTAAAGCACAGAGGGTCTTACTACAGTTTTGTACATATGTGCCATTGTCAGTGGATTGAGGTAGGGAGAACCGATATCTGAAAGTGCGTAAAAGGTACTATTGCCCTTGCGGCAGGCAGAATTGATGCGGTCGGAGAAGTTACACTTGTTATTCAATAGGATACCTAAATGGTTGTATGTGTTTTGGGGGGGAATCGTGTCACTGCCTAAATACCACATATGATCCGAGTTTGGTTTTCGTTTGTTGGAGTGAAATTCGAGGACGCACGACTTTAACGCGTTAAATTTAAACCGCCACTTTGTAGAGTATTCATAAGCGATATTAAGCATGTTCTGTAGTGATCGTGGCGTTAATCCAATGCACGAGATATCATCAGCTAATGAAGGACAGTTACTTGTAATATTAAGTATCCCTGTGTTCTTAGATGACTGCTCAAGAGCTAAAATCAAATCGTTAATGTATACTAGATAGAAAAAAGTCGACAAAACACCCCCTTGTCTAACTCCTTGTTGAACAGGAAACCATCTAGACTGTGTTTGATTTACAACGATAGCGCTAGAGGTGTCCATATTACAGTCATGTAGAATAGACCACAACTGTCCCTTTATACCCATGTTAAAGAGCTTAACTAGGAGCGCATGCCTCCATACAGTATCGAAAGCTTTGGTACTGTCCAGAAAGCTGACATACACACTATTTCCTTGTTCCAGGTTATGATAGACAGTTTCATGTAAATTGAAGGAGGCTGTTAAGCAGCCGAGTTTTTCCTGGAATCCCTGTTGTTGCGTACAAGGAAACACACTGGAGTCAATAATATGTTGTTTTATACGGTTGTTGAGAACACTTTCGAATATTTTGAGGAAACACGATAATAAAGCGACCGGTCTGTAACTATTACATGAAGTTTTTGGTTTGTCTGCTCCTTTGAATAGGGGGACTATAAAGCCCTTCTTCCAAGAGTAAGGGATTCTCCCTTGGAGGACGATTTCGTTAAATAGTTTGACGACGACCTGGGCTGCTAATTCTCCACCGAAGATGATATGTTCGTACGTGATCTGGTCTGGACCGGGTGCTTTCCTTCGTTTGAGGTTCCGGATGATTGGTAGCAGTTCGTCTGTTGTAAACGGTCCGCCTGGAATTTCTCCTTTCAGCTCAGAGCAGTCTTTTTCGATTTCCGAGAATTTAGTTTCAACACGACACCGAAATGCGTCATCAAACGAATCGTGGTCCGAGAGAGAATATATATTTTCGTAATATATAGCGAATGCCTCTGCAACTCCCGAAGGGTCGTTATAGACATTTCCATTGTCGTCGCGAATTTCCGGATAGGTGCGAGAGGTTCTTTTCTTCTGTCGTTTTACTAACTTCCAGAAAAGTCTAATATCACATTCGGCTGCGTTGTCAAGGTCATGGTATACGGATCTCATATAGTTGTTAAATTCGTTGTCTAACGCAACTCTAAAGTGTCTCTTTGCGCGCTTGTAGTTCCGGTAGGATTCAAAGATCATGCCCCTTGGTCTACCTTCCGCTAGCCAAGTCCGGCGCATTTCTCGCTCTTTAGTGTGGAGATGCTTTACATCCTTTGTCCATCCAGGACGGGTATGGGGATTGTAGCTAGAATGCGGAATGTTATGTGTGGCTGACTTTGTAAGTGTTGAGACGAGATCATCATACAAAGCGTTCATGTCGGACAGTGTTTGTACTTGACGGGACAGTAATTCGTCTAACACGTGGTGCATACTTGTCCTGTAGGCTACAATAGCGTCTACAGAAGCTTTGTGCCAAGCTGGAAATTTTGCGTTCGAGCGGTTCAAAAACTGATGTGTACATGAGAATTTAAAGTCAGCAAGCACTGGCAAGTGATCTGATGTAATTGGTATTAGACCCTCTTCGAAAATTCTGTAACTAATAAGGTTACTTACAAAAATTTTGCTAAACAAGATATAATCTAGCATTGTGCATTTGGGAATAAAAGTATGTTGTTCACCTTGAATGTCAAAATCTACACTAGGTATACAAATACAGCATCTTGTGATAAAGGCCGTCAAGGCCTGTGCTTTCATAGTGTTTGTATGGTTTCTGCTAATACAACTACTATTTAAGTCACCAGCTATTAGTACATCACCATATGTACTATAGTAATTATACAACGATTCTACAGTATTCAGCTCATACATGTAAGCATCAATATTGTTGTCAGCAGGCATATATACACCAAAAATATACAAATTACCACCGGAGGTTTTAACCTCGACACCAATAACACGATTTGATTCAAGACAAGGTATTTCCTTAACTGAATACATCAGATGGTTTTTTATCAAAAATGCAACACCACCCTTGCCAATGAAACAAACATTGTTAGCAGTGCTATCAGTATTGTTATCTACTTTTACAATACTAAAATAGTTTTTGTGTATTGAATCTAAATACATTTTGGCAGTATGAATGTCTTTCAACTTGTGTTCTGATACGATAGCAACATCGCATTGTGTGTCATCTAAGAGATTTGACAGACATATTGTAGACGACATAGCGCCCCTGACATTCCAAGACATAATGCGCATAGTATGAGAAGATATAATATACAAGAGTAATGCGGGAAATACAAGTGTTACTAATGTTACTAAGAGTCTACCCATAATTGTAATATAGCAATGTCTAAGGAGATGTTAGTCTCGGTATTCGTTTTTTCCGTAACGACTGGAGGACCAATCACGGTCGCGCATTTCACGTCGGTTTTCGCTCCGAGAGTTTGACTCGTCATTATCACAATCGCGTGCGCTCCAACGGGCTTCCCAGTCTCGGTTACTGAGCCACTTGCGACACCTTACACCCGAAGGCCAAAAGTCTGGAGTCTCTATTCTGTCTGCCTGGTCAAGTGGAACGTTGATCTTAGCGGTCAGCTGTGAGCGGGTAGATCGAGGTTTGAATAGAATCATGTGCGTAACTTTGACACCTTTGGTTTCAATGTAGTTGAATATTCCATCCTTTGTTGATTCACGATCTATACCGGAGAGGAAATATCTCGCATTTCGTTTGTGGTTCACTCCTCGAAATACGTCGTTTTTATTGCTAGATTGAACACTGTCATTAAGGTGAACGGAATGCAGGCTAACATCAGCTGACAGAGCACTGATAACTTGATGTTGTTGCTGTGACTGTGTTTGTGTTTTTCGGGTACCGTGTCTTTCAGTCTGGGGTGGATGCTGTGACTGATTTTTGTCATCAGTGTATGGTTTGCTGTCACTCGTGGGGATTTTGGGATTTTTGGGATTTTTGCGCATTTCGGCAGTTTTGGTACGATTTAATTTATCGTCATCAATGAGCGAATGTGAAGGGGTACTTTGTAGATTGTTTTGGTTAAACAGGGTTGGACTTAACGTAGTCTGAGATGCACTGTTTGTGTTTACACTGAATGGTGAGGGTGGAGTGGGGGTTTCCGTTTGTTGACTGGTTAATACGCTTGCATATGATTTCAGAGGGCTAAGCGAGTTCACTTGCTTTTGGAAGTTTGCATTGACTTTTGCCAACCGTTTGATCTCATCATTAGTTTTACAAATGCTTGACTGAACTTGGGTTTGTTCGGAATCAATACGCTTTAAGTGATCTGATGATAATTTCTGAAATGATTGACACTTAGAAATTTTGGACTGGGCTTCAGCTTTAAAGCAATCGAATTCTGATCGAAGTGCGTTGTGTTGGGAGCGAAGATCTTTCAACTCTGAATTGAGTAATAATATTGTTTTGTCTCTCGCGGATATGCTTTCTTCTAGTTGGGCTAGTCGTTGAGACAAACTTTGAAGAGAAACACTAAACTCTACGGAGTTAACTTTCGCGGGGTCTGTTACGGATGAGTGCGGCTTTTGTTTGTCAAATACAACCTCGACACCCGACTTATCACCTTGAGTGAATGCATATAATGCATAGCAGTCTCTTGCGTACTTAATAATACGTGGACAGTTAGTAGTAGTTTTTCGGTTCATAAGTTTCCCTGTAGGACAACCGGCTTGTTGTTTTGCACGAGAGCATAAAATGTCTCTATACCAGCACACTTGGTTTTCTTTATGTAAACAAATGTCTAATAATTTACCAATATATATTTCTTTTGGTAAGTCCTGAAGTTCAGCGTCGAGCTTATCTATAAACTCTGCATCATGATCATGGTCACTTTGTATCTGTGTTTGTGATTCATGCCCATAATAGTCAGTAAGTGCACTACTATCACCGCTATAACCATAATGGCCACTAACGTAAGAACTACTCACTGCGGATAACGGTTGTGAAGTAAAAACCTGCACAAATACGTCTTCTTCTTCACGATTTTCACATTCAAGAATTTCCGTCAGCACTCTAGCTGCTGGTACACTTGCTGAATCACTAGACACAGCTCTATTGGAGTTTTGGGGTCTGTTAGTTTGCAAAGTAGTCTCTGCACTACAAACACTCCTGACCTCACCGGACGCCATTTTCATCACATTGTTAGCAGACCTATTTTTATACATTTATATATTTATATTCATGACGCAGAATTTATTCAAAAACTTGTACATGATAAAAGGAAATTACTCGTTGTGGCCTTCAACTCGACGTTTAGGTATATCGACGACGTATTATCAATTAACTATTGTCAATTTAAATCTTACGTCGACTCGATATATCCCAGTGAACTTGAAATAAAAGATACCACAGAGTCCGAGTCATCTGTTTCATATTTAGATATTTTACTGGAAAAAGACATTAATGGTAACCTAACAACAAAACTTTATGATAAACGTGATGACTTCAATTTTTCTATCGTCAACTTTCCTTACTTATGTAGCAATATACCTTCATCACCTGCAAATGGGGTTTTTGTCTTTCAGTTGATTCGATACGCAAGGCCATGCTCTACGTACGAACAATTTTTAAAACGAGGCAAGCTACTGACAAATAAGTTGATAAAACAAGACTATCAACAGTCTCGATTAAAGTCATCATTTCGGAAGTTCTATGGTCGATACAACGACCTTGTCAGCAAATACAATATTCCGCTAGGTCGAATATTGACTGATGTTTTTCATACTTATTGTTAAGCCATTATTAATCACCGAATTGTCTACGGACTTTTCCGTTTTCGCGATTACGACAAAGAGCACACGGCGGGTTTGACTAGTCAGCAGAGGATGCTCACTCCTACCTCTAATTTTTGTAGTGGTCCATGTCTGCTCTGCTCCTGTTTTGTATTTTTATTTTGGACTAATGAATTTGAACACTGTTCGTTATCACCACATTTTATTTCAAATAAATCATACTGTCAATATTTTCCTATTTACATATTCAGGTAAAAGTGATTTCTATGAAAATTCAAAATGATCATGTAGAACGACAAATATCTAAAAAATATGTATTAAAACAATTATAAGTACTGTCTGTAAACGCATAACAGTTGGATGTGTATTTTATTTAGCGTTTTTGGCGGAATGCGGCTTCCGCCAAATCAAGTATATTGCCAAATTTAAAACTTGTATATAAATAAATAGGTACTTTAAAAAATACACTACATAAATCAAAGCTAACTTGTTGCAAAATCATTTTCGCCAAATCCGTACACGCTAAATATAATACGTTTACATACAGTATTCCGCTCTTTAAGTGATAATTTTTATATACTTGCAAGGAAGCACAATCCATGAGATACGTAATATCCCATATATAAATCATCTCATTTACTAATTTATCTGATTCAAATCAACGTGGTGCAAAAACATGAATATGCCAACAGTTTACGACTTGAATTCAAAATAATATATATTAACTTTTAAATTACGAAATTAAGATAGTGTTAAATTTGGTAAAATTACTAAAAATATACAATTTATTTGTTGATTCCCCGATATGGCAATGGTATTGTTTGATTATAATAAAACTTTTTCGGAAGCTTTCTTCCATAACAATTTAGCATATGATTACCCACATACTATCAGAAAAAAGATAACTCTAAAAACATCTGTGAAAGATTTTAGCTTCATCGTTTTGAAAAAAATTGCCCACATGTTTTTTAGAAGAAATTGTTTTGTATTTATATAACGATAAATGATTAATGCCATTTGTGGCCACTTCCTGACCAAGCCAGAGTTTGTAAAAATTGAAACCTATACTATCTTGCTTATATAACATTTTTCATAAATAATAGCTTCATTTTTTTTTAGAAACAATTCTTGTAAATTTAGATCATTCCCCCCCCCCATTCTGAAATTCCTCTTTGACCCTCAAGTTTCTTACATAATAAAAATAATATCTAGATACTATTTCGTTACGAGTAACGAGTAGGTTCTCCGTCCGGTTTTTTTAAATGATACGATGCGATACTGATGAAAATTAAGTCCCCAATTTCTTTAACAATGCTGAACACAGTGTTTTTAATTTTATTTACATGCTGCACATTAAAGATTGAATATGTCTAAATATACCCAATTATGTAATGAATGGACAATGAGATAATTATTGTTACAATCAACATCTTTTCTCAATGATGCATTTTAAAATCTTGATCGTTTTTAAGTTATTTGGAATAGACTTAACGGGTCTCTTGCCCCATAAATAAAGGGGCCAGTCCCTTTTTATGTTATCACACGAAAGTTCTCTCGAAAGCTAACATTTGTTGTTCCAACACCTATCAAAATTATTGGGGGGGGGGGGGTTTCTATAAGAAATTGAATATTTTAGGGTCTTAGCTCTGTAGATTCCTAATGGGGACGGACATCAGTGTTTCGATTAGGGAAATCAATTAGAATCATCAAAACAAACTTTCACTCTTCTACAGTGAGTAACAAAGTATGTCTCCTTCTCTAGATATATTGAGTCAAAATTTGAGAACTTCGGCCCCTAAACAACTTTGCTCCTAAAATGCAATACAAAATCTTAACCGTTTTTAAGTTATTTGTAATTGAATGTACGAGTCTCTGGGGCCCTAAATAAAGGGGACAGCTTCTTTTTCTTGGTATCATACGAAAGATCTTACTTATACTAACATTTTATGTTCTTACACCTTTCTAAAATAGTTGTTCATTCTTGAGATACAAGAGATTCAATATTTTAGGGGCCAGCCCTGTAGATCCTTAATGGGGACAGATAATGGTGTTTCGATTAAAAAAATCAATTAGAATTATCATTAGAAATATTTTCTCTTCTACAATGCTTAACAAAATACATTGTATGCCTCCTTTTCTAGATAATTGCGTCATAGTTTGAAGACTTTGACCGCTTCAAGACCGGGGTTGACCTAGTTAAATATCCACACGGACGGCAATTAAGCATAAAAGGAAGCATGCCAAACCTCCAAGGTGATAACACTGCAGTGAGAATCTATTAATAAATAGTGCATACCAGAAGCACGAGCTGATCAGAAAACTACATAATCTATAGAGTTATTTAATAATAAAACGGTGTGTATAGTTCCTTTCCCTGATTTTTATTCTTTAAGTAATAATCACCTAAGAATGCATGTACTTCTAAATTGATTACTGCTAAATTGAACAAACATCCAATTTTTTTTATATCTAGAGCTTTGTTATAACATATATCACAGTAAGCATCATTTTTTCACATACATGTAATTATTTAGAAAAATACTTAAAATTTGAAAAACAACCAATTCACTGCTCAGATTAACTCTTATCAACAACAATATGGGTAAGGTGCAAGAGGCTAATGCACATGAGGCCTGACTCAGTGGGGAATCCCTCCCGCCAAATGTCAATAAATCAGACACCAAATGTGCAAATGAGAAAGAGGTTCCAGGGAGGAAAAACTATATTTACCTAATGATTTTACATATCGACATAATCTTTGATTATCATAAGTATTTGAAAAATTTATTCATATACAATCTATTAAGTCCAATGTTAAGGTTACAAACTGTATTTCACTGTATAGTACATCACAAGCTCAAGTTTCCTTTTGGTTTACCTCTGCCCTAATAAAATTCCCTCCAAAACATTCTTGTTATCCAAATAATGTCGGAAAAGATCACCGAAGGTAAATTCGAACGAAGAGAAATAGTAAACAATTTTCAACTTATAAATTGAGATTTAGAAGAATCGACTAGTGATCCAAGATAGTGCAATATGCTGGTGAGACAGATAAAGACCGATGATTTACAAGGGAGTTTTTTTAACGTTAATTCTGCAGAACAGCAATAATTTAGGAATATCCCCATTGTTTATGCAGACTCAGCAGAAGCTGTCCGATATGTTGGAAATCAAATTTTTGAACTTCCAAACAGACATAATATTTCATTGAAGATGGGGTAAAATTTCGACAATACTGTTTCACAGAGCTGTATTCTAGACCCAAAACCATCAGTAGGAAAGTTGGATTTTTCACTAGAATCTGAGATCAGCATGATCAGTGGAATATGATTGCTTTTATAATTTCTCAATTAACGTGATGACCTATGTTCATAATTCAATACTGCTAAAACATGTGACCTGGGAGGCCCCGTGCCTAATTAGAACCTGATACTATCAGTGTGAAGCAGCAGTTACACAAGTGTGTGTTCTTTCTCTTTGGTAATGATTAGCAATGATGATAGAGTAATAAATCAATTACAAGGATTACTTAGTGCTATTTAATTTTGAGGTAAGACAAGTTGTCTGCCATTAACTGTGCGTCTATAGCAATAAGCATTTCCGGTGGAGATGTAAACAAAAAGCCGATTTCTCATCTGTCAATTAAATCTGAGGAAATTTGAATTTCTGAATCACTTCAAAAATTTAAAATGAGAATTCTAAAGTTGTAATGCATCAATAATAATTATTTAACAACGAGGGGCGTTCAATAAAATAATGTGACTAATTAGATTCCATAAAATACAGGGAATAAAATACAGGGTTCAAT
>WFKH01011581.1:66552569-66578754 GCA_016163765.1 Magallana hongkongensis | reverse complement strand
CCTCTTTGTTAAAATTTTCACAATATTCAAAAATATCTAAAATAAAACGGGCATTAATACCTATATATCGGCCTTTTATATAAGCTGTTTGCTCATTACCAATTTGCTTTGAAATAAAGGTTTGTAATCTACGTGCAAAAATGAATGCTATGATTTTGTAATCTGTATTAGTAAGACTAATTGGTCGGTAATTTTTCAAATCGTTTTTTCTTCCTTTTTTATGCAAAAGGGAGATAACTGCAAGTCTTTGAGAAAATGTCATTTTTCCGTTCAAAAAAATTTCCTTCATCATGTTATAAAATAAGGAGGATAATTGATGCCAGAAACATTGATAAAATTCATTGGGTATACCATCGAGGCCCGGGGATTTATTTGATTTTAAATTCATAACGGTTTCTTTACACTCATTCATTGACGGAAATGCATCACACATACTTTTATCAGTTTCAGATAGTGTATTTACCTTACAATTTTTCAAATACAAGTCGATGTCTTCATTTGATATTAGTTTTGAATTATATAGGTTTTCATAGTAGTCACACATTGCACCAAGAATATCATCATCTTTGGTGAGAAGATTATTTTCGCTTAAAACTTCGTGGATAACATTTTGTGTTTGGTGCTTCTTTTCTAAACTAAGAAAATATTTAGTATTTTTTTCACCCTCACTAACCCATTTTGCTCTCGAACGAATTTGAGCACCTTTTGCTTTTTTATCATAAAGATTGTTTAGCTTATTTTCTAATTCACGCTTTCTGTTCATATCCATTGCTATATGGTTAGAATTTTCAATTTCGGAAATTTCTTGTTCAATTTGGAATATTAATTGTTTATATGTTTTTTGGCGTTTGATGGAAAAAGCTATAGAAAAATCTTTAATTGATATTTTTAGAGACTCCCATTTATCAATAGAAGAACCTTCTTCTTTACTTATGTCTGTGATTATTTTGTTGACTTGACGTTTATATTCATTACATTCTAAAAGTGACGTATTTAGTTTCCAGTATCCCTTTCCCCGTTCATTGTCATATACAGATAAATGAAATTTTATTGCTCTATGGTCAGACATTCTGGTCCCGTTATTATGAGTACCGGGAATTCTACAAATACTTATTTGTTTTATTTTTATCAACAAAGATGTGCTGATAAAGATATAATCTATACGGCTTTTTGGAATATTGTTTGCATCACACCAGGTATAACCATTATTACTTACACATTTATCTCTCCATAAGTCATTTAAATGCAAACTAACAATAATGTTGCTCAATATTTTTGAACTTTTATCAGTATTTTCCCCATCAAGATGACAGTTAAAATCTCCACATAAGATAATATTCTCTGTGTTTATAGAATTCTTAATGATAAATCTTTTCATTCCTTTCAAAAAATCAATTCTACATGTTTCTTTGTTCGGTGCATAAATATTAACTAAACTATAGGAAATATCACCAATATTAAAATTGACCAGTATTTTTCTGCCATCACTGGTCTTATGTATATTTTTTATCTCCATATCTAACCCCTTTTTAAACAAAATAGAAACGCCTCTACTAAAAGGTGAGTCCGAAAAACAATGTATAGATTTTCCATTCCAAGCATAATCGTAATGAAAAACGTTTTTTTCTACAAAATGCGTTTCTTGAATCAAAATAACATCGATATGTGTATCAATTATCCAACTGTAAAATTTATCTCTTTTTTCTTTAGAGTTTAAGCCTCGCGTATTTATTGAAATAAATTTAAGCATAGCCATATTTGTTGTTTAAGATAACCAAAGATAAGTAGTAACAAATATAAAGTAAATATGTATACCTATGTAACAGTCCACACAGGTATTCTCTTGTAAGGCCAATTTTCTCAAGTGATCAGTTAGTCGGATTGACACTATTTGTAAAAATTCACATGAAATGTTAGTCATCACTGTTGGCTTGTTTCAGGGACTGTGACTTTGGCGATTTTTTACGTGTACCGGAGGAGTCGCGCTTTCTCGGGGGTCTGAGCTCGCTGAGCATACTGGAAATGACCCGCTGGGAGCTGTCTTTGCACATTCGCGGAGCGGAATTCGAGCGCTGAGTGGTTCGGTTGTCGTTAGAATGAGTTGTAGCGACGCTAGCCAGGATTTCCCCCAACTTGTTTTGACCGGGCCAGGCAGTGGGATGGGTGTGGATCGTTCCCTCTTTGTCCAGACCGGACGCCCAGAAATCATCGTAGGTTGCTTCAACGAAGATTGTTGATTTTTTGGCTTTGCGCAAAGCCTCACGGAAATCCGCTACCTGGTCATATTTCGCTTCTATTATTTCCGTCATCAAAGCTAATTTTTCAGTTTCAAAACAGGTAGAATTCGAGATGGTCTTCCCAATTTTTTTTGCATCTAGTGCAGTAGTCGCAGACTGAATAGCGTTTGCTTTGGGAATATCGCCACTTCGTACAGCTTTCACGTATTGAAACGCGTGTTCTGACGATTTGTGAGTAACACCAAATGCTTTTATTTCACATGGGAAAAAATTAGATAGGGTATCAGAAGCCCCCGCAAAAGGTACAACTTTGGCTAAAGGTGCTGTGTAGTGGTCACATGTATCGTCACCCGGAGAGTGCCCGCCCTTCTTACAAACCTTACATCTGGACGAGTTAGGACAGTCTCTTTTATAGTGGGTAGCCTCCCAGCAGTTAGTACAAAGTGGGGTGCGTTTATTTGAAGGTTGACCGTAGTGGTATATGAAACACTGCAACCCTGCGCATTTGCATTGACGGGGCAGAAATTTGCCATCCGGAAGAGCGCTAACATAGATGAAGCGATTACCATTCAAAATTCCAGTCATTTTTCTTGTTTCGGGGTGCCTAATATTTTCATACTTTAGGCCACTGGTGAAATTTAGATCAAACTGCTTTAGCATTTTCATGATTTCATCATCATCTACAGACAGAGGGACTCCTTTGACCGTAATTTTGAGCACCTGCTCAGACGGTTCATTGGTACCTGCGGAGAAGGGGTTGGTGTCATATACACTAATGTGCCTGTTTCTGATATCAAAGCCTTCCTGTAGCAGTTTTGCTCTGCTGTTGGACGATTTGACATAGACCCGCCATAGACCTCTGTCTTTTTGAATGCATTGAATATCGTTCACAACTTTGCTTGTTGCCACAGAGAGTTCATAATCAGAAACACGATTAGCTTCATTTGTTATATTCCCGTGGATCTCTTTGTCCTTAAAATAGATAGGTTTCAGAAGCTCCATTTTTAAAGGGCAATCAATGTAATTGTTTGTTTCCCGTTAGGTAAGAGAGTTTCACTCAGGACACATTCGGTGATCGATGCGCTGAATACAAATCACAATGTTTACACAGGTTTTATAAAAACCAGTCGCAAGTAAATCCAAAAGTGAATGAAAAAATTGATTCAAAGAAATACTATATACACAAACACAATATACACAAAATTAGCGAAGGAGATTAGGCCAAAAAGCCTTTAAATCCTTCAAAAACTGCCAAAAACACGGAGCGTGGAACAAAACGTCCTCACGGCTCAGTGTCACGTGGCTAATCCTTAGTGCTATTTAATTTTGAGGTAAGACAAGTTGTCTGCCATTAACTGTGCGTCTATAGCAATAAGCATTTCCGGTGGAGATGTAAACAAAAAGCCGATTTCTCATCTGTCAATTAAATCTGAGGAAATATGAATTTCTGAATCACTTCAAAAATTTAAAATGAGAATTCTAAAGTTGTAATGCATCAATAATAATTATTTAAGAACGAGGGGCGTTCAATAAAATAATGTCACTAATTAGATTCCATAAAATACAGGGAATAAAATACAGGGTTCAATTGACCTTTGAATTTCATTTGGTTCATATTCTATTTATGGCCGTTTCTCTGACCACGTTTCATCATTGAATACTCCTTTCAGAAGCTGATATATAACCCCTACTCGAGACACTGTATGAAAATATGACTGGTAAGTCATCATCCAATAAGGCTGAAATTAGAGGTTACATAAAAGCATGTGTCGGACTACGTAAACACTCGAAAGAAAATTTCAAAGAACTTTGTGATGTGTATGGAAACAAGTGTATGTCATTGAGACAAGTTTACAGGTGGGTCAGCAAATTCAAAAATGGCCAAACAGACCGTAAGAATAAGCAACGTCCTAGAGCAGCTCGTACGGCTTCAACGGATGCAATACTATACTTGCAAACATAACCGATATCATTACTAATGATGGTCGATTAACCATTAAACAAATAGCAAATTTAGTAAGCATTTCATCGGGGACAGTATTTACAATTTTAAAGAAACACCTTGGCATCCGAAAGGTTAGAGCAAGATGGATACCTCATCTATTTACAGAAGAACAGAAACGATTGCGGGTTGAAATGTGTAGAAAACCACTTGAAATTTACAAAAAGTTAAGGTCTTCAAAAAATAACAAAACAACAACAAATCGACATCACATCACCCCTACCTTTGATCGTATAAAATACGTATGATACATATTCTTCTATATTAAAAATAATGCCAAAAACTAGACTCATAAGGTGTTTTTTTATATAAAGGGGTCTTAAAATATTCGTGTAAATTAATTAATCTAGATCTAATCTGATTGATCCTCAATAATTAGTTTATACATGTTAACAAAATGATAAATAATACTCAGATTTATTGGTGAAACCAGATTGATTTTTAAATCTCTTCATACACCACATTTTTACATAACCAGGGCGAATATATCCCAGGTTTATACGTATTAGGGTGAAACACAGCCCGGATCAACGTATCATGGGGGAAATACACACCGGGCGAGCAAAATCACTTGGATTCGCGAAGCACACAGTATTCGATTTTTTCTTTTTTCCCGATTACGACAAAGAGCACACGGTGGGTGTGACCGGTCAGCAGAGGATGCTCACTCCTCCATGGCACCTGATCCTACCTCTAATTTTTTTAGAGGTCCGTGTTTGCTCTGCTCCTGTTTTGTATTTTTCCTTTGGACTTTTGATTTTGAACACTGTTCGTTATCACCACATATCATTGCACAATCTGAATACATATGTCTTAATTTTGGGGTCTTAATTCTATAAAACATTCTAAATAAAATAAACAAGTAGTGTTTTTCACATGTATGCATTAAATCATCATTGATACGAGTTAATGTTTTACTTTGTTTTTCAATTCGTTTTTGTTTCAGTGTCAATCTTCTCTTTCTCTTATTTTGATTTTGTTTCGAATCCACCAACAAAATAGCAAACATGAACTGATATCAACATCAATTCAATGAGTAATTCAGCTATCTGTAAAGAGAGGGAAATTTCTAATGATAAAAAAAAATCTGTGTATTGTAAATACATGTAGTTGAGTTATTTACAGTAATAACATAACATCCAATGGCATCGTATACCAAACCCCTAACTTAGTTATCAATAAAACTTACTTTCAGAGTCCCAATAGTTAGTAAGGAGGTCAGAAGCAGGCTAACATGGTACTCTTCAATGCTTACAACGCTTAGCATCTCGATCGGGATCATGCAGTTCTACATAATTAATGGTTAAGAAAATGGATTATTGTTTGCAGACTTTCGTGTATATAGCTCATTATATAAAAAAATATATTCACAAAAAACGTAATATAAGAATTACAGATTTAAATGTCCCAAAATTAACAGAGGAATGACAACTGGACGGTGCGTTTCCAAAATCGTCCTCTGAGACACCATTGCAGCAGGTTCTTGGGATCTGGGAGGCCGTTGCCTGACATGAACCTGCTGTAGTACACCATGGAGTGCTGTCAAAGTCGTTGGTCGTTCCTGTGACTTGGTTTACAGCACAACAGTCGTACTTCAAAAAAGTGGTTATTTTGAAAACCGATTTAATTATTGAACAATCGATCTCACGTACTTCAAATACATTAAAACGTCGTGGTTCATTCGTGTTAACATTTTTTAATACTCTTCAAATTACAAAGATTTGTAATCATAAATTTTTCCCTTTATATGGCTTACCTCAATAAAGAGCTTATTCCAGCTATTTGATATTTCATCACTACTACTGATGTTATCAGAAAGTATAATGTTTCTCAAGCCAAATTGTCAGACTTGATTGTAATTGAACATAATTCTGAAAATAAAATCGACGTGTCAATTTCATAAAATCATGCAAAGTATCGAGAGAAATATTCAAGAATATTAGCTACATTTTTCAAAATTTTATTTGGCTGCAAAAATATTCTTTTATAATAATCCTGAATGTGAATGTAACTTAATCTTTTTTAATTGATAAGATTACAACAAATCGTTACATTTCTTCTGAATGAAGATTTATGTACCTTATAAAGGAAATCAATTTTGTACAGGACGACAATAATGTAATTTTGCCTCATTTAGATCCTCTAATAGATTTTACTACGAAAATATGACTTATTAAGTTAATAAACCACTATTATTTTTTTATTTCAAATAAAAATTATGATTTTGCAATAAAAAATGCAGCTTAAATTGCGTTAATGTAAAGGCAATAAGAGGATGGCGGGAAGAGAAAAAATAAAGAAATATACATGTAAACTGCAAAATGATAACAAGTTTTATCAGATCAAAAATTTCAATTTCAATAAAACTTTTATATTAAATAACTTTTCTCAGATTAAGACTTCTTGCTAATTAATATGGTGTCATTCAGTATCAATTTTAATATAGTATGTTTTCATTTAACAATTCAGTATATGCAGAGAAATTTTTAACATGATAGAAAATTAACCATATGCTAACCATATTTTTTTCCGCTGTTTTTGAGTAAAGAATATTATTGTATCCCATGATCATGAACACCGAAAATATGGCAACAAGTGGAAGCTGAGAAAAAATGGATAAATTTAGCAATTAAAATATAAATCATTTTTTGAAAATAAAATTGCATTGAAAATGCAAAATATAATATAAAAATTACTTACAAATGTGCGTACTAGCAGTTTGCATATTGGAAACAGCAACGGGAAAATCAAGATCAAAAGGAAAAATATGACGTCCACAGCCAGAGATGCTATTCCCAAATTACGCAGAGTTGTAGAATTATCCTTAATGTCGTGGTATTTACCGGGAAAATTATATCTAAAACTGATTGATTTGAGAGCCTTCTCTAGATCACATGATTTAGCCTTCGCAATTTCCTCGCTTACTGATAATAACACAATAGTTGCAACCTATAGAAAATGTAATAAATTATGAACAGCATTAGGAATGAATAACAAATAGTATTGAAGAAATTTGATCTTTCTTAAGAAATAAAAATATTATGAACGATTGGAATATACCATAATTATTCCTTTAAAACCCAATATGATGGAGGATGCTTTGCTTTCCACTGAGTTTTTCTTATTCCAAGTGTAGTGTTGCTGAAAGTTAAATTGGTAGTTTTAAATTTTTTTAAAAATGGCTTCTGTAGAAAATGAGTACTGCTATGCTAAGATTCCTATTAATACTATAAATCGTATTTTGATGAATATTGAAATAAGTTTTTTCCTGAATAAATGCTAAGTAATCATATGAATAATTGAGAGCTTAATTTGGTCTTTCAATTGTGAAATCATATTTCAAAAAAGATACTTGAAAGATTCATCAAATAATATATTAGTGTGTCGAGCCACCTTAAACATATATATATTACTTCAATCATTAGCATGTTAATGATATTAGTTATCAAGCTTGAATTTATAAACAGGAATACTCCCGATTGAATTTTGATAATCTAAGGCCGGACCCTTAATTGGATATAAATAGTATATCACCATTTCTAATTCTAATACAAATAACGATCTTTGTGTAAGGAAATTCAACTTTAAACCTTTATTTTGGTGTCTCGATATTTCGGAAGAAATTGTATTGTGGCATGACTTATTTATTTTATCTTGCTCTTTGGTATTTGTGCCTTGTCCTCTACTATAAATATCTTTAACTTTTGTGTTTCCCTTTTTCAATAAAGATTAAATAGACTTTAAAGCAAGTTATTAGCATTTAAAAAATCAGAAATGAAAGTGAGTTTTTAAATCAATACTTAGAAAGCATGATAAATGGTTATTATGAAGATCGATCATTTATTGATTGAGATTTAATTAACTTTCTAACTTTCCAGTGACGTTTTATGCTCATGAAAATATATATCTAATAGCACATTCATCTTAATTATACAATTTATGAACACAGCATGATATGTGTTTTGTGTAATTAAACAAAAATAAATAACAACTATTGACCTTTGATGAAGGCTTTTTGCGTAAGATCTTGTTCCTTCTGGAATGTGTATCTAGAAAATCGTATTATATAAACATTGTGATTAAAATAAACGATATTATATTTCTATGCAAACTCCTATAGGTGAGACAATATTCACCTGGAGCGTTAAATTCTCTTGTTTTTGCTGTTTATTGTTCGGTATTTGTGGAAAAGGTCTCTAAAATGTCATTTTTTTTTAAAATATCATTTTAGCAAAATATACACTTATGTCTTAATATGTCATTTCAGCAAACATTTTTCTTTAAGCATACAATACTAGTTAAACAATATTCACCTGAGGGGTTGAATTTTCTTGTTTTTGCTTTGTACTAAGTGGTATTTCTGGAAGGGGTCTCTACAATGTAAACTTTTGAGTTTTATATCTTAAAATATACACTAATGTCTTCAGATGCCGTTTAACAAACTTTTTTCTTTAAGCGTATGCTATTCCTATGCAAACTCTTAGAAGTGATAATAAACAATATTCACCTTGGGGGCTGCATTTTCTTGTTTTTGCTTTGTACTAACTGGTATTTCTAAGGGGTCTCTACAATGTAAACTTTTTAGCGTCGATTTTGCAAAAAATACACTAAAGTCTTTAGATGACTTTACACCAAGCTTTAATCTAAGTTCGTAAAGTTTATTGGTTGCCTGTTATTGTAGTTAAGTATTGCACAGGTCTGATTTTGTAACAACGAAAAACTTTAAACAATGATGACGACATGCCCGCTTTCGAATGAATCAACTTAGTTAAAAGAACAAACTTCAAACACTAAATAATTTACATACTTTTGGTTTTATATCAACAAGTTCTGTGACACCTGGATATTGAATGGTAGAGTTGTGGTAAGTATTCTTAAATAAAATACTATAGAAATAAAGAATGATTTCACCTATTGAAATAAAATATAATATAGCAGTTTGAAATAAGGAAAATAAAAGTGTGCTAATAATTTTAAACAAATACGAGGGTCAATCAAAAAATGCGAGGACTTTTGCGGTACCTTTTTTACTTAACGTCATATTATCACAAAACTTTGTAGACATATTTTGGCAATAAATTCCAATAACTTGAGCTCACAAAATTAAATATGTAAGACTCCAAAGTCCGATGGTCACGCCAAAGTCCGATGGTCACGCCAAAGTCCGATGGTCTGCGCCAAAGTCCGATGGCTTGGTGCCGATACGGACGCCAAAGTCCGATGGTGACGGAATAACACCGTCTGTGACGTCACGTCATGACGACGTCATGGAAAACGTCGAACTAGCAATTCCAAATCAACAAGATTGGAGCGACAGGCTATCCGGACGATCGATTTATGATACATTTTGACAAAGTGAAGAAAAAAAGAGAGACAAACGATTCCAGTCCGGAGAATATGACGTGATTTTTTTTTCGTTTATCCCTTTATATCGAGGTTTTAACTGCAAAAATAAGTTCACGGCGCATGGTCAACTATTGTGTTATGCAAACAAAAAACCATATAATATCGAAAGTCATATTTCTAAAAACTGGGCCTAAAACAAAATAATACTTAAACATCAAATTGAGTATTATGATGATATTTTATGTACCAAATTATGTTGGGATATATTATTTATTTGAACAGACATCGTTTATTAAAGGCAGGCAGTCCTCATTAAAATTGACTAGAAAAGATGACACCGTCGTGCGTCACGGAGCGGCGAAAAAGAAATAAAAGTATGAGATCAACTCTGAAAAAAATAGAGATGAGGTAATTTCATAAACTGTACATACTTCGTCATGAAGTCATGTTTACATGTAACCGTGCTCCGTGGTGACAAATCATGCTGATTTTAAAATCGGGTAACAAAAATACCTTTTCAACAATCGTAATGAAACTTTACATATCAACAAAATAAATGTTGGTGCATAAGTTAATGTGTTAGTTGTGACTTTCGTGAAAACTATATGACAGACAGCGACATACATCCACGGTAACGCAGTTCCATATTGCACATTATATCATCCGTTTACGTCAATGTCCTATCATTTTGATCGAGAGTCTATTACAAAAAAATGGGTATTATTTTTGTCATTTAACATGTTCCTTTATACTAGAGTAGACATCCACGAAAGCACCTCTCCCTCCGAACAACAAATATAGCTCTTGAAACTCTTCCAATTCTTCTCGGAAAGTTAACACTAGCTTTAAAATAGGATTTCCTTCTCGAAAACGTGACACACGAGGAAGATATTCCATTCAAAAGCAAATACAATTGTCAATTTTCTAAATAAAAATTGATATCTTTATTTGCTGTAAAGTAAAATTTTTAACCAATGCAATATTTTTTCGTTTATTAGGTTAAAATATTTTGTCTCTTTAATTTGAGCACTAACATATGATTAGCACATGGTGTGATTTTATTGAGTGACACCTTTTAAGGTGTAAATTTGAAACTTTCCTAGACTTAATCAGGTATGGTGTGAGAATTTTGAAACTTGTGTTGCAGATAAGTAACAACAACATGTACTACCAAGCAGTTTCAGTATTTCATTGATAAGTATGTACTTGATTAAGGAAGCTTCTTCCTTTCACATATACTGGGTTGGTTTTTTTTATTTCATACACCATGTTACAAATTTTCAAAAACATATTATTACATATAATAAGTTTTGAATACCGTTATGAAAACCTACAGCCAGTATTACATACAATGTAAGACCACCATATTTACATAACAGTAATAGCTAAAATATTTTTATGAAACATTTCTTCGAAGCTTACGACGTCTGACCGTAAAAAAGTCCCTGTCCCAAACTACTTAAAAAATAGTTTTGTTTCTTTGAATGAAGAATAATACAACAAGGATAAAACTCATCTGCATTTTACAAGTCAAATTTGATATATTTAATAAAGATTGGGACCAGAGCATTTTTATATATTCACTATTTATGTTATTATATATTGTTAAGAAGAACAACACGACATATATTATAAATAAGTGGACATTGATAAAAGGGAAGTGGTCAAAATCAGAATAAATCCAAATTTTCAAATGTTTGTTATCTTTTCTTTTTCATTCTCCTTGTCCAGGGATTTTTTCGTTGCTTTGTTGTTATCATGTGACATTAAAATATCCTATAATATGAACATTTTGCTAAGAATAGTGTAAAACATATTTATGTTAAAGGTCAATACTTATATATTTTCAGCAGACATGAAGACTGATATAGAATCAGCAGGCATTTAAAAAACAATCAAAATCAAATTAAATTATCGTATTGAAATAAGTAATACCTTGTTTTTTACATTTGCCATGACCAGTGCTGCGTTCTTTGGTGCTCTGTTAGTTATAACGAAGTGCTATCATAAAAACATCCTGTTTAAAAACTATGAAATCTATTTACAAGTATCAATCAAAGCAAATAAGAACACGATATCAATAAAACCAGCAGGCATTAATAGAAGTAAAAGGAAATCAATACAAAATGTGTTACTTTTACGTCTCTAAACTCCATGGTTTGTTAACTGTTCTCGGTGCTTTGATGATTATTACAGTTTCCTTTTATACAAACTTCCTGCTCAGGGTAAAATAAAATCAATTTGTTATCAATTATCTTTTATTTCATTATTATTGTTGTCAACAACTTGTCTTGTGAGAGACAGCAGAGAGATATGTTTTGTCTTATACTGCGTCTTACAATGTCGCTCTGTACATCTTTAAAAAGTAAACAAATTTCGTTCATATACAATGACACATTGATAATAATTGATGGGGTGGAACTGCATTTCATTTGTTTAAGTTTGTATTTAAAAACTAACCTATTTTCATCAAAAATATTGTTTTCATGTGTTTATCTTTATTGGCATTATATGTAGCACGAGGACTTAACATTTTTTGGCCTCTACAATATATTCCAAATGATATCAATGAATTCAAATTAAGTTTATGAATTTCAGTATGCATACTTTGAATGAAATATTTCTAGGTATAACTTTCTTAATCTTGTATTTTTTATTCCAAATCAGAAAAATGTTAGATACATCAATTTCTCTCGTTGATTCATATATATATGAAATACAAGTTATGCAGGAAAGACATCCATTTCTTTTAAAAAACTGGCTTGTTATTGTAGTATTTCTATCTCACACTCGTAAATATACATGCAAATCCTCTGTTCGACTCTATATTTCTAGGTGCAATCTTTACAATGGTGTTTTTAGTCCTGAATTAATTTAGTTAAAATAAAATACTAGTACTGCAAAAAAGCTTCTATTTGTTAAAATGCTTGTTAAAGTAATTTCAAGTATCCTACAGTATAGCCACAATGATACATTTAGACGATTCTGTTAGTCTTCAATTATCCAAACAAGAGGCCCACAGGCTTTGGCGGTCCCTGGAGTACCATAACCCGTAGATGGACCTGTCAGGGAGTCTCATGTTTACATTTTAAGCTTCATTTTGAAGTCTAAACCCTAATCCGAGACTCTTCTCCTCTGTTAACCCCGCTTTTATTATTTGATGTTTGCAAACATTGAGGGGCAGGTGGTGCAAGAGTCAAAGAAATCTCGGATTATCAATACCCTAGCTCCGTAGGGGTCAAAAATTGTAAACTTTTGGTAAAAAGAGACTCGCAGGCCTGTAATGGTCACTTGTCAATGAGTAAAATGAAAGTTTGTTGACGAGAATGTTGTGAAATTTAAAAGCTTTCACTATATGGCCATATTATATATTATAGTATACTTGAACCCACTTTATTTGAGGTTGCTTCCATCCAAGTTTCCACTTTTCTTGCCTTATGGTTTCTGAGAAGAGAATTTTTACAAATACCAAACATTTTTCAATAATTGTTAGTCATTTTCTTTTTTAATAGGGTGTTGCACTTTATTGTAATAAATTATAATTTCCCTTATCCAAAGGATGCATTGTGCCAAGTTTGGTTGAAATTGGCTCAGCAGATCTAAAGAAGAAGATAAAATGAAACGTTTATGAGGATGAAAACAACAATGACAACATCGACAACAGACAACGGGCAAATTTTGATCACAAAATACTAAATATGACTGTAGTATTCAATTCTAAAATATGGATAACAACCATTTAACTTTTCTAATTGTGATGCTGTACACAAACAATCATTAACATAAGATATTTATTATGTGATTAGCATGCACTAAGGAAACAAAAACAGAGAAGAAATGTGATATTTTACCTTATTTTTCCTGTAAATCCTATTGATATTTTCTTATAATGGTACAGATTTTTTTACCAAAAGATTCTTTTTTTAAATTCTCCTTACGTTTTGTGTTTGCAACTGTTTTAGCAACGTATAATATATTCAAAGACTCTTTTACGAAGATTGGAGTCGCAAAAATTAGGTCTTAGTTTCAAACCTTTCAAATGAAACTTGTAATCCAGTTTATATCTTTTGTGTTTCACTTTATTTACAACAATTTGGGTTGGTTCATTCTGTTTAAGTCCCTTAACGAAGTTGCTTAGTTTAGTAATCATATTTTAACTTCAATTTAGGTATAACAAATCAATTTTAGAATATTTCAGATGGACAAAAAGTTATACGTTTTAGTTTTAAAGTAAAGGAATGTTTCTTCTTTTAGGCCTTTTTAGTTGTTTGGAAAATTAAAGCTTGAATCAAGTTTTTCAATTAACCATGCACTCTTAAAATTTATTACCTTCAGCTTACCTTCAGCTTACATTTCCTGAGCCTTTTCTTTCGAGGCAATATTATAAAACATGACATCGATATTCATTACCAGGAGCTTTACACTCTACATTGAACAAATTTTATTTATATTGTTATCAATGTATGGAAGAGCAAATCTCATAGATAATTAAGGGGTGTTCTTTTTTCACGGAGGAAAACGGAAAATCAACCCATTAAAATGATGCATCTGGTATTTATTGCATTTCGTATGACTTAAATATTTTATTTTTAGATCACCTGAGCCAAAGGCTCAAGTGAGCTTTTCTGATCACAATTTGTCCGTTGTCTGTCGTTGTCGTCGTTGTCGTCGTTGTTGTAAACTTTTCACATTTTCATCTTCTTCTCAAGAACCACTTGGCACAAAACTTGGCACAAAGCATCCTTAATTTAAGGGGATTCAAGTTTGTTAAAATGAAGGGCCACGCCCTCTTTCAAGGGGAGATAATTAAAAATCATTGAAAATTTGTTGGTATTTTTCAAAAATCCTCTTCTCAAAAACCAGTCGGCCAGAAAAGCTGAAACTTGTGTGGAAGCATCCTCAGGTAGTGTAGATTCAAGTTTTTTCAAATTGATGATCCCCAGGGGTAGGGTGGGGCCACAATGGGGGGTCGAATTTTTACATAGGAATATATAGAGTAAATCTTTAAAAATCTTCCTCTCTGAAACTAATCAGCCAGAAAAGCTGTAACTTGTGTGGAAGCATCCTCAGGTAGTGTATGTTCAAGTTCTGTTCAAATGATAATCCCCAGGGGTAGGGTGGGGCCACAATGGGGGGGTCGAAATTTTACATAGGAATATAAAGAGAAAAATCTTTAAAAATCTTCTTCTCAGAAACCGATCGGCCAGAAAAGCTTTAACTTGTGTGAAAGCATTCTCGGTTAGAGCAGATTCAAGTTGGATAAAATCATGATCCCGAGGGGTAGGGTGGGGCCACAGTGGGGGAGGGGGGTCGAATTTTCTCATTTGAATATATAGAGAAAAATCTTTAAAAAATCTTCTTCTCAGAAACAGATTGGGCAGAAAAGCTGCAACTTGTGTGGAAGCATCCTCAGGTAGGGAAGATTCAAATTGTTCGAATATGATTTTGACAAATTTTAATCTAGACTATTTGAAGACTGAACTGAACTAAAGTTAGAGCTCTTCTAGACAATTTGTGTTTTAGACGATTTTTCCTTATATATTCCTATGTAAAAATTTGGCACCCCCCTTCCAATTGTGGCCCCTTCCTACCCCCAGAGATAAGGATTTTTCAAGAGTAGGGTTGGGCCACATGGCGGGGGGGGGGGTCCAATTTTACAAAGGAAAACATTTAAATTGTTCACAAAAACTCAAATATTTTTAAATATGGTTTTCTTATATGCAAGCATTTTGACATATTGTTGATTGTTTAAAATTGTTTATACTCTGGCCCCTGGACAATTCTTAGACCTCACAAGGGGTTCAAAGTTTGATGTCGGTTTATAATCCATATATAAACAGTTGTTTAAGTCCGATCATCTTCTCGAGAACTGCAATGCTCAATATGTGATATGACTGTAAAATCACCCTGTTACAAAGGGGCTCAATGATAAACATAAAAATATGCAGAGGAATATTTTTTTTATACACGATCTATTATACGACATTATTCAGATATTTTTTATATGACTCCATAAAGCTAAATTTATTATGTCTGTTGTTGCTCAGGTGAGCGATGTGGCCCATGGGCATCTTGTTTCCAAGTAGGAGAGCACATTACATAGTGGTTGCCTTGCTCAATATCTCACTTGGCTAGTACCCAATCAGTAAAGATATGATATTTTAAAAAAACGAAAAAAAAACAACTAATGAATATCATTTATCTTGAAATTCTAAAACCGAATAATCTCATATTATAGTACTTTCAACACGTTGATGATATGTTAACCATGGATTGATAAAGAAAACTCATTGTACTGTGTCGATGCCTAAATTTAGTATTCCGAAGTGAAGTTTATGAAATATAATATTTCTGATTATAATTTCAATAAAAAAAATATCTGATCAAGAAATAATAAGGATAAATGACTTTTTGAAAAATATCATGAAAATTTTCTAGGATGTTTCGATGCCCAGGAAAATGATCCACAAAGCATTACCAAATTAGAATAACAAGACAATCTTCGTTATTGTTGTAAATGGGATCAGTTTTGTTTTAAAGTATAATTATATGCTATTTTTTATATCCTAAACAGCTTGTAAAATCTTTCTTGAAAGTAATAGGGTGGGGTTATGGATTGTTTCAAATAACATGTTTTCCATGTCTCAGTGCATAAATATTAAATTTGATATTATTATTACATATGCTAGATGTTTTTTTCGATATAATGATTTATTTCTTTTAATTTCGATTCCCCGTGCCTGTGGCACGTCGAGCTCTATAATGGTTTGGTTTTGTTCAGTTTCTCAAGTCTCAATAGCCTGATCACTAAAAAGAAGAAATCATTACGTTAAATTTTTAGGGGACCCTTAGAAGAAATAACCAAATAGTCTTATTTTTCGGTAAACGTGGTAATTTTGAAGACGTGTTATTTTTTACCATATAATTGATTTTTTGGTCCAAATGTCCTTTCGTCAAATTTATATTATGTACGGACTATCGAAAAATCCAATGCCAGTAAAATTTTATCGCAAATTTCTATCGGCATTTAATATAATGATGAAACAGTCACAATATTGAAAATATTAAATAGCATACATATAAACACTTAGAGAAAAAAAAACTTTAATGAATCTAAACCACTAGAAATACACGTTTAATAAAATCAAAACGCAAAGAAAAAAATTACTAAACTAGTAGTGCATTTAAACTGCCAGGAACATTTATAAATATTCAAACAAAATCCACATTTACAGCGACTTTAAATTTACTTGTGCTCAGTTTGATTCTTTTACTAATATCATTGTTGGCTTTCATGGCTTGGTCTAATTTGCGTTCTGTATTTGTTTGATAGTCAATGTTTCATAATAATTGCCTAAATATGCGATGTATTGGTTACTTGTACGTTTCTTTTCCATCCTGATCTTTAACTGACATAGAAAAGGACAACATGACTACATGTGCAAACACGTGCAAAAGAGAGATAACTCTCGATTATATTCGATATATTTCATTTCCTCAAAATTCAACCCCTCGGTTATCTCTACCTGAAATATCATAAATTATCAAATCCCAATAGCAACCACTTTTACTTGTATAACATGATACTGAAATAGTTAGAATACAATGAAAAGCGATGCATCGTGGTATTTCATTAATTACTTATTGCTATCAGCATCTTCAACCCAACAACCTTTATGCTACTTCTATTCAGAAAAAAGCACTGTTTAACATTGACTTCGAAGCATAGCATCTAAGAAGACATGTTCCAAAGTAAAGTGGTTTGCGGTTGAAACATCAACTTCAAAATGTTAAATGGTTGTATTGCTGGTATGAATTTATTGGTCACATTTTTCACCACTATAGATAAATGTGGAACTCCTCTGCCACAACAGATGAAATCGAATATTTCAAAAGCAACAATTCAACAAAGTGTAATATTTATTTTTATGTTTTTGGTTTTTCTTTATAAAAAAAAAATTATTTAATTTATGATCTCATGGTAACGTAGTTTTGGTGCTCAGTGGCAGAAATCATAGCACAAAGAGTAGATCTCATAATTAAGACACATACAGAACAACATTAAAAATAAACATATTTTTACCCAATTGGTTGTATGATAAGACAGTTTCAATAAATGAACATGAAAATATCTTACGTAATACAAAAGATGTAAATACTCAATTCCAATTCAACTATGAACACTTTATAGTCCATCCCTAATAGAATAATTAAAACTCTGTTTTTGGTATTTTTGGAAGATTACATTTCTTTACAAGTGAACATTAAGCAATTATCGTTAAAACGGTTACAATCCGTCAAAGCATTTATCGCCAAAAACAACTGAATATATTTACAAAAATGATAATTATGAACATTTCCAAACATTGTACACTGTCTTTCTGTTGGTATATTAAGGTAAAATTGTTTTCACGAAAAATAGATGATCTTACACAACGACAAAGATCTGAAAACACATGTCTTAAATAAATAATAAGTATTCCGTCATAAAAAAAAAAAAAAAGAGTGTCAATGTCAGTTTCAGAGCAGTACATCTCATGGCATATGTGATACCCGAGACTCAAATCATATTGTAAAAACTCAATGTGCCTCCAACAGTCTGACATGTTTTTAAATAACTTTTTTTTTTTTAAATAAAACTGCGATAGTGTTAATTGTACTTATATCATATGCATTTTATTCAAAACATACATGTACGATGTATTTTTTCTTACTCAATGGAATAAACGTGTTTTACCCAGGATGAGCTTTTGCCCTGTATTGATCGAACCGATATGTTTTAAATATAAGAAGGCTTATTATATTTGAAAAAAAATTTATGATATATGAGATAGATATAGCCACTACGTACCCCTTTTTTAAATAGATCATTGAATGGAGTAAAACATCAATATATAGGAGTAAAAATGTTTTACAGCAACCCATAATAGCAGAAATGATAAAAAGATATCAATTTTTGGGCAATCTGTTACTCTTATTTTACTTAGAAAAATATCTCTCAAAACAAAATCATATTCAAACATTTTCCGCTAAAGATTTTTAAAAGAAATTGTTTAACTCCAGTATGACGTACAATGCTTTAATTACTGATCAAGTTAACACTTAAAAATGAAATGTCTACATACTAGCTTGTTTTCTATATTAATTTCAAATTCATTGCCTAAAAAATTATCTCAACAATATGAAACTCTCAAAAACGAGTAGACCCTTAAGAATCTAGATTAACGGCTTTCAAAATTTATGTTGGATATGAAGGTGGTGACATAGCAGAAAAAAATACATAACCCGCGTAAGCTGAGGGAATCATACTCGATTGATGTAAATGTAATGTAATAATTTAATTGTGGTTGTTACGCGATTTCTGATTGGCTAAAAATTGTTTTATATCGTATAAAAAATGTTGCCTACGTCACAGTTAAAATAACGTCAAAAACGTATCAATCCGCCTGACGTTACGTTTGAATTTTGTACATTTTGATGTCATTTTAAAGGTCAAATGACTGTTTTTATCTACATCTAATTACAAAAATTTAAATTAAAAGCAATGAATTCAATATTTATTAGTTTTATACGATATAAAATGGTTTGGGACAGTGAACGCTTTTTTATAAACCGCTTCGTGGTTTATGTCGTATAAACAAATAAATATTGAATTAATTCCTTAAATCAATTAAAAAGGGCATAACCTCCTATTTTCTAAATATCCGATCAGAATTTCTTTAACTCTTTAAAACTAAAAGTCCAAACAAAGACTGTAAAATAGGTCTTATAGCTTAAAAAATATACTTAAAAAACAACGTTCAACGTTTAGAAATATCTATGGTACTCATAAATATAACTTAGAGGTAAATGATTAAAATAAAAGTTCATTTCATTTGTAGCGTAATTTTAATTTTGCACTGCGTTTTGAATGTTATGTTTTATACACGCATCCAATCAAACACAAGTTAAAAAGTCACTTGTTTTTTTCATCTATTTCAATCTCCTCCTCTTTTGGTGGCCATATTTTGTTTCGAATCAAACAGCAAAAATATGATATCAACATTACTTCAATAAGAAATTCAGCTATCTGTAAAGAGACGAAGTTTCTTATATACAAATAAGTTCGTATTCTAATCAATTACGTTATTTAAAGTAATAACAATATATTGATTGTCACAGTATCTCATAACTGTTACTTCGATATATATACAAACTTACCTCCAAAGTCCCAATAGTCAGTAAGGTGATCAGTACTAGGCTTATTTGACACTCTTCAATGTGAATAGTGCTAAGTTTCTTGATAGGAATCATGCAGTTCTATATAATGTTCAGTAATACAGTTATAACAAAAGAAAACAAGAGGCCCATGGGCTATATTGCTCACCTGAGCAACATTGGCTAACTACTTTGACTTAAAACACTTTAAATAACAAGAAATAGAAAAATTTAATATTTAGCAAAGTTAAGTACCATAATTTTCTGTTGTAAGATTCAAAATCTTATAGAGGGGTGGGGTTGAAAATATATTGCCGTATATAAATTACATGTATATACAACACAGGTATGTTATTTACTAAAAATTTTTTTTGCACATATTTCAACAGTAATAGCTATTTAAAGATAAAAATTTTCATACATTTCCTAAGATGTTTATTAGTTAAAAAATCAGTCCCTATTGTGGGCCCACCTTATCACGTGTAATCATAATTTGAACAAGTTGAATCTACACAATTAGAGGATGTCAACATTCTTTTTCATTTTTGTCTCAGAGGTCATGCAAAACATATCTAGTTTATATAATGAGAATACTCTATAAGGTGGTTACCATTTACCTGTAAGATACTTTTGATTGGCGCATTGAAAAACAAAACCTCTAACTTAAATTATCGTATTTTTCATTTTTCTGAGCATTTATAAGATTTTTAAAAAATTTACATCTAAGCAAATATTTGTTGGTGTTTATTTAAGATGCTAAGCTATATGAATATGCCATGCTAAAGATATGTATATATATATATATATATATATATTTCATTTTCACAGCTGTTATCTCTCCAAATTTTACACTTATTATCGCATATACTTAATCTTTGACCTTTATGTACCTTTATGGAATACCACTTTTACCGAAAATAAAAATAAATATGCAAGATATATAACTGAATATTTAAGGTAGGGGTACACTGTTTTCTATCAATTCCCTTTCAGTTTTAGTCCTCCCACTCTTTAAAAAGCTATCAAAATATATGAGAGCATATAGGTATATTTTTCTCCCTCAACTACTTACTAGTTATTGTATTTTATTAAAATCTACCCATATGTGAAAGAATAACTTTGTACCTCAATGCGCTCAATTCCTGAAATTAAAAACATTCAAAAATTTAAATGGTCTTCCCCATTATAAACGATTGTTGTTTACCTGGCGTGAACTTGTGTAATGTTTTATAACCTTACTCACTCGATCGATGAATACACTCGACTTGGAAATGTTGTCACATGACATGTTAAGAGCTATTCAATGTATTGACAGGCATAGCACTCTATTGTACCAAGGCCCACCCATTATTTTCATCTTTATTCAAAAACAACAAATGGCTACAAACCAAGATAATTTTCCGCTGCACTATTTTCTTAAGAACAACGATAAAGCAGATATCCTCATAATTATAATATATCAGAATTATGGAAACTATTTAAAGACGTCGCTTTTTATTTACTCTTGTTTGAAAACTATCAAAATAGTAGATTTTATATAATTCATCGTATAAGAAGGGGCCCCAGAGAGTAGTTATAGCACATCATCATTTTAATTTTTCTGAACAAGTATTTAATTAAGAAATTTCTAATGATCAACCAAAATTTCAGTGTCAGTTGTAAAATTATAAGCAAGATACACAGCTCACAATTCTGCTAGGTTTGAGTCAAGTTTTTGTTCAGATGAGTTTATTACATTCAACTTAAAATGTTTAACCTTTAGTATTTCCTATTCAGCATTTAAAATGTAAACGAACAAAAACATGGCCTCTATGTAGAAACATAGAATTGTGAGCAAAGCTGAGTATCTTGCTTATAACTCGACGCTTGACACTCAAATATGGCTAGTAAATAGAAAATTGTAATCAATAAAAACGGAGAAAAATTCACTTAAAACAAAGAGCATAATTTATTTCTCAAATCATACAAATACCTATTTCCATCAGCGAAAATAATGTCTGTTTAGACTGAATAGACTTGAGTAAATGCGAAGCATCTTAACAAATCACATTGCATTAATCAACCATTGCGCAGAGATCACACCGAATTACCAATTAAATGAATTCATTGTCTTTTGGTTTGTTGTTAATGCATCGAATTTTGCCGATTCACCGAAGTCTGCTTGATTTGATGCGTAAAAATTCCAAAATACAGGCGATACTTCCCGAAGGTCAAAACATTATTAATAAAAACGAAACGAAAATCAAAACATGCGAAAACCACCGTCACAAGTGAAAATGTCAACGCATTAAAATATTTATCCTCAATTTACTTCAAAAAATCGGCACTAAAATATCTTGCATGTTTCAAAGATTACATTCGCACGTGAACTGTTCCAAAACAAACAAATTGATCTTTGTCAGATTGATCCTTTTAACATGCGTCCAAACAAAGCTGCTTCAAACAAAGAACCTAGTTTTCGAGATTTGGAATAACGAACCCGAACTTATAAACTGATTGAACCCCACTCCCCTTTATTATTATTTTCGTAATTAGCTCAAATTTGGAACAGAATTGGCTCTTCATTTCTACAATTTATATTTTCCTTTCCATAGGGATGTTTTATGCTAAATTACGTTGAATTTGATTCAGTAATTCTTGAGAAGAAGATTCTTAAAAATGCAACCCCTTTTTTACAGTTTCAAGATTTTCTCCGCTTTGAATAAAAACTGGCCTTTGGTTGAATTTTGCCGAGTGATTTTAGAGAAGAAGTTAAAAATGAGAAAAGTTTACAGACGGACGGACGGACAGACGGACGACAGACGAAATGTGATCAGAAAAGCTCACATGAGCTTTCAGCTCACGTGAGCTAAAAAGAACATTGATTGCAAAATATAAAGCTAATAAATTATCCTTTTATCATAATCAAAGTCTATTCTCTATTACTGTATCTATCAAACTTAATGTTATTTAAATATATTAGCATTTTTGCAAACTTTACCATAAAGGTATAGCATATTATATTTAATAGAAATTGCCAAAGAGCCATGCAATATTATTATTTACCGATTTATAGGTTCCAGGATTGACAGACGAATGACAACCGATCAGTGCGCTTCCATAATCGTCCTCTGAGACACCATTGCAGCAGGTCTTTGGGATCTGGGAGGCCGTTGCTTGACATGAACCGAATGTTGTACACCACGGAGTGCTGTCAAAGTCATTGGTCGTTCCTTGGACTTGGTTAATAGCACAACATTCATACTGGAATTTCATGAAATTTCAGACAAAAGAAACATTCAAATTTAAATCATTGGGTAAATGGATCTTTGAATATCTTTAAGATGAGACTAACAAAGCAAACAAGTCTTTTTAGCGTTGAAGAAAGCATAATGGTTAAGTCAAAACGGTTGATAAATGATAGACGGCTTGAAAGATAGACCTTAAGTTGGTCTATCGGGTGTACAATACAGCATGGTTCTGTTGAACTGAAATTATTTTATTGTGAAATAAACAGATACAAATTTTGAAGGTTTTCTCTGCAAGGTTATGGTGAGGGGTTTTATTTTTACCTCGATGAAGAACTTGTTCCAACTATCAGATATTGCATCGCCACTGGTAACATTATCCGAAGTATAATTTTTCATGAGTCGAGTTATCATTGTTGATTTTATATGGGAATAGTTCTATAAAAAAACAAGATAAAACTTCATTGATAATTTAATAAACTTTTATTTTTAAAATCTATAATGATAAAAACATGTGCGATAAATGTATAAGAATTCATGTTGTCCAGTTTTTCTCCTTTAAAATAAACATATGTTTAGAAAGATAACATTTATCGGAAATTTAGTATATTTGTTTTTCATTTTGTGAAGAAAAACATAATATAGTGTTATGTTAAAATCCCAATATACGTAAACATACAATAAACTAAATCATATTATAATATGTACTATACACATTCATCTGCAGAGAGTATATAGAAGTATTTATCTAATGGTAGAAAAAAATCATACGAACCGTGTCCGTTTGTCTTTCTTTGGAGTCAAGTACTTTTTTGTAGACATGTATTGTTAGGCCTGAATATACAGCTGCAACAACTGCATACATGGCATGAACAACTACAAGCTGTGAAACAAATATATCTAGCAACCAACACATAACATTTTTGTTTCTTCATATTTACTACAAAATATATATTTCCATACATATTCACTGTATACTTACTGCGATGCATATACCGAATTTCTTGTTTTTAGGAATCCACGAGAAATTCAATATCAGAAGGAAAATAATTGCATTCAGAACTAAGAATGATATGCCTAAAATGCAGAGATCAGTTGACTTTTTCTTTATGTCATCGTATTTACAGGGTGATGTATGGTCCACACCAAGGGAAACAAGCGCTTTTTCTAAGTTACATGGTTTGGCTATTGAAATCTCTTTAGTAGACGATATTAGCACAATCGCTGCAACCTTAAGAGAGCATTTTTAACATGTCAACTTTAGATAAGATACAGGTATTTTCAATTCGTAAATTCTTAACATATCAGAAATATTTAACAAGTTCTATGAACGTTCAAATATACCAAAAGAATTCCTTTCAAAGCCAGCAAAGTATGGCATGTCCTGGTGGCTACGTTTCTGTATAGATCCTTTGTTAGATTATGCTGTTGAAAATATTACAGGTAAACATAATGTATTTTAATTCGAAACAAATTCAATGATGTTAAATTTGAGTTATCGATCTATCTTAGATAGAAATCAAAATAGGACATGTAAATATATATGCAAGTTATACAAAAAATAGAGGTAAATCCATTCATTATCGCTGTCTTCCCAGATACCTTCTCTCTTAATTTTCTTTGAATTGAAAAATGTTTTATGTATTCCTTGCAGCTTGAAAACAATCGTATTCTTCAGATGTTCAGTAGACACGGGTGAGTTTTGCATGAGTGTTATTTTGTGAAAGAGGTAAATAAAAAATGACTTTTCATTATAAGAAAATATTGAATAGTTTTATAGCAAAAGCCTTTTGACAAAAATGTTTTCTCAAATGTATTCAATACTAACTTGCCATTTGTCTATTCCGAATAATACTGCTTTGGAACCATCTTTCTACTGATTATTTTCAGTTGATATTTTGTGAGTTATATACTGAATATTTAGTTGATGTCACTTTGTCTTTAAAACTGTTAATATCTAATAAAATTACAACAGAAATTATAATATTCATCTCTGATATAGGATTCTTTTGTTTTGTTACCTTGGGGTCGGATTTATCTGGACTTTGTTTCTGTTAAAAAGAATGGTAAGGTAATTTATGTAACAAAAACATTTTTGTAATTTAAACATGCATTCGTTTGATATAAACAGTATGAATACAATAATGCACGCTGAGAGAAATAGTTGCAATACTTCACTTAATGAATTTGTTGTTTATGCTTACGTTTTGAATAGTATTTCTTTAATTCATGATGAACAAAAACACAGCAAAAGTGTTATCTCCACAGTTTGAAGCAACGATGAACATTTAACATGAAACAATTTTTAATCTGACTTCAAACGTTATGTGAATAAATGATTTAGTACAATGGAGGATAAAATAATAAGGTAAACGAAATATTTTATTTTTGTTACGGTGTTATTTTATCACATGATCAGATTAAAGCACAGTTATTATTATTAGAATATAACTTTTGTCAGGCAGTAAGTAGAAGTCAAAGAGTCGTTATTTATAGTCTCTACACTAATTGATTCTTGCTCAACGCACTGGTACTTGTGAAAATTCTATACATAAATAATTCTAGCTCGGGGTAATCATATGACAACCATAGTTAACATTTATTATTGTAAACATTAGTCTCTTATCAAAACAGTGGGTTAAAATTAAAATTCACAAATATTTTATTTACTAGTGTAGTCCTTAATCAGCAAAATGACCCATATCGGATTTTTATTTTTCTTTACAGCAACATCAAATCGGGATGTTCAAGAGCCCTAAAATGCTTTGTCACAGCTCAAAGTGATAAAAAGAACATTTCAGTATTAAGAAATTCGTTACCCGTTCTTTATCGTTCATGTTCCTGTGATGCAATTTGTGTTCTTTTATTCATTAACAATGCTACGTCTCTGATATAAATATCGGATATGAAGGTCGGACGCAGCATAAATGTGTCATCTTGCTTTCACTTGTAGATACATGGCACCAAAAAACTATTAGAAAACACAACACAAAACACACTTACACTGTTAATTTATTGACTGACAGGAAAATTTAAAATAATCTTATATGCTAAAAAAGATACTTGTGTTAACTGGCATTTATTAGATTTGTAAACAATGAAATGTTTATCATTTTGTAAGTTATAATAAGGATATTATATTAATAATTGTAAACAAAATACTCATAGGGAGGTTT
>WFKH01011581.1:66516456-66531805 GCA_016163765.1 Magallana hongkongensis | reverse complement strand
AAGAAAGCAAAACTGAAGATTTTTCTGATAATACATGTACTTTGGGACATTATAAACATAAAATGGATTATTATTTTCAGATCTTGCTTCTGCACAATGTGATCTTCAAGCTGCAATGGGCTGTGTTACTGGCTTTCAACAAGAGCAGTCTGCTGGGTCGACCGATGTGGCAGCAGTGTGCTCGTAAGTCTTTTAAAAAATTCTCGGACAGAATTATTTTGATCACCTTAATCTGCAGTAAAATAGATATTTACCAAAATGTTAGGTAACTCTGTATGAAAACTATGGGCAATTTCATTTGCTTTAGCTTTGATGGTGACATATACAATTTTTATACTTTGAAATGTTGAACCTGTGAGGTTTAAAATATTACATAATTTTCAGTGCCAGTTTTAATATTTTGCTGTGAAATATTGAATGCTTTTTACCATAAATTGAACCTGGGTATAGAATAGTACGGCTTCAAAAAATATAACACGGCCTCTTCTGATTACCAAGTCTCATTGGACAGGTTTGGTTTGGAGTGTGGCCATTATAATATAATGTCTTTTAGCCTATCGTTGATTAAATGTTCAATGCCTAAATCATTTGTTTAAATAAAACTTACCTTTCTCGGGAAGTTGCAGCAAAACATTACTCAATATGCGATACCATTGACATTGATGTTCAAGTCTGCTTTTTTGCATCAGTTAAATTTTATCCCATGTAATTTATTTCTTGTGTCCTAAAGATGGGACTGGTTGTCCTGAAGAAGGAACTGGTTGTCCCGAAAATTTGACAATCTAATTGTTCTTCTTAGCCAATTTTAGTGCTTTATATATTCAATTTACTGACAATATCTATACATTAGATCCGACACTTTAAAGATGCCTAGTGTTGTTGATTTTGATATATATATATATAACCTCCGCCCCGCCCGGTGCTAAAACTCATGACCTCTGGAACACACTCTCCTAGCAGACACCATGCGCTCACCGTTCGTTTAGCGTTCACTTATTGTTCAGTCCTTTTTCAATCATTTTCATTTGGAACTCCAAAGTGAAAGGAACGGTCTTTGCGAGTCACAACAAAATGAGAAAAGAATGCATGAGTAAAGGTAAAAGGAAACTTATATTTCACATCAGAAACATCATTTTAATCAGAATTCAATCCATAGAATTTAAAGTACACATTCTTGAGCAGGTCAGTTTTTTTTGTTTTTTAATGATTACAAGAATACCGTTAAACGTTTTTTCAGGTCATTCCTAAAGAAGTCATTTATGCGTTGAAATAATGCAAATAAATTATAAAAATAAAAAAAGTAAAGTTTTCTTTAAATTTAAGACATTCCTTGACAATGGTTTTCTCTGGGGGTGTCAATTTCAACTGTCATCCTCCCAAACAGGCACTATTTATATAATGGTATATATTAACAAAACGGTGAAGAGTATTGATGCATGCCACATTTTTGTCAATCCGAAAATGGCCTAAGTTTGCAGTTACTGTAAAAATTTTAGGTAACACCATACAGCGATAAATTACTTCACAAATAATAGTTATTGCTTCATTTAAAGACTTCAGCCATTTAAAAACAGAATTCAGTTAACGAATGATTGGAAACATATATAAATCTACAACATTATATATAAAAATGGGCGTTGTTTGTGTGTACTTTTCACTATTCATATAATTCCTTTGATGTCCGATCACAAATGTATTTATGCCCATCAATAAATTGAACAGATCAAATTAAGAAATGTAAGCTAACTATAAATGCGTGTGAATTTATAGATTAACAATAAATCCAATTGATATCAATAAATGCAATGTTCTTTTAATTATAAATAAAGAAATTATAATTTCCCGAAATTAAAATATAAATAATAAATGTAAATAAATTACATTTATCACCGAACGCATCAACCGATTACCGATAAATTCACTTAATTATTACATAAGGAAAAAAAAGATGTAAATGTTTGTTTAAACAATAAGTAAAAGTTCTTTATCTACTTTATTCGTTATAATACATATATCTAATGAAAACAAAAACCTGTTTGTTTATACGTAAGTGTGTACACTCCGCGTACAATTTAATATTTCCGATGCACAGGTAATTAAGTTACCTCATTCTAAAGATTTTCAGTTTTATGTATTAATAAGACATTTTCATTATTACATTATTCGAATGTTTGAAAAATTATTATTGTCTTAAATTTTGTATTATTTAACTTTTTAAATATAAATGGTATGGTATAGGAAAGGATAGGATAGTCTAGAGATTATTTGCAGGATAGGATGCAGGATACAGGATATAAGATAGGATTGTTTTGTAAACTTTCATGATAGCAGCACTGTACATGGAGTTTATTTGCAATTTTTTCCAGATTACTGACTAAATACAATGCAAGGATAACTCCCGAGGCACTCCGAATAAATCATTCATCTTGCAATCACAAAGCGTTCACATATTGTTCACAGTATGTTCACTGTTCACTTTGGGCTCTGTTTGCATTCTACATTTGCTCATCGTTCACCGTTCATAAGCATTCACCAAATTCCGTTCAGCGTGCGCTCACCGTTTGCTCAGAGTGCGCTCACCGTGCGTTCACCTTTCACTCACCGTTCGAGTGGAAAAGTAGAACATTTCAGGGACTGTAACCACTTGGCCATCTAGGTCTTGTTCAGTGCTAGGAGAGTGGGTTCCAGAGGATATGAGTTCAAGCCCCGCCAGGGCGGAGGTGGAGCTCCAATATAGTGATTCCCTGTGCTTTATGTTTATCTATGTTCTTCACTATGGACAGGTATATGTCAATTTGAAAGTTATTTCAATGTTTGTACTTTTATATATACAGGCCTGCCTCATGCTTTCAATGGAGAACATTATATTTGCATACATATAATTTACCATTACAGGAGTTTTCAAAAAGCTATGACTTGCCTTGCCCCTATCAAGGAGAACTGTAATTCTGATGAAGGCTTTCAGAATATCATGACCATGCTTAATTCTGTCGAATCAATGTGTGCAGGTAATTGACAAAAAATCATTTGAGCACCAGACGGTATAGAAAACATATAAATTGTACAATAAGCAATTAAATTTCTAAAACATTTTATAACAAACTTGCACACCATAAATTCAGCTGGATTAATTTCAAATAAGCAATGGCATTGTATGTTCTAATTATAAACAAGGGCGGTTTTTTCACAAAGCTAAATAACTAAATAACGCACTCTGGCTCATGTAATCAACAATATTTTTATGCTTTTGTTAAAATTGTTTTTGAATCATTTCAGATGATATCCTTAGTTGTCAATAGAGATTTATGTACATGAATATACATTGTATTGATATTTTGTATATACATGTACATATTTTGTTACCCTTTTCGCACTGGAGCAATGATCATTTTGATATGTTTAAAGTAAATTTTTGGAGTTCATGAGGTCTTAAAAGACTGAGTATATATTTTGCTTTTAATTTTAAGAGTGAGAGGGAAAATCCCAGCCATAGTTTTAATTTATGTTAAAATGATTGTTTTTAAGGCGTTGAGCTAATGCTCGGCAGCCTTCTAGCGATCGTCTGTATTGGCAATCGTCCAAAAATTCATGCTCTGCACCGCCTTTTAAATGCGCATAAGAAATAAGTTCCTTAAAGTATTAAACGTATTACAAGATTTTTATTCCATTTATTCAACTAAATTGTGTACAAAAAACCCAACTTTGCCTCCCTGGTTATTGACAACTCATTGCATAAGATTAAAATTTGCTTAATCAAGAAATGGCGAATAAATACAATAAGGTGTAAAAATTCACTAAATATTATTTAAGTTTATCGCTTACATTTTAATTTGAGACAGTGCCCCTAAATTTATTTGTTATCGGTCTCCAAAATAAATGTAAGCAATAAACTTATCTAGTGATTTTGATGCCATAAATAAACACGATAATGCAGTTGGTTTGGTCGGGCATTTTAGATAGCACGTGTTGTGGATTTGTTTGTAAACAACCATACCATAGGTAATCTTGTTTCAAACGGGAATTGAAATAAATAAAAGTATGTTTTATTATTATAATTAGGGACACACTGTAAATGTATTCAAATTATGAACCTGTGAAAATTGTTCAAGACTGTTTAAAGCAGAAAAAAAAATAATTTATTTTTGAACCTTGAAATTTCTTCGATTTTTGTAACCATGATGAGTTATTGTATTATAAACGCATCACTACCTATTTTATAAGAAAATATACTGATTTTTGTTTTTAAAGCAGCACAAAACATAATTCATTTACTTTTTTTTCTAATATTATTTGATATACGACTATTTTAGTACAGAAATTCAAATTATTGATATCATTCTATATAAAAGAAAATGCCGGTCAGCTCGACGCCTTTGTGGCCATTCTGGCCTTTGATTTTTTTATTGCAGGTGGTGCTGAATGTACTGGAAATTTACAGAAATGCTACATGGATGCTGGAATTGACACAACAGGAGACAGTACTCCTGAACTAACTTGGTATTTTGATGATTAATTGTAGATTGATAAGAATAAGGCACTCAGGATTGGTCTAAACATTTTATGGATAATTTCATAAAAACATTTTCATGAGCAGCTTGAACCAATGCATCTTTTATTAGCCAATTATACTCAACTGTTGAGCAATGTAACATTTATATGACTTGAGCTGAAGTGAGCTTTTCTGATCACTTTTTTGTTTAGCATATGTCTGTCTGCCTGTCTACATGTATCTGTCCATCCATTTTTAAACTTTTCACTTTTTTGACTTCTTCTTTCGAACCATTGGGCTAATAAAAAAACCTGCGCACATAGTACCCTTAAGTGACATAAATTTAAGTTTGATAAAGTGAGGGGAGAAAGGGAAGATAATGAGAATCATTCAACTTTTTAAGACTTTAAACATATCTTTTCAATAACCGAAACAAAAAAACTAAAACTTGTTTGGAAGCAACCTCAGGTAATTTAAATTAAAATAATTGTAACCGTTCTTGGGAGAATAAGTGAAAACACCAAGACGATTGTAGGGTTCTAAATTAATATATATTCTGATCGTTACGTCGTGTTAATCATTTCATCCTAAAACAATACATAAAACGCATAAGCACACCACTAAAACAATACAAACATTATAGACATCGCAAACATGTATAACATATACATTTACTTATAGGTCAATTATATATTATCTTAATTTACATTTAATCGCAATACACGATAAATATGAATTTTATGTTATATAGTATTTCCAACTATTAGAAACATTACTCTAATATATAGATCATTTTAAAACTATTTACAATTATAATGAACTTCAACAGATAGTTACCAATGTATGGAACTGAGTGCAGGACACTTCCTATACGTATCAATCAGTGGATCAGGCTCATTATGACAACTTGACCTATATTTATTAACTTTATTTATTTTAATCTTTAACTTGTAAAAGTTAAGAGTTGTATTTATTTAAAGAATTATATTTTAAAAGAATAACTTACAGGTCTGAGTCTGTATAATGACCCTACATAAGTCACAATCTTAGCATGCTTTATGTTATGAGCCCCTGTCTTGTTAGAAATCTAGGTTGCAATTAAAGAATTACAAAACCAGAATACAAAAGAATATCTCCCGCCAAACCCTATCAGTAGTGACCAATACTGACCAATCACAAACCGTAAATATAAAAATACCTATCTTCAAATGGAATAATCCAAACCACTAAAATAAATAAACTAAATGGGCTATACCATTATTTAGAATAGGGGTGTTTCAGTTTACACACTTGGTAGTATTAGTGCAGTGCAAAGATTGAAAGATGGAAGAAGTGAATGAATGAATAACTAAATAATGCTAAATATAAAACTAAGTCAAACTATCGCATAATGATCCCCAGAATTAGAATAGGCCACAATTTCGAGTGATATTTAAAGGATAATCTTTATAAACATCCGTTTTTATATAAGAATCATTTGGCCAGAACAGCTGAAACTTACTTGGCTGTCCCTGGACAGTGTAGATTCAAATTATGATCAGCAGGAAAAGTGTGCATGGGGCTATATACAATGGAGGATTGAAATTTTACACGAGAATAGATATAAAAAAAACTTTGTAATTGTTTTTTTTTTTAATGTTTAATATGCGAAAAGTTTACAGATAGATGATCGAATGGACAGATGGACAGAAATTCCCTTTAATTTTAATTTTTTAATTTTTTTATTTATTTTGTTTTATTTATTATTTTTAAACCCACATGCAGTGCTGAATGTTTTGATATGCTGAAGTAAAATTAAATTGATTTACCGGTAGATAAAACCTGGATTGTTTTTCAGTGAAGACGCCAAGACTGTTCAGACGTGTTTAATAAGCCTAAGTACTGTGTGTGAGGGGAACTTTGCATATGGTATGTCCAAGACCAGTGTTCAGGATGAGGTAGCTAACTGTACAGGTAAGTTACTACAGGGAACTCAGCAAAATTTAACAGTTACAAATAGAAGAATATGGTTAAATAGAAATGGAAGTGGTATTCGTTGTTATAGCACACTGGTAAAACAAACTGAAGTAGTCTCAAATTTCCAATTCAAAATTAGCTTATAACTTGCTAATTTCTAAGAGTCTCTACCCAGAAAAGAATTGCTCTTGATTTGAGTTTTATGATGCATGCAAATTGAATTTTAGAGTATTCTTACATGCATGTCTCACAGTGTTGACTAAAAAAGGGTAAGATATCATAAGAATAAGGCGTCGTATGCATAAAAATTCTTATGTGCCTAAACATATTCGTAAGTACAAAATTTATCAAATTTAAGGTGGTATGGGACACCTCCATATTGTGATGTACTTCCGATCGAAATAAACAATAAAATCAAGTATAATTTTATAAATGTTTTCTTCCCCAAAATTGTTACCTAACAGCGTAGCACAATGGGTTAGAGCGTTAACTACGAATCTGTAAGTCATGAGTTCAAATCCCGCTGGGGTTTTATAATTTTACCTTTCCAAAGAATTTTAAAACATAAATTTTTGATCAAATATTGTAAAATTTGAAAATTCTAAACCAATGAGAGTATTTTGATTATAATGTACTTTTATCTAATTAATATCAACAGGTGTCCAATACCACCTTAAATTTGACTTAGCATATTGCTAATTAGTATGTTGCATAAAACCTGTCAACTCTTTGGCATATACTTATCATACGCTTAAATCTAAGCATGGGTCTTGCCTGTCTTAAGTATTTAAGCATGTTGAGAGAGAGAGAGCATAAAGCCTTTTACTAAAATTGTAAATTTCATGTCTCCAAAGGAAGGAGTTCTGACTTTAAGGTGGGGCAAAATTAATGGTCAAATAGTGTACATGTAAATCTATACTTATAAATGCCAATAACCTCTGAAATGCCCACACCAAAGTTATTGCTTATACCTTCGATATTTCACCTTATCAGAGAAAAATTGTGAAATAAATTAAAACCTACTCTTATTTTTGATTAACTAGCCCAAAATAGCAAAAATAGGAGTAAGGTAGTAGTCACGCTTTTTTGATTGAATTCAGTTGGAGTTGTATTAAAATATATACTTGCAACGATAACCGAGAAGGGCCGACTAATTAACAACACGGCGGAAAGTGTAAGGTGAATTTGTAATGCTTTGGGTAGATACTTTGAATCGGACAACTTTGGTTTAAAATATACAAAAACTATGCATGCATATGAAATGATGGATTACAGTTAACTGATTGAAAGCTGTTGACTGGAGGCTGCCATGCAGTGTTTTAACATAGAGATTAGGAGTAAGAAAGATATTTTCAAGTGTTCTACTAATGTTGATCTATAATGTTATTATTTGATAAATATTTTAAATGATTCTAAATGATTTAGAATAAGAATCAGTTATATATATTTTGCAAGTGTGTAGAATTAATACATATAATAACTCTAGAGTCAGGTTGATATATTGTCATAAACCATTAAGATGGTATGGGACACCTGAATACCAACAGGAATGAAAGCACATCATATTCTAAATATAACCATGGGCCATTTTAGAATTAAAAAAAAAATATATATATAATATTCGATAATAAATTGCATTTTAAAAATCCCTATAAGAGGTAAAAAAGAAAAAAGCACAGCGGGTGTAAAACACCCCCCTAACTGATCAGAAGCTGATGAGTTGACTAATTCCGCTACCCTGTTAGTAACAGGAAAAAAATACTTAGGCTATAGTTCATTTGCTTGTTTATGTCAAAATAACACGTCACAATATGGAGGTTATCTCTTGTCCCATGATCAGTGCATTTACCTATCACTTACTTTTAGTATCTGTCTGTTCTACATATTTTTAAAAACTTATTTAACTTACAATCTTGATGGTTTTTTTTGTAAGTAATTAGACATTGAAGTAATTATTTCCCTTTATCTGTGATTTTTTTCCCCATAGCAAAATGTAACTATATTATGGAATGCAACTTGGATTATACCTTTCCAAACGGCATCCCAAGCAAACCGGATTACGAGACAGGGTGTAGGTAAGTTTTGTATAGGCATCTATATAGATAAAAATAGTTATATAAATATATGGTTCATTCTTTTAGAACTCTGATTTAAATGTGAAAATCATGTTTGAAACAAATATGGTATAAAAAATAAATATAATAAAAAACACTTGTTTTGGACAGTGCTATAGAATGTGTGGAATCTAAATACAAATGGTGTTTTACTGATAAAGCCATGGAGAGTTCAATAAAAAAAATGAAAGCCTTTTGTATGGATGCCAACTTGAAGAATGGTGAGTCTTTCAATTTTTCATTTATTTGTGTTAAAATTTAAAATTCTTACAACGGCAATCTTTTGCATTTTATCTGTACTTTTTTTCTACGACATGTTTGCATAAATGAAAATTCATTAGAAAATATTGTGTTTAATATGTACGTAAATCATTTTGGCGATTTATAAAGCTAAGTAAAAAACATTTTGCTCAGGACTGGAGACCTACAAGGATTGTCTCGCTAATTCAACAATTAACAAGGATTGTAAAGGGCACCTGACCCCAAAAATTGAAACAGGGGGTAACGAGACTGAGGCTGAGGAGTGTATGTAAGTCTATACTGATATCTCGATTTGTAAGCACGATTAACCAGTCACCATAACATCGGCAAATGTTTCCTTCAGATATGATCTCAGAAACCCAAATATTGTACATGTATTAGCAAAATAAACCTGTAATTGAAATAATTAAAGATTTCTCTCAGATATAACCTGCATTAGAAATATAAAAGATACAAAAATTGTTCGAATTTTCTTGGATTGTAGGGATATGAATCATTACTTACAATTCAATTCAAATTGACATGGATATTAATGCTGTGCAATTTTGTTAAGATGAACATCGGGATTTTGAAATATTAAGATTTAATTAAAATATTCTTTTTTCATTAATAAGGAGGATGGATGACACACAAATTAAATTAACCATAAGGTCTTCCATAAACTTTTGAAAATTATATATTTGGCCTTAATCTATTATTAAGTAAAGGATAAATCCAAATACTCTTGTTTTAAAATTTGAACATTTTTCTCTATCTTTATGCATAATTCTTTATCTAAAGGAGGTAAAAATAACCAAAACATGTCATGGACAATCCAGCATTCTTAATTGATGAAAAATGATGGAATGTTTTCAACTGTAGGAGAATAGAAGAATATGCCATGTGTGCCAAGAAGGGAGTGATGAGCTGTGACAACGAGGGCGTCCAGGTGTTTGCTGCAGACACTGCTAGAAAGGTCATCATGCTGAAGGCGAGCCGTGAGGGTGGAATCGAGTGCTCTACGAGTAAGTCTGAGACTGCAACAGCTATTGTCAGTATCTCAGTTTGACTAATATTTTCAAATCAAAGGCTATAATATAATCACTTACCTTTGTAGACATATGATATATCAATCTGTGTCCACACACACACACACACACAAACACACTATGTCCAACACAAATCCCGTATTTTCTTCCGACCCCGTGATGGTGTTTTAATCATTTCTGCCATACACCGTCGCTTTATTGTCATTACGGGGATTACGTATTATTGTGATTACGGGGCCACAAGTTTACTGCGATGGTGTAAGACACTGTAACAGGTGTGTGTTCAGTCTCTCGTGAAGGAGAAAAAAATTGCTATTTGTTTTCTGCTTTAATATTTGTTTGAATCAAAATATAGATATTATAAGAGGAAAAATTCATTGTCTTCTCTATCTATGTCACTTTCATCTATTCTACCTGTATTACTTTTGTCTTTTCTATCTGTATTACTTTGGTCTTTTCTACCTGTATTACTTTGGTCTTTTCTGCTTGTGTTACCTATGTTCAACATTTATTGTATCTGTGTTACCTGTTTTACTTTTGTTTGCTCTGCTTGTCTTATCTTTGTCTATGATACTGTTGTCTGATCTACCTGTATTACTTATGTCTGTTCTACCCATGATAGGTGCGGGATTCCAGGTCTTTTCCTCCTTTGTCCTTATCCTGGCTGCTGCCTTGCTGACGTTTGCAAAGGCCTATTAAGGATACATACCAACCTGCCAACCTCTTTATGATGATATAAGCATTCCATGGAAATTTGTGATATTATTCAGGACTAAAGATAGAACACCTAGGGAAACAGACAGAATACAACAGTGGTATCAATATGTTGCAATGTTGGAGAGAGATTATACAACAAAAATTATTAATATTAAAGGAAGTCTTATAAAAGAATCACGTTAAAGTGAAACCAAATGAGGCTTAATTGTTTATAAATTATCAAGCACCTATGTACATGTATTTACATGTAATTGGTTGTTGGTTTATCCTTTACTACATTATGGATATTTTGAAAGATCAAGAATAATGTTTTATTATACTGAATTTCTTTCGTTTACTGCTGAAAATATCGGCTATTGGTACTTTGCGGAACGGAACGGAACGGAACGGAACCAGTTAAGAGGCCCCCAACGGGGAAACAATTTTTTTTTAAAACGCCATTATTTCAATTACACCTATTGTAAATGGGAGATTATTTTTCAAATTTTGATGTTTAAATGCACTGTGTATTATATGAAATATGCTACTCATTGCTTTATAAGTCATTACACGCTTCTTTCCCGAGAAAACCTAAAGTCACTTGTTGTTTTAAGATGTTAGATTGACACTGTACATATAAAGTTGAGATTTAAACCAAACGCAATAAATCTGTATGTGTAACATCGATGAAATTTACTTTTAAGTATTCTTTATTCTGAATAATTTTCTTCTGATTCCGTTCCTTTCCGCAAAATACCATTACCCGTGTGGATATTGGTATTTAACGGAACGGAACGGAATCTTCATACTTTTTAAATAATGGAAAATATCATAACAACTACTCGCCGTTTCTTGAATTTTTTATCAGATTATTTAGAGATGAATGAACCAAGCTATCAAATCAATTCAGTCATCATCTCAGCTAGCAAAAACACAATGCTTATATCAAGTAGAAATCATATTATACCAAGCTAATTCACAGCGCAGGGATAACATCGATAAAAATACTTGATAGTCTTATTTGAAATAAATTAGAATGAATGTCAGATGATATAACAAATGTTGTTACCATACTTTTAAATAATTTTCTTCTGATTCCGTTCCGTTCCGCAAAATACCAATACCCGTGTGGATAATGGTATTTAACGGAACGGAACGGAATCTTTCAAACTGTCTTATTAAAATATGAAAAATATCATTTCAAAGACAGCATTTAATCAATTTATAACAAATAATTTGTTATGGAATAATTTGCTAATTAGTTAATCAAGGTAGAAAACGACAATGTAAATTTAAATACAGTAGAATTTTGAACTATACAAAATGCATTCGCAGGGATACTAGCTGTAACATTATTTTTTAAAAAAATACTTGATAGCCTTAATTTGTAATACATTGAAATGAATTATGATATAACAGATGCTGTTACCATACTTATAAACAATTTTCTTCTGATTCCGTTCCGTTCCGCAAAATACCAATACCCGTGTGGATAATGGTATTTAACGGAACGGAACGGAATCTTTCAAACTTTAAAATATGAAAAATATAAAAACTACTCTCCGTTTCCTTTTGGGATATAAGAAGCAAGTTAACAAACCATTTCATCAAATTAAAAATATAAATAACGTGTGTGCTTATGTTGTGTACAACGTCAACTTTAATTTCCTGTTATGTCTTGTGCATATCTCATTATTTTGTACGAAAGATTTTGTGTACGACTTGTCAGTTTATGGTTGGAGTTCCCGCGATTACTACAGTTTTTGTTTAAGCCTTGAATTCCACAGTGTAAGTGTTTTGACTCTTGAAATTATGTACTATTAATCTTCTAGTGATGTAATTTACCCCTGTCTTTATTGTCAACTATGCTTAGTTTTGCATATTCTTATTATCGATGGATTTTAGTTTACCATGTGCTTTAAGTATGGTGCGCCATTTTGTCGACAAACATTACATTTTGAACTTGATAATTACGTACTGTCAGTTTGATAAAGTCAATTGACTACTGTTTTAACTCATTATTTTCTAATCAATTATTGAATTTCTATCCAGTATATATTAAAAATATGTTGCATTACTCAAATTTATGTGAAAAGTTGATGAATTGTTTTTTCTATGGAAACCAATATATGTCATTTAAATTTTGTTTGTTACAGCTTTTTATCGCATCGCAGTTATCTGTCAATTCAAATTTATAATGCTTACGTAATGTCACATTATGCACGAGAATACTTTATGATCTGAAATCTCTGTTTTAAAGTTCGCACATGTATATGTTTGGCGTGCCATAAGTGTAATCAGTTGTCGATTGTTATTCAAGACTGTATGTTGATCTAGCGTTGGTGTGTGATTTGTGCTTTGAATTAATTTGTTTTAAATGTATATTTTAGTTTCCATCGTCGATGAGAGAGATCTGTGAGCAGTCTTATTGACCAATAAATACTTATCCGAATATTTTGTTTTATTATACTTTCATGTTAAATACTGCGATAAGACTGCACTGATTAGTATAAAATTCACAAACGGAATGATGAGACACATGATTAAAACGCATTTAATTACATAATATTAATGATAACCTGTCTCTCGCTGTATCATAGACACGAACATTCAGTGACATGCAATCCATAAAATGTGCACATTAAATTTTTAATATATAAAGCATGTAAATGTATCTTTAGGCATGATCAATTGCAGTTAATCTCTATTATAAAACTGATTGCACGAACAAAGCCCTGATATTGGATCAACAAGATGACTTAAAAAAAAGAATGTAAAAGATTCCGTTCCGTTAAATACCAATATCCACACGGGTATTGGTATTCTGCGAAACGGAACAGAAACATGAGAAAATTATTAATAAGTTTGGTAACAACATTTCTTGTATCATTATCTATTTAAGTGTATTACAAATAAAGCTATCAAATATTTTTTTAAATAATATTATCCCTGCGAATATGTTTGGTATAATATAAAATAGTATACTTGATGTAAACATTAGGCGTTCTTAGCTTGATAAACAAACTCGTTAATTCCCGTAAACTCCCGTGAAAATAGTTTGTTATAAATTGAGTAAATGCTGTCCTTATTATGATATTTTTCATATTATAAAAATTTTGAAAGATTCCGTTCCGTTCCGTTAAATACCAATATCCACACGGGTAATGGTATTTTGCGGAACGGAACGGAATCATGAGAAAATTATTAATAAGTGTGTTAACAACATTTCTTATATCATTATCTATTTCAATGTATTAAAAATAAAGCTATCAATTTTTTTTAAAATAAAATCCCTGCGAATATGTTTGGTATAGTATAAAATTCTACTTGATGTATACATTGTGTATTCTTAGCTTGATAAACTGTTATTAAACAAACTCGTTAATTCTCCCATAAACTCTCGTAAAAAATAGTTTGTTATAAACTGAATAAATGCTGTCCTCGTTATGATATTTTTTCATATTATAAAAATTTTAAAAGATTCCGTTCCGTTCCGTTAAATACCAATATCCACACGGGTAATGGTATTTTGCGGAACGGAACGGAATCAGAAGAAAATTATTCAGAAGTAAGGTAAGTATTGAATATTTAATTTTTTCTTGCGAATGTGCTTTGTATATTTTGGAATTCTTAAATGGGATATACATTGTGTTTTTGCTGGCTTAATTAACTAACTTGTAAGATCAACAGTGTAAATAACATATAATGGATTATAAATGAAATTAAAGTTGACGTACACAACACAAGCACACAAACACCGGAATGATATGCACATACGCAAGATGTTTGAATGGATGAAATGGTTTGTTAGTTTGATTCATTTATCCCAAAAGAACATAGAAATAAACAAACGGCGAGTAGTTGTTATTATATATTTCATATTTTAAAAAGTGTGAACGATTCCGTTCCGTTCCGTTAAATACCATTATCCACACGGGTATTGGTATTTTGCGGAACGGAACGGAATCATAAGAAAATTATTTATAAGTATGGTAACATCATTTGTTATATCATCATTCATTCTAATTCATTTCAAATAAGCTATCAAAAATTTGTATCGATGTTATCCCTGCGCTGCAAATGCGCTTGGTATAATATGAATTCTACTTGATAAATGCATTGTGTTTTTGAAAGCTTGATTAACAAACTAGTTAGTTCTGCCCTGGAAATAATATGAAATGGATCAAACAGTGAAATAAGAGTTGTCGTTGTACACAACACACGCACACAAACGCTGAAATTAATAATAAGCACATACACAAGATGACTGAATTAATCTGATAGTTTGCTTCGTTTATCTCTTAAGAATCTGGGGGGAAAAAATAAGGAACGGCGAGTAGTTAATTGTTATGATATTTTGCCATCATTTAAAAAGTTTGAAAGATTCCGTTCCGTTCCGTTAAATACCAATATCCACACGGGTAATGGTATTTTGCGGAACGGAACGGAACCAGAAGAAAATTCGTCAGAACTATAGTAAGTAATGAATATTTAACTTTTTCCTTGCGAATGTGCTCAGTATATTTTAGAATTCTAAGTATTATGGGATATACATTGTGTTTTTGCTAGCTTGATGAACAAACTAGTAATATCACACGTGTAAATAATATAGTATCGATTATAAATGAAATAAAAGTTATCGTTGTACACATCACAGGGATGATATACACATAAGCAATATGTTTGAATGGATGAAATGGTTTGTTAGTTTGCTTCATTTGTCCCACAAGAACATAGAAATAAACAAACGGCGAGTAGTTGTTACTATATATTTCATATTTTAAAAAGTGTGAAAGATTCCGTTC
>WFKH01011581.1:66467191-66478833 GCA_016163765.1 Magallana hongkongensis | reverse complement strand
TTCAAGGTTTACAGCATAAACTGATTATAATTCATCTGTTTTACAAAAATCAAAACTAAATTACCTTTCAAATACTATGTGCGCTTAAAAAAGAGAGAAGAGTTTTAAACCAAAAAAAACCCCACTATCAGTATGCAATAATAACTGTTGGAATGTTTACATCTAAGATAATCTATCAGCAAATACATTAATGAGAATTGTTACTAAGTTTTCTGTAGTAACTTGGTAGATATATTTATAAAGTAAATATAACCCCATCTATGATGTGTTATCTGTGTCAGTGTTAATAAATCCGTTGTTTTATATTTAGACGACAAAGATCGAGATAAAGACGCTGGTGAGATGGACCCCGTATCTCAGAGACTAACGTCACTGCAGAAACAGTATGACATTGAAAATAAGGTGAGTCCTGACGTCATAAACACAGTGACATTACAATCAAGATAGATCTCAATGCATAAACATTGTGTCATCAAAATCAAGATGAGAACTCTGACATCATCAGAATCTCAAAACAGAAACATTTTAATAATTCCTAGCAGATACGTTGTGACATCAACATTTAAATCAAGATGAGAACTTGATACAGATAAAATGTGACATCAACTCGATACAGAAATTTGTGCAATCAACTTTTGAGATGTTGAAGACCAGATCTTGCCTAAAACAAGGCCAAATATCTATAATTCAAAAGATGTAATTACAGTGGACCCCACATATAATAGTTATTTTGTCAGGAAAAAATATTATATTAATGGGACTATAATAACAACCGAACCCAAGTAAAGTCATTCTTTCCAGGTATGATATGTGCTGATTCACATTATGTGTTTTTACTATACTTTTACACTCTAATTTCCACAAAAATTGATGATTTCTTCTCAAAACATATTTTTCATGCCTCTGCAAGATTTATTGACTTTAGAACGGCAACATACATGTACAAGCCATCTTTTTGTCCTCGATGTACATACTGGAACACTGACCTGAGGATCTACATAGCTTGGAATAAATATGCTTGTTTAACATTGACATAGATATGAGATGTGACACCATGTTTTGATTTGGTAACAGGTGAAACAGGGAGCGGAAAACATGATCAATATGTACAGCAGTGGTAACTTCCGAGACAAGAAAATGCTCGCCGAGGCCCAGCAGATGTTGTCAGATGCCAAAACCAAGATGGAAATTATCAGAATGCAGATTCTGAAAGTCACTCAGGATGCAACCAATATGGATGATGGTAAATTCTGTCTGAAAACTGGTATTGATGATTGACAAACTCTTCAATTAGTTTCCTGTGTAAAATACTTCAATATGTAATGGTGTTCAAAATTATTTAGCCTGATGATTGGTACAAACGAACTAACTCGTCCATCCATTTCCCATTATGAAATAGTCAGAAATACATCATTGTGTAAATACATTGGTATTCAAAGCTATTCTGTCTGATATGACTGATACAAATGATTTATTAATTTTCCCATCCAGTTACTTTAATACTCCAATACGTCCTGGTATTCAAAATTAATGGTGTTGTTAATTGAGTGTTGACAAATGACTTTCCATTTTTAATAAGCTTCAAGCATCTTATGTAATGTGCATGTAAAATGCACATTAATTAGTCTTTGATATTAAATGTCATTGGGTTCTAATCCCAAGCCCAGAGTAACGCTAGCATCATTATACAAACCTTAAAGCACAATTGCAAGACTCCAGTATCCCATGACCAAGTAGATTAAATTGGTTCCCTGTGTTTGCAGCAAGTCAGCGGTGCGAGGTCCTGTCCCCTCTGGAGCTGAGAATCGAGGAGTTGCGACATCATTTCAGGATTGAGTCAGCTGTCCAGGAGGGAGCTAAGAACGTGATGAAGCTTCTCCAGAACAGCAAGTCACCGGACAGCAAGGCCCTGAAAGAGGTACATCAGCAGCTACACCAGTATCATCAAATCACATAAGCTCTTTACAGTCACATTATAACATTATAATAGTGTTACATAATACATGTATATTTCTTTGTTGACATATATTTTTTGAAAATCTTTTATAGAAATCCATATTCATCATAAACAAATGTATATATAAATATATTCATACATTTCAGTTTTCAAATAAACATGAATGTTAAGTTTCTTATTCAAAGGTCAAAATGAAATATTGTTCATTGATTGATGAAATTAAATGAATGTGACTTAAAATACAAAAGAAATTTTTTTAGTTTATTTATTGAATGTAACTTTTCATCATCATCATCATCATTAATTTATAGGCAACCCTGAAATTAACAGAATCAAGTCAAAAGCTTGAGCTGTTACGAATCTCACTGGAAAATCGGTGCAATGAACTTGAACCCAAGTCTAAAAAAATTGAAATGTTAAAGAAGGAGTTGGACGCTGTTACTGTGTCTCCTGGTTACGCGTCCAAAGACAACACATTAACGCGGGATTCCTCCAAGTCACAAAATTCCTCGCCGTTCTCCAAGGCAGCGGCCATTACAGGCAAATTGGAGGTTAGGTAAGTGTCAAGAGGAAAGATTAGGTAATGCAGCAAATGATTCATTGTCTTCCTCACATACTGTTTATAGGATTAAATTCATACTATGTCGTTTTCAACCTCTGTCATTGAAAACAACATTTTTATGGTTTTGCTATCACTTGTATGTTATTTTTTAGATGCATGAAGTGCAGTTTTTATATGCTCCAGTTTTAAATTTATCAGAGTATTGCAAATGGAGACTGTGCTAGTGTCATGCACTGACAATAGCTTCCTCGGACTTATTTATTGTACATAAGGTCTAACTTAGTTCTTTATTTTGTCCTTAGGCTTGTTGGGTGCCAAGGTTTACTAGAAGACATTCCTGGAAGAAAAAAAGACAACCTTCAACTTCTCTTGTCAAGTCCTGGTGAAAGCAAAAGTTTACTCAGGACCAAACGTAGCAGCACCAAGACCTACACTGTCAAAGAGGAGTTGTCAAGTTAGTGTTGTATAGAATTAAAATCAAGTCAAGTCAATCAGTATAAGATATTAAGGAGGCTGGATGGTCAATATATCAACCATCAGATCTACCTTAAAATTTTAGATATGATATTTTAACCATAAACTATTATTTTGTAAAGAAGCAATTTCTGATATTTAAGATTTAAAATTGGAATGTTTTTCTTTTTTTTCATACCTACCACTCTTGATGAATATATCTGCTGACCTTTTTATTGTTCTCAGAATTTGATTCCTCTATTTATGGGTGGGATTTTAATTTGAGTTATGTAATCAGGAAATTTGTTACAAATTATATGCACTCGACACTTGATATTGAGAGTGTTTACATGTGCCACTACAAGGAAGCTTTTGTTCACATAGACATAGCAGTAAAACATCCAGTATATGCTCAAAGTAGAGTGTGATAATAGGTCCCAGGTTTACATACACATACATGTTTGTAGTCTAACTATGCCAAGAAAAGGCCACCTAACAAGGAAGCTGAAGGGATCAATGGCAACAAGTCGGTGCTTGTCATTTGATATTACTGTGGAGTATGTCTCCTTCTGGGGTTACATAATTTGTGATATCTGTGCAACACAAGCTACATCACACTGTAATGTACAATAGATACATTTAGGAAGGAAAACCATGTTCAGTCAAACATATTGCATTTAATTGACCAGTCAAGTGAATTTCTAAAAAGCTTATTTATACCAGGTGGTCTCGTAAAGGAAATCATATTTCAGCAGTTGTATATGAATACATACACATGTTTTCTTCAACATAGTTTTGATTTTACACATATATTTATTGGTTAAAATAATTCTGTTCAGGAAGTTGGTTTTTTTTATATTTTTAATGTTTTTTAAAATTTTTTAGAATAAAGTATACACCACCCCAAAAAAAAGAGTTCATGCTGAAAAATTTTGTATGTTTCTTGCCTTTATCATTTTATTTAAAGCTAATTGGTTTACATATTATATCAGAACTTCAATACATATAAAGTCGTTATTTTCATGTGATTATATTTGCCACGAAAAACACACCTTGCAGTAAAATATGGCATTAATGAGTTTATTAGTAATACTTAATATATCTGTGTGTTGTTTTAGGTGAGGTGATGGCGGTTGTGAAACTAGACAACCTACAGGTGGCTCAGACTAGCTGGAAGTCTCACAGTCAGCAGTGCTGGGATCATAGGATTAGTATAGAACTGGATAGGGTAAGCCCATCATTTAAAGCAGAATTTGTATAGAACTGGGCTGGATAAAATTCAATTCCTTACTGGGCTGGATAAAATTCAATTCCTTACTTATAACATACAAATTTATGAATTATATTGATATTGTAATAATGATTTTGACTTTACTAGTAGACCAGAAAATTTCATTTTTAAGTAAACTGGACAACGAAACAGTGATATATATGAACCAGTAACTGACATTGTAATAACACACCTTTCTCTGTCTGCAGTCTAGAGAATTAGAAATAGCAATATACTGGAGGGACTGGAGACAGATGGCAGCTATCAAGTTCCTACGGCTGGAAGACTTCCTGGATAACCAGCGGCACGGAATGGCCATCCATCTGGAGCCGCAGGGAATTCTGTTCGCTGAGGTCCGTGTCCTTCTGTTACCAATCCTCGTCTTATTCATGTTTCAGTGTTTGATTTGCATGTCTTGAGTGCTGTCCCATATGCATGTCTGCACATTATCATTTCAGATTACATTTTTAAATCCTTCTTTGTCCAGAAGGCCAAAGCTACAAAGACAGAGAAAAATATTCCCCAAGCACAAAGGTAGAGATGGTTTGGTTAATAAAAACACCTAAGTAGATATGATGTAATTGATGTGTACTGTAAGATTTGGTTTTGTATTTAGGAAAGGATATTTTGAGAGCTAAGCAAGTGAATATCAATGTGGCTACTTGGGGTCGTCTCATGAAAAGGTCGCTGCCTCAGCAATGTGTGGACTCCAATGCACTCACCCCACCTACACAGATTACCTCCCCTGGTATGCATTCAATATCCAAGTGAATCAATTTGATATTACCTTTAGACACATGTACTTTTCAGAATATGCTCAGGACATTGTTTAAATTTATACATACATGTCTGATGGTTGATTGTCACAATGTGTAAAAGGTGAAGACTCCTGTCTATACTGTGTGTATATTTTGACAGGCATTATGTCATCAGACAGGGGCCCCCCTATTCACCAGATTAATTTTGAGCCACCACGGATGCCTGACTCTTCCCCACCTTCCATTCTTTATGCACAAAAGGAATTCACCACACCCCCTCACCAGCAGGAGCGAGCTGTACAGGTACTGCAACCACTGGACAATATGATAAATCAGAAAAGAGAGATACAGAGGGATTTATTTAATAGTCCTAGCATTCTTGTCAGTAAACAATCCAGTCATTATGAGAAGTGGAATAAATTACAGTTTGATTAGCAGATTACTTGTTATTACAGGATGCCTTGAAATCTTTTGACTTCCTGCCCGACGACCAGTCTAGTGTGATTGATCTGGACAACTTGGAACCTAAACCCTCTAATGCCCGACCCGTGTCTTACAAGGACTTCCGGGCTCCCTCACCCCCCACAGCCCAGCCCCGCCCTGCCTCAACGGCGGTAATGGAAACCCCCAAGTCTTCCAGACAACAGTCTTATGCAGTGGAACCAGAGTAGGTTTACTTTCACTTCTTCACTTGTGAAGTTCTGTATTTATGCTTTTTATTATTTTATTCTTTCTTTTGTGCTTATCATCCCATCACTCTTTGTCAGAAACTCACTTCTCCTTGCATGCTGATTTCCATGACCTTTATTTGCTATTACAGTGACTGTGGTTGTTCTTTGATCCTATTATTGTAAGGAACTGTACCAGCACCAACTTATCTTGGCTACTTTTTTTTTATTACGCAGCTATTCAAGCCAGCATGTGAACATGGATGAGTTCAGGCCAATAAGTGTACTGGGAAGAGGGCATTTCGGAAAAGTAGGAATCTTTGCTACTGAATGCTTTCTTGTGTGTTTGTTGATGTCTTAGAATTTATAAAGCTTCTTTAATAGTAGTATATGTATAAATGTCTGTATATAAATACATGTCTTTGTCATATATTCATATTTCATGAGTTTCCTTAATATGATTATCCACTAAGTTATTTTGTGGTAAAATCCATTCTTTTTTGTGGTCGAAATGGATAGTCTTTAATGTCAGATGCAATTGAGTTGCAGATGTCCTCAATGATTTTCTTAAATATTAATACCTCTCTGACAGGTTATCTTGGCGGAGTACAAAAATACCAATGAATATTATGCCTTGAAAGCCTTGAAGAAACCAGACATCATTGCTCGGGATGAAGTGGAAAGCTTGATGTCTGAAAAGAGAATATTTGAAGTTATTAATTCCATGCGACATCCATTCCTTGTTAATTTATTTGCTTGTTTCCAAACTGAGGTAGGATTTTAAATCCCAAAGTACAATGTAGAACCTCACGTCTAACTCTGAATGTTATCTGATCAATAAATGATTACTTATTATTTTGGTACAATGTATATAGCCTGTAATGCTGTGAGATTTGTTTTCAGGCTCATGTTGTTTTTGTGATGGAATATGCCTGTGGTGGAGATTTGATGATGCACATTCATAGTGACGTCTTCTCGGAGCCTCGGACTGTGTTCTACTCGGGTTGTGTGGTTCTGGGGCTCCAGTACCTACATGAACATAATATTGTGTACAGGTAAGTCAACAGTTCTCAAAAAATTCTCTACTAGAAAAAAATTGAAGTATAGATTTAACTTTGATCTTGTCATTTCTCATCAGAAAGAGTAAGTGAGAATTTTAATAGGAAATATTAGAATGTTATTCTTAAGCCACTAGTTAATAGGTGATTAGGGAGAGGATGGTCAGTATCCAGAACTTAGGGAGAGGGCTTAAGCTTAATAAGTATTGGAACTTGTGCCCAGTCCCATTGTGTTTATACAATAAAATATGTTCAAATCAAACCATCAGAACTTGTGCCAGATCCCAACTGTTTAGTACCGGGTAGTTCAATAAAAAATGTTTTTAAACTTATTTTTTGTTATTTTTGTGATTAGGTTATTATAATTACATATCATTGGTTCTCTACTTTCCAGAGATTTGAAATTAGATAACTTACTGTTGGATCAGGAAGGCTACTTAAAAATTGCTGACTTTGGGTTGTGCAAGGAGGGGATGGGTTATGGGGACAGAACGAGTACGTTCTGTGGCACCCCCGAGTTCCTGGCCCCTGAGGTGCTCACAGAGACGTCCTACACCAGGTCTGTGGACTGGTGGGGCCTCGGTGTACTTATCTTTGAAATGTTGGTGGGAGAGGTAAGTGAAGATTTTATACCTTGAACTTGTTACTCTCACAAAGGGTAGATTTAAGATATCTGGATGGCTGTGGTTCTTCTTAAGAAGATGAGCTTTGTTTAAAAGTATAGGAAAATATAAAAATTTGAAAGCTAAAATATTTTTGAATATTTTTTACTAAGTAATAGTATATGACTTAAAAATCATGCCTAAAATTTTAATGTAGATCTGATGGGTAATATGTTTATAATACAAATCGTTGTCTGGTCGCACATGTAGGTTTGTCATTTATATTTCTGCCTGTTTCACTTTTCAGTCACCATTTCCTGGAGATGATGAAGAAGAGGTGTTTGACAGTATTGTGAACGAAGAAGTCAGATACCCCCGCTTCTTGTCAACTGAATCCATTGCCATCATGAGAAGGGTGTGTGTTTTTGTATTATTCCATTGATTTATGTTTTTGTTTCTGTAAATGGTCACTTTGTGAAGCAATCTCTTTGTTTTGCCCATTGCAGCTCCTAAGGCGGAATCCTGATCGCCGCTTGGGATCCAGTGAGAGAGATGCCGAAGATGTCAAGAAGCAAGCTTTCTTCAGGGTTAGTTTTGTTACTGTGTACCTTCCAAAATTTTTCTAAATATTGGAAGTATAATTCAATCTTGCTTTACCCTAGATTTCAAGCTATTGGATTAAACTTACTGTGATGCATAAGGTGAATCCTGGATTTCTTTGTTGTTTTATTGGAATTATTAGATATGAATTTGTTTTTGTATCTGTTGTAGAATTTATCTTGGGATGACCTGCTGATGAAGAAGGTCAAGCCTCCATTTGTTCCCACTGTGGTGAGTTTATGATTGCAAAGTCCTTAATATACACAGATTTTATTTCGTGGTATTCTACAACATTGTGCTGGTCAATCGTGATCTAGTGTTTCCTATGAATATTGTTTTATGCTCAATGTCTAAGTCTTAATATATTGCTGTAAGATTTTTTATAAAACTGGATTCCATTTTCATACCATTGTTTTAAGTAATTTTTTCTTGATTTGTGAAGTATCTTACTTTAACTGTTTGATGGCACTATATCATTTTATCGCATTAACTTATTTTGATCTGCACTTTCTGTTTTTTAGAAATATTCTGAGGATGTGAGCAATTTTGATGAAGAGTTTACTCAAGAGAAACCCGTGCTAACTCCTGCCAAAGACCGCAAATCTTTATCTGCTGAAGATCAACTACAGTTTAGAGACTTTAACTACATTGCTGATTGGTGCTAGCATTGTGACAAAGTTCAAAGGTCACTTAGCCTCTGCTTCAGTATTTTCTTCCAAGATGTATGTTGCCAGCATTTTTCACTGGCATTGATCAAGCAAGTAGGGAAAACAGCAATAAGGATTAATATATTGCTAACACTGAATGATGCTTGGATCTAATGCCTCTAAGTATTATATGTTAGGACAAAAACTGCTTTTATGTTGAAGATAAAATAACAAGCATATGTGCACTTGACATTTCTCGCTCCTAAACCTGAACAAATTCACACTGACCCCCTCTGTATCATTGTCATTAGTTCTGGAGCAGGGATGTCCATCGTTACTGTATGTTTATTTCTGTATCTACAGGGAATAAATTAACTCCAAAGAGTTGTGCAAATCTACAAGGGTTTAAATGTTGGTGCATTTAGTCATAATATAGGTAGGGACTATACAAGAGTGTGAGAGGGCCGCCCCTGGGTGAGATTATCTCTGGGTGAGTGGTCTATGTGAGGAATTCTTCCCCCCTTACTGTGATATTTGTGTAGTCTTTGGATGTATGTGTGAATCACAGTATCTGTGTACTTACACGGGAGCCGACTAATGAATGAAGTGAATACCTGGAGAGTTAATCATCAGACTAGTAGAGCATTAGCTTTGTACACACTACATTATGATTGTTGCTACTGAGGGAATTCATTGCCCAGTTATTTTATTGGGAATTATTATGAATAAAATAAATAACCTTATTTTGTTGTTGTTTATTATTCAATGCCATCAGAGATCAACTGATTTTGCGTTATGACAATTAGTTGTAATTTGGCAGTACCATGCACTGCATGATTATTGGAATACACTTTAGATATTGGTCGCTTATTGATAGATTGGTCCTTCAATGTTGTGAACATGTCATGTTCCTGAAACTCTGATGAGGTATATATACTGTAGGTACATATACACTTAACAAAACTTCTAAGTGTTCCCCCTGATAAATAGAATAATTTGAAAATAACGAAATAAAATAATGTAAAATTTTCAACATTTTGTAACTAATATGTCTTCTCATCAATAGCACACAATACTGACTGAAACCAATTACCTGTGATGTATCGTCAAAACAACAAATTGGTATTTTTCTGCGTGTGCTTAATTTAATTGGCAAATTTTTGAGATTGATAATAGTCTTTAGTAATAGTTTCAAAAGAAAATCACTTAAAATGGACAAAATAATCACTAAGGAAAGAGCCAGAGTCGTTGGAATGTTGGTGTCTGAATTATTCATATGACAAATTGTACTGGCTTTAAATCTGCTGTTTATTTTGTTCTCAACATTGTTTTAGATATTAAGCAATCAAAAGGAAATTATTATTACCGGTAGCTCACCTGAACCGAAGGTTCAAGTGAGCTTTTCTGATCACTCGTTGTCCGTCCATCTGTCCGTCTGTCTGTAAACTTTTCACATTTTTGACTTCTTCTCTAAAACCACTGGGCCAAATTAAACCAAACTCAGTACAAAGGATCCTTATGGGAAGGGGATTCTAAATTGTTAAAATAAAGGGCGTATGTTACAACGCACTTTGAAAAATTACGCACTTTGAAAAATTTTTTCAAAGTGCGTTAATTTTGGGACCAAGTCAACGCACTTTGAAAAAAATATTTTTTTTTTCAAAGTGCGTTGATATCGTCGATATTAACGCACTTTGAAAAAAAATGTTTTGGGCTTAGTCAAAATAATTGATACTTTTATATACAATAAATGATTGTTTTATTCTTGTTTAGCTTAATGTGATTTATTAAAAAAAGAACCCATTGCATTCTCAGCTAACTTGATAAACAGTTTCTAGATGAGAATTTTTTCCTTTTCGTTCTTTGGGAGATTTGAATAATCCAAATATGAAATGAACTCCATTGCTAAGTAACTTCATTTTCCTTTTTTGAGTATGCAGAAAATTTACTTCTTATCTGGTATATTGGGCTATGCCAGAACGAATATGATTTATGTATATTGATAATGGAGATCAATGTATAGCATATTTCAACTGGCTTATTGCATGTGTTTGTAAACAAACATGATGTGAAAAAAGGTTACGTTAGTTATGTTTATCAAAAACAGTGTGATATTTTAGAAGATCCGTGCGAGAAAAAAAACCCGCATCCTAATGCCTATTTTTATGTTTATAATAATTTAATGTTTGTTAATGTAATTTTTTTTTTATATTGAAGTGATTTATTTGATTAGAATATGAAAAGAGGGTTAATGTTGAAACACTTATAGATTCTTTAACATACCAATGTAGAAATTATTGTTTTGCCAGCTCGATTTTTCAATATCACTTCATTTACTTAATTTACAACAGAGCATATTTCTTTTTCCGATCTTAAATGTTGCTGAAAATCATATGTTTTGAAAAATGAGGGATAGGGGACCTTCTTCCTCTAATCAATTAAATGATGTACTGGTAATTGGCCTGTATCTTTGGTTAACCCCCACCCCCATCCCCATCCCCGTTCTCAAATACGATAAATTAGATTCACTAGTGTTAACAAATCATCATACTATCAGCAAATTAGAAATTCAATTCCAAAATTTGTGATTTATACATATTTTTTCAAAGTGCGTTAAGAGTCTCGATACTAAAAAATGTTGATGTACCTTCTTAACGCACTTTGAAAAAATTTTTGAAAGTGGGTTAACTTGGTCCAAAATTTAACGCACTTTGAAAAATTTTTTCAAAGTGCGTTAATTTGGTCCAAAATTTAACGCACTTTGAAAAATTTTTTCAAAGTGCATAATTTTTTCAAAGTGCGTTGCCACAGGCGTAACCCTTTTTAAAAGGGAGATAATTGCAAAGCAGTGAGTATAAGGTGTGTTTCTTTAAAAATCTTCTTCTTAAGAACCACTGCACCAGAAATGCCAATATTTACACCAAAGCTTGTATATATAGTGAAGATTCTAAATTGTAAAAATCGTGACCCTCGAACCAAAACTGGGGCCCCAGGCGGGGTTCAAAGTTCAACATAGAAATATGTAGGAAAAATGTTTAAAAATTTTCTTCTCAAGAACCACTGCACC
>WFKH01011581.1:66370992-66466602 GCA_016163765.1 Magallana hongkongensis | reverse complement strand
TGTGTGTGTGTGTGTGTGTGTGTGTGTGTGTGTGTGTGTGTGTGTGTTATATTAAAGTTTTGTAATTCAAAGAATTCAAAACTATCTATAACAATCTTTTTCTATCACTTGCTCGATTATTTAAATAACATTTAGAATAGTAACTTTGTTTCGAAAACGGAGATTTCCGGAGTGGTGAATATAAGATCTATTTTAGTGTTATAAATTTTACATTGATTTTGTTACACTTTCTGTCCTGCTTGTGATTTAATTAGGTAAAAAATGCCTCAATATGTACTTGAAATAAAAAAAAAAAGAATAGGATGAAACTAAAAGTTTATATAAAACAAAATTTAAAAAAAAAATAGATCAAGCACTTGTTATGAGGAAAGAGTAAGTAAAATTGATAGCGGTATTAAGAATTAATTAACATGATTTTAGTTTCCTGTTGTTCAGTAGGAACTGTACTATGTTTTTACAAGGATTTTACAGTCAAAAACAATTGGTAACTTAACATTATTTTTTCCGCCAAGGTGTTGTGTCAATATATGGTAGACCATTGTTGCTTACGATACAATTAATCTAATGTATAAAATTTACATCACATTATGAACACTACCAGAGTTATCTTGTCAAACACTACGTGTAGAGTAAGTATTAAATATATGCTGTCATGTAAACTGGGTCGACTTTGGGTCGATCTGGGCTTCACAAAGAAGATAATATTTATTTAACAGTTTATGTACAAATAAATTAATTGTCATCTATCATTGTTAATTTACATACATGCGTTTTCCTTATTCATATCAGTCTATAAGTACCATCATATAATGAAAAACTGTCAACATAAGAAAGACATATTAGCAGCATATAATGAGGACAAAGACACAGTAGTAACAGATTATGATGCGGTATCACTATGTAAAGACAAAGTATAGTCATTTGATCAAACTTATCAGCATTTGAAGACAAATTTATTATTAACATAAAAAGACAATATTTCACCACATAATGAAGAAGTATATCAACATGTTAATGTAGATAAATATTATGTCATGAAAAATCATCAAAAATTATCCATTTAAGGCAGTGCAGGTGTTCCATAGATATGTGTCATGAGATAATTAAAAATAAATAAATAACAAATCAATGTAATCTAATTCAGGAAAACACCGTCATTAACATCGCAGCAATTATTTACCAATTTTATCCCGGGCATATTAATAGGTCTGTCTTCATCCTTCTGTCAATCCGTCCGTCTGTCCATCTGTCTGTCTGTGAGACTCCATGTATATCACACGCTGAGTTTAGCTCAGTTTTGAGGAAACCATTCAAGATATTTTCATCAAACTTCATGTGAACAGGTTGGTGAATGGAATTCATTTGTGTTTTAAAGTGTCCGACCTTGGCCTTTCCACCATGACCTCGGCATAGCATTTCTATGTTGTGATCTGTATTTCATTATTTTCCGATCTCCACTTTCCCTATATGAACATGACTTGACTACTCCATAATTTGCACCAAACTTCATTTACTGATATATATGCAAATTCGTAAAATAATTAATACAGGGTGCAGTTTTATATGTTGGACTACAAAGCTATGTACCATGTTAGGCAGGACATAATTAATCATTCATGTTTTATGGAAAGATTTCTAAATAAATACATTTAAATTATATACATGTTTTTTTCATACGTAACAACTTTTCCTGTGCTTGGCGTGCCTAGTCGTAAAATATCCAGATAAAAACTTCATGTTGTGTTATTGGAGCCTATGACAAATAGCCTGAGTGCTGTGAAAATGATTGCACGATACATTTTTTTAGTTTCACATTGTTGTGACCGATTAGCTTAGTCCGTGTGTGGACCCCCACTGTGTCCCGTCTTTTCGTCCCTGGAACTTTAGCGGCCCTCACTCTCCACCTGTGTATACCTGCCAGGTGATCACAGTAGCATCATCTATGTGTTACCTTGATGTTAGGAATGAAATAACATCGTCTTGGCCCCGAACAGCTGTTGATGCTAGGGTGTTTTATCGAAGTTTGTATTAATTGAATATTCTAATCATTTCGGACACTTTAATCTCAACGCATGTATTTTAGGTAATATCGAATGCAGTCCAATTTACAATTTATAGACAAACTGTGTGAAAGTTGGAGCCTATCGGGGCCCCTTACTGAAGACTGATGCGTGAACTATGGCACTTGGACAGTGGTCAAATCTGGGGACTTCAAATGATGTTACGCCAAATGCACAATGAACTGGCGCACCCTTTAAGATTTAAATTTTTTGAAAGACCCCCCCCCCCCCTTTGCAAAGAGAATATTATGAGGAATAAGAGACCTCAATGTTGTGGTTTGAACATATTTTATTGTATATATAATATACAAAGGGTTCGAACACAAGTTCTTGCAACTTACTAGGTTCTCACCCTAATACAAATAATTTACAATTGTCATAAAACATGATATATGTATATATAAAATTGGCAAAGAACAATCATATCAAAACAAAATATTATATTTATGTAAATCTTCGAGAATTGGTTATAAAGTTCTGCACAGCAGTGAAAATTCTAACATTGGTTTTATAATCTAAGTTTTCATTACCCCATAATAAAGTATTCCAATCTATAATACCTAAATCGTGTATTTTGAAAAGTTCACTAAATAAAGTGTGTCTTGCATTCAAAAAACATTTGCAAACAAATAGAAAGTGATATACATCTTCTTTCTTTCCACATATGCAATTTGGAGAATCAATAATATTTCTTCTGTGTAAATCATAATTTAGTAAACAATTGTGCCTTAATTTTGTATGAATGATATTAGTTGCTCTTTTACCATGAAGAAAATATTTAGGAACTTTTGAATCACTAGTACACTTAGAAATGCTTCTTTGAAACTGGCGGATGGATGTTGATTTCTTGGTATCCGAATTTAGTGAGTTCCATTTGCTTATAGCATCTGGAATAAATGATTTTTTATATGTATCATACTTAACTCTAGGAGGTATATAATTGTCTTCATAACGAGTACTGTAGCGAGAAGTATCTTTCCTATAAATGTTAGCAATATCACTAAGATATTGTGGTACAAGATTGTAATGAATTTTATACATAATCGTTAGTTTAGCTATTTCCCTTCTTCTAGCCAATGATTCCCACCCTGTTTCAAAGTACAATGATTCCCTGGAGGCCAAAATTGGAAGTCCCGTGACAATTCTTGCAGCATGTAGTTGTACTTTTTCTAACTTTTCAATTTCTGCGGAAGAACATCCATCCCATACAACAGAATGTTGTGACATTTCCAGTTGTTGAAATAACCAATAAAAAAAAACGAAGGAATAAGATAGCGAAAATGTCGATTTCGTTAATTCTAACAAAATTCTAGCAAAATTTCTAACAGCGTATAGTCAGTTTGAGTATTTTAACAAACACGAAGAAAAACAAAAATATTTGTCTTTGTGAGTGTGAACATGTATAAATGGGTGGTGAAAGGAAAAAAACACACCAAAAATTCATTGTAAACGTATTTATGCCTTAAAATTGTCTTGAAAATACAATGAATAAATGTGAATAAAAAAAATTTAATAAAATAAAATATTTGTCTTAAGTTTTGATGGTATATCGAATCCTCAACCTAGAAAGTTAACTTCTATAAGATTATCAAATGTCTGGTGCACTAATCACTGAGCCATTTCATTCACAACAAAGTTGTTGATTGAAATTCTTTATGCGATTTTGGCCATTAGTTTACGGACTTCTATTATGTTCCTAAAACGTTCAATTGTTGAGAACAAAATGATATTTCAAATGACTTCAAATGTTATGTAGATTGAAATTGGTTCGTTTTCCATTAGACCTTACTTAGATAGTGAACAAATATGGAGCACAGACCCACTGTATAAAATATAAAAGGTATTGAAGTCCTAAAAAACGACACAATTTGAATATTTTGGTACGCATAGACCTCTTCGATACAATACATGTATATTCCAAGTATTGGACCTATTTAAGAGTTACAAATTGATGTGTTAAATATGTACATCGTTTGGACAAAATTTTTGAAAGAATTATCAGATATGTTGATATTTTCATTTTTCAGCATTTTATCCATACTAATATAGGCATTTTGTCCGCCCTATTCCCCCATCTCCTATAAATGTAAAACTTGTTTCAAAAAAACCAGGATATATTAAAATCACGAGTATAGTGAAGTTTTGGGGGATCCCTGGAAAAATTCGTAACAACTCCTTTACAGGGACCTAAACACGATTTGAGAAAAAAATTATTTTTATTTTTTATGTACAAAATGGTTCCCTTGCATATTTTGAATGATTCACCAAGATTTTAATGTCAGAAGTCAAGTTACATGCGAGATAGAGAGGAAAGAAGTCGTTGTTATGTAAACAAAGCTGAGTCTTATATTTGTTTACAAATAATGTAAAGAAATTACCATTTCTTTGTCAAAATAACTCATGGCAAACAAGATAAACTATTCAATGTGTTCCAGATTTGGGGGGTTTTTAAAACACTTCTTTGGGCTATTCTAGGTACACTTGACATATTATAAGGTCAATGAATAATATCCATAACTGATTTTCTGTAGTTCTACTTGTTTTTTTTTTTTTATTCTGATCACAAAAGGGGCCCCCTCTAAATCCGTCAGTGGTTGTTAAATTGCCATAGGCGTTTTGAAAATTGACATTTATTGTACAAATTCATTAGTATATTAAGAAATTATGGATACAGCGAAATAAATCAATAGGTCAATAGGACTTTGTTATAACCAGGTTTTACTGTACAAGTGTAGTATTACCGATATTATACACACCTCTGTCTTTAAGAAACCCTCATTCTTATGATTTAATACAAGGATGATTCAGTTCAGGCACAGAGTATTTGCCTATTTGAATGTCTCTTAGTTAAGCAAGCTGTGTGTCAAATTGTAGTGATCAAAAAGTAATTGATTGTCATTACCCAAGGTACATTTCCCCCATAATTATTTACCAATATACTAGAATTATTCCTTTAAGGAGGTGAGGAACTCCTCTATATTGTGAAATACTTTCTATGTGTCATCTACTAATCTGCAAGTGACCTGCTAGGGCTTTAACATTTTTTGTATTACTTGTGTCAGAATTTTTCAATGGCATTCTATGGTCACTGTACAACTCGAAAATTTTAAGATGATGATTTATGTACTTTCATCTATATATTTCACATCTCAAGCCAAGGTGTCCAATACCAACTTCAACATAAGGAATATGTTTAAATTATTACAATTGGACAATCAACAACAACTGCTTAATAAGGATTTGCATGGAATAATATGTTAAAAGTATTTAACTTGTAACTGAAATTTATATTTCTTAGATGTTGACTTTTGTCTATGCACATTTGATAAACATGTTTTACAGCAAATATAAGCTATTTGTATAATTTTAATTTTGACATATTGCCCATGTATAAGATCTCAAAATAAAATATCTAATTAACATTGCATGAACATATAGAATTCAGTCATGTTCATTTAGCAATATCAGTGTCAGATAAAAAGCACTAGTTTTGATGTTCAATGAGTTTCTCCTAGTTTCATTGAACAATTATTTCAAATCTTACAAGCTAACAAACTGTCTTTCCAAGTAGTTTCATTCTCCATCTTTGTACACTCTGCGCAGTTTTTCTCGTTTGCCTTTGTTGTTGTGTTTTTTCCATGGTTTGCCGGCTACTGACGTCATGCTGCTACTCACACTTCCTCCCCCCAGACTAACTCCTCCCGTCTGACGTATGTTGGCAGAGCCCTTTGAATGCATGCCCACATTCAACTTCTTAAAAAAATCCTTATCCAGTTTGCTTTGGGAAGGAGGTGCCTCCTTAGGTTTCTTTTTTAACAGAGCACTTTGCTTCTCCCTAAGGTCTTTTGGAACTAACCCACAATCATGAAAATCTTCAGGATCTACATCAGGTGGGGGGTGACAATAGAGCAAGCGTCCATTCACAAAGTCCTTGAGGACATATCTAGCAGTCCGCGGGCAATCCGGGGTCCCATTTACAGCCATGTACCCCCTCATACTCCCATAGGTTGTCAGTAGTTCCTCCGCAGTAGGAAGTCGATTCGGGTCTTCTCCTTCTGACGGAGGTGGAAGGTTGATACCATACAAAGCCTCCAAGGTTGATCTTGGAATAAAACTGCACACAAGATTCACTGGGGGCCAATGGTCCCGCATCTGGTCGATAGGTAGAATTCCATTCACAATCAGTTCTGCTTTTGTTGACACAAATGAAGGGAATACAAGACCGGGACAATCACACAACATTAAATCACTCTCCACATAAAGAGTCTGGAAATGCTTGGTTCTCCCTGGGGTTGAAGATACAGGGACTTTCTTGGTTTTAAGGATGGCATTTATTGTTGAACTCTTCCCAACATTAGGGTAGCCTACCATTCCCACTGTTGTCTGTCCTTCTGTAACCTTCCCTCCTTGATGAATGCTCTTGAAATAATCCAGCAACTCCTCTGCATTAAAGACTTTCACATTGTTATTTAGACCACCAGATGCTTCAGCCCTAGTTGAACTATGGCTGTGTTCTGTTTCTAATTTATCGGTATCATTGACTTCATTGATTGCAGGAGATGCTGCCTCAGCTAATATGACCTCACTCGCAACTCTGGTTTCTTCTTGTTGCTGATTTTCATTCTTTATATTGTTGGGGTTGTCCAACATCTCTTCATCTTCTTCCTCCTCTTCTTCCTCATCATCATAATCTTCCTCAAATTCTGGCTCCGAGATATTTTCTGCCTCTCTCTCTTCCCTCTCTGCCTTTTCATATCTCTCTGTTTCTTCCAGAGCAGACCAAAATGCCACTCGAGTTCCAGCTTTATCAAAATGTTCCTTCCACATTCGTCTCTGACTGTCACTCAAAAAATCTGCTTTATTGATCAGCAAAACATTAACTTTTCTGGAGTCAACTTCCTTGACATACTCTTCAAGATCAATACATTGGTACAAAAGAGGATTCCTGGCATCCACTACTTGAACAATAATGTCACTTCGCTCGATAACTCTCCATAACTGTCGCCAGAACTCAAGATTCTTTTCATACGGGGTCATGATAATGCCTTCAATTTCTTGCAAGGAAGAGAGTCCTCTTCTCCATTGCAGAAAAGCTTCCTTCTCCATGTGATCCAGCTGTTCAGCTGTGGTACTCTCATCCCAATGGGGTCTTCTTGGAATCCGAAGTAAGGTTTCATGTTCCTTGTGTAACTGTTTAATTCGTTCCAGATCCTCGGTTTTTAGTCCTGTATGCTTTTGAGGATCTACAAATTGAATGTTAAGTTTCTCAGCTGCGAATTCTGTGCCAGCGAGTTCTGCAGTTGCCAGAAAATCGTCCAAGTTACTCTGTTCTGTGACGGACTGGAGGTTCAGTCTCCCCCATTCATACCCATCCTGCAGCTCACTGGTATGGAGGAAGGAGTCTTCACTCTTAACAACATTCCGTTTACCAAAACGATCCTTTATAATGGACCTACCAAGATTTCCACTAGTCTTCTTTCTCCCCATTCCGTATATTATTTCACAACTTGTGACAAAACAGTGCACCACATGTCAACATTGAAGATTTACAAAAAAAGAAGGACAACTCTTGTGGTTTAAAATTTTCTATTATTCTAAATAATGAATCTGTTTATTTTTGTTCTTGTATATGTCTGTTTTCAATGATATTAAAGCTTTGATTATGATAGCTAAATTTACTAAACAGCATATATAACACAATATTTACGAACGTATGCAATTTGTGTATATGTTTTCGGAAATATTATCGTCGCCAACAGGTTTTAACAATCACTTTTATTTTTCCGGTCGCACCTGATTGGCTGAGACCAACAACGAAGGATTAGGTGATGGTCGTATTTGAACATTGGCGGCTACAATCATCGATGACAAAGTGAAGACCAGATCAGAAGAATGTCTTTCCCAAAAGCCAACATCAAAAGGTTCAACGAGGTGTCGGGTAAGTCTGGAAAAGTTTGCATTTATTTGATAATGTTGATCTAGCGTGAAATCCATCTGGTAAAAATAATCACAGGATCTAAGACCTTGGAGGCTGGATCACAGCTAAAAAAAACAAGAATTTAATCAATGACAGCAAATATGTTGATGCTCATGATTTTTTGCAGGATGTGCCCCTCCTGTTGGTTGTTATGACCCAAAATTAGCATCAAAACAAGCAGGAGGAATCATTGATAAATCAGAAAGATTCAGACCTCCAAAAGGTATTTATAGATTTTCTTAGATATGCATTTGATTAAGACAGTTTGTATAAGGACTTAGGTCTAAAATTCTTAATATAAAGGTTGGACATAATCTCGGCAGAGATTTCAGCTCAGCTTGATTATTCAATGTCTAAAAATTCAGCCTTAACATTGGGCGCTTGCTAGCTGCAGGTCTGTAGCTCCCGGTCTGAAAAAATTTGGATGGACGACCTAGGAGCTACAGTGCCTCCCATTGCAAAAAACTGCAATTTACGACGCACAAAAAATTGCGCTAGTTTGGGACTGATTAATCTTATTTTCGAACACGTTCTATACGTATATTTGATTCCAAAAAAATCCTCGGACATTTTACTACAGATATCATCATTTTACTTGCCTCTGATATTCTTTTAAACACCATCACCAGCCCCGTAAAGTGAAGTGGTGCAGTTTATTTACATGTGAAAATGGCGACTCTCGATCTAGACGTGAATTTAACATACTTCAATTTCCGAGGTCGGTAGCATGTTTAAGAGAAAGTTTGAGGCGAGTGAAGTACCAATATCAGTAGTAAATTGAATGAAGAATTTAATGGTACTAATTTTTTCCACAGAATGTGTTCGGAAATAAGGTTAATCAGTCCAAAACTAGCGCAATTTTTTATGCGCCGTAAATTGCAGTTTTTACTATAGGAGGCACTGTAGCTCCCAGGTCGTCAATCCGAATTTTTTTCAGACCGGGAGCTACAGACCTGCAGCTAGGTGCTTGCTTGTTATCCCCTCGCGCAACTTGTTGCGAAGGGGATATAGCATCGCTGCTGTGCGTGTGTATGTATGTATGTGTGTCCATTTCAGCCTTTTTAGCAAGATTCAAAGAAAACCCTTGCATGCATGTTTATCAAACTTCGTACGCTTCATAAGTGTGGTTAAAGGACAAACCCTATTCATTTTCAAGGAATTCTATTATATATTTTTTGAAATATCGTGAAAATTATAACACTTAGAAATTTTATGTACGACTTCCGGTTCGTGAAAGTAAACATTTCAAACCAACAACTTGATATTTTGTTGGATGTAGGCCCTGTAAAGGTAAGAAGCAAACGTTTTTGAGAAATGGGGAGTTGGAAGGATTTCCAAAGTAAAAAACTGAGGCAAGCAGGAGATTAAGTTCACCTTAATTTAATCAAAACAAGCAGCCGTCTGAGCCGAATTTCGGGCTATATTTAACAAATTACTTAGAGAAGACAGGTTCATAATTCAGAAGAGACTTTGACGAATATCGTCAACATGATTAACCGGGAATTCATTTCATGTAAATCGCTGTAGATACGTTACCTTTTTTTAAAATATGGGGGTTACAATTACGACATGTTAACTCGAATTTTCTTAAGGAGCAGACTGTAAATCGCCAGATCTTAGGTACGTTTCATTTTCAATATAAAACTTAAATTTGCCTACACTAATTGTCTAAATGCGTAATGTATGTCACTGGATAAGGAGAATTTATAAAACTATATTACTGGAGTTTAACACGTTTGTGGGGGTGTTTTCGCTAGTAATGGGAGAAATATTGTACAACCACGTAAATGCACCCATCCCCCATGGATACACCCCATAGCGTGCATAGGGATAGGAATAAACGAAATATTTTAATTCAAAGTGGTTTTTAACAAGTTAAATATTTGGTCTCTTCAATTACATGTTTATTCCTAAATAATGCATTTCCCCGCACAATATTTTCATTTCGTGAGGGGATGCCCCGCTTTGCGATGCCCTTGTTGCGATTAAAATCGTACATATGTCTTGCCCACTTAAAATTTGCAGCATGATCATCCCTCTAATGAATCATTTAATTTAAATCTGCATTTCTTATCCATATGATTTTTTCATAATTTATACTGCTGGTATCTTTGTATTGATTCTGCGTTCATTTTCGCTCATTACCCAGTTGGGAAGCTTGATCCTCGTGTGCAGTAGTGCACATTAATAATTCATATAAAGCTTTCAAATGAATCTAAGGGAACTTTTTTAATAGAAAGGTACAAAATGGCAGTTTAAATCAAAACAACTCACCTGCTGGATAATTGTTGGAATAATCCTTTTCTTGGAGAAAAATGCACATAATATAGTAATGATAAATACCGGTAATTAGAATAATATCTGATCTGCAAAGTTGAAGTGGGCAACACTTAAAGATATTATGATTTTAGCCACAACAAACAACCAAAGTTTGGGCTGAATTTCGAAACATGAATAATGAACGACTGTCCCTGATTGGGCACAGCTCTCTATATGGGGGGTTTACTCCTGTTTGGTGGTCATACACATAAATGGTATGTCACCTATTTTACAGACCAAACAAAACTCAATTTTCATTTATTTTGGTTCACACTGTGGCTCCTCTGAAGAAAAACTGAAAGAGCACTTTAAGTTAAACCAGTTGGGCAAATGTTGTGGCAAGTTTACTGTATGAATTAACTTTTTTAAAACAATCTATGGGTCAGTTTGTGCTTGTGTGAGCATTAAGAAAAAGATTGAAATCAAATGCACCTATAATATAAAGTTGCAAATTATCGACATGTTTTAGTGAGTCTCAAAAAGATTGATTTGATTCAAAATATATCATGGCCTCATTCTTGGGACTCTACTTTTGGTTCCTATCATCCACCTGCACAAAAATGCAAAACAATGAAACATTCTATTTGGTAAGTAAAATATTGGTCCCATACAGGTGCTTGACCAAGTAATGGAAGTAAAACAAAATCAAAACTTGCATTAGATACCCATAAGCATAGCAGGAAAAAGGCCAATCACCTGCAAGCTTTACAATGGTCAACTTAGGATCTATTCTTAGCATTTGCTTATAAGATAGAAAGACAGAAGGTAAGGGTTGTTGTATGATTGTTTATATGCCTTCAATATCAAAAATATACCTGGTAATTGTATGTAATTTTTTGTATTTCTTATGTTTGATGTTTCTTTCAAAAAAGTTTTTTTAACAGTTTTTTTTTTTTTACTTTTTTAATTCAAGATGGAGGATCAGAAATGTTGGACACTCCCTCCAAGAAAAGAATCCCAAGTGATTCCATGTGCAGCAACACCTCCGTTGTAAGTCATATTTAGCATCATTTATTGCATTTTATAAAAACACATCAATATTTTCTTCTTTGTAAAAATCATGATTTGAATCTCTGTTTCTCAAGATTGATACTAGCATCCTGAAAACTAAAGCAAAGAAACCTGACCAGACTCCATCAGCTGAATTAGCAAAGATCAAAGAGCTTGAAAGAGAGGTAGGGAAACTGGGCATAGAAAAGGTGAATAACAGTGTATGTTTTATCCTTTTAACACTGTATTTTGTACTTTCACCAACCTACATGTATCGGTTAACATAGAGTTTAGGTTTCTGTGTCAGTCAATTTAATGCGAAAGACTTTTCCTTTTTAAACATTCTTCGAGTCAAATTTTAAAATGACTTTTAGTTAAAATGTTGTAATACAAATGATAACCAAATTGGTTTTTGTTATTTTAGATTCGTGTACTGTTACAAGAGAGAACAAACCAAGACAAGCAGTTATGTCAGCGAGAAGAAGAAATAACAAAATTGGAGGGTCGTCTCAACAATGCCCAGACTGACCGCAGTTCTCTGATAGCTAAAGTGGCCAGCCTGGAAAAAAACATCAAGGATGTCAGCAAAGGCAACGACCTTCTCAAAACAAAGGTTTTAATTCTCTTCCATAGTCCTAAAATGTTATGAGGATCCTGTATTTTCAGTGTTAATTTAAACAATTTTTTCTCCTGTTTTATTTAGATTACTGCAGCAGAAAATTCGGGGAAGAAAAATGAGGCATTGCAGTCTGAGCTGTCTAATCTCAAACATCAAATCGAGGTCAAAGACAAAGAAATTCACCGCCTCCGTCAGGAGTTAGATGCCCTGATGAAAACCCAACTCTCAGATTTTGCCATGTTTGAATCTATCATAGTTACTTTGGAAAAGAAGGCTGCAGATTTAGGTAAGAAATTATAAAACAGCAAAAGAAGGCATGTTGTATGTACACTGTATTCGGTTGAAAAATGTAGTAATGACAAAGTACTTTTTACTCCTCACAGTAACATTGATTTTAAAAGCTTATGAAGCTTACAAATTTCACATGCAAAACTATACAAAATATAAGCTCTTGTTTCTCTGATTGCAGATTACAATGGTTCTCAGAAGCATGAAGCTACAAAAACAGAGTCCAAGCCCAACAAAACAGAAGGAGGAACCATGTCAAATGAGAAATCTGGAACATCAAAGAAAAATGCAGAGGTAACTTTGAAGCGTCATTAGATAAGACAAACATTGGTATGTCATATTTTATGGGAGTATAGACCAAAAAGAAGAAGGTACAGTTTCCTTCAATATTTGCCCTAAAATTCAAAAGTTGTTTAAATCTTATGAAAATACACATATTCCATCTTGAACATGTGTGTATATAGAGTACCAAGTTATACACTTTTATCTTGTTTCAAACAATAATTTTGACTTCAACATTTTGGCATATTTTTAAGATTTGGTCAAAAATGATGAAAAATGGCACATTTTCTCATAGTTTTTGCAAGAGGAAAATGTGTCCGCAGCCGTCGCCCACAACGAAATTGATATATTTTATGTGATATCACATGATAAAGTTATTATGTGAGTTTCATCGTAGGCGACAGCTGCGGACATATTTTTCTATTCAAAAAACTACTAAGGAATTGGTGTCTTCTGCTCATTTTTATGAAAATTACGGGAAAATGCACTGTTTGTGACATCACAATTAACCTTGTGAAAGTCTAATCAGGTAACTATTTATAGATTCTTAATTTATGGGTATTCTTATGTAAACAAACGTTACATTTCAAATTCCTGTGATATTTTTAAAAATCACTCTTAAACAGGGCCAAATATGACTGAAACTATACCTAGTTCTTTGGAACTTCCCAATCTTGTTTGATTTGATGAAACAAATCTAACTATCCAAAAATAATGTATCTTTGCTAAAAATATGTTTAAATTTTTCTGTCATGTTTTTTACATCTAGTTCCATTATGGGGACAAGTGTAATGTTTTCAATGCATTTTTTCCAGATTAGGCATGTACAATGTGAAGTTGCTTGGTTAGTATTTAATTTTATGTTTGTTTCTAACAGAAACTAAGGAGGAGGTTTGAGGAGGCGGTACAGAGCTATGGTAGTAAGGTAGAGGAGCTGAGGCAGGCAATGGAGGAGAAGTGTAGCCATGCCCACCAGCAGTTGGTCAATCTGGAGTCAGCTCTGAAGAAAGCCGAGGAGGAGGTGCTACGAGTGTCCAAGGAAATGCAGGCCGAGAGGTAAAATGTCTGCCAGATCATAACTCTAGAAAAAAATTGTTTTGTGATAAACAGGGTTTTGTTGGTTAATTGGCCGTGATTTTTTATCAGAGAAAAGGGTAAAGACCAGAAGAGACAGTTGTATAACAAGATCAGAGGTCTGACTGACAAGAACTGGACCAAGGAGGATGAAATTAGGTAAAATGGCATGCATTGTGGGATTGAATCGGTTATCTTTGTGCTCATTTCTAGTGTAAGTACTGTACATACGAGGGTTGTCCAAAAAGTTCGTGGACACATGTCATTTTATTCAAAATAACGGCGCCATTATCAGAAAAGTATTATGATATTTTAATAAGAGTTTAATAATGTATATGTGTAAAAATCAGAGTAATGTACGTATTTGTATTGGAGTTATCATGATATTTACATTGCCTATACAGGCCGCACGGCCCAGTCTGACGTTAAGTTATAACGATGTTTCTATAACGTCGTAGTCCTTGGTTTACATGAGAGTAATATTAATCATTCACCGTGTGGTCAGAGGGTACAATCACAAACTTCACCAAAATATCGCTTGTGCCACTTTTGGATAAGTAAACTCGAACTATTTCGATGTTTTTCCTATTTCTTCCATCGTTTGTTTTGTTTCTATCGGTGTTTTAGCTCAGTCGACACAATTTTATGATGGCGCGCTGTTCCGTGCGGTCAGCTGACGTCGCTTTTTCAAGCGTTTTTAAAGACATGTTCTTGCCGTAATATCTTTTAAAAGTCCTCTGCTAGTTTGAAAATAGCTTCAAACGATGTATGAAAATGCTGTATACCATACAGACTACATCATTATAGAAGATTATGAAGTTTTGAAATGTTTTATAAAAACTGTAAATTTTCATATCTAAAAACTCAATAACTAAGGTTGGAAAAATTTTACGCTGGGCCGTGCGTACTTTCCGCTACCCATTGATACATTAATTATAAGTTTATTTCTATGGAAAACATTCAAAACCACTTTAGTTTGATTTGAAATTTTATAACAAAGATATAGATATGCAATATGTATATATAAACCCATTTAAAATTATGAAAACGCGATTGTCCACGAACTTTTTGGACAACCCTCGTATGTATGTGTTTAAACAAGAACATGTAATAAAATATCAATGGTTTTTTTGTAAAATCCAAGCTGTCATGCTTGTATAGACAAAACATGACATGTACTATCATCCAGAAATGATCTAATGGTTGTACATTAAGCTGATCTTTAAGACATGGCTTCAGACCACTGTGTCACATATACAAATACATGATGAGGTTTTTATTTATTTAGACATTTTAACATTTTTATTAGTAGAATACACCCAAGTATTCCTGATGTCAAGTATGAGAGACAGTGTTGACTTTGGTATCCTCAAAACATACACATTTTGGGTTTCTTAATTCATCCTCAACACATACACATTTTGGGTTTCTTAAACTATCCTCAAACACACATTTTATATATCTGTGACTCAGGTATCTGAAGGGTGAGGTGGTGGCAGTGTCGGGTGTGGCCGGGGAGATGGACCAGGAGGCATTTGAGTTGGAGGCTGAGGTAGCAGTACTGACAGAGACAATGGAGCAGTTGGAGGAGTAAGTTGGGGAGATCCCCTGAACTCAGAGTTGTTTAAGAAAAGATAAACAGTTATGATATTTTAAAAAATTTATTGATAATGTTATGTACATGTACATGTATATTTCATTCTAATGGAAAAAGAAATTTTAAAAGTGTTTTATAAAAGATGTTTGATGTTCCTTTTTTAGAGAGAAAAATACTTTAAATGAGAATATAAGGATTCTTATGGATAAATTCCAGATCCTTGAGAGAAACCATGGTATGTTTAAATATTGTTTAACTAGTTATTTTTTAAAAGATATGTTTTACTTTAGCATGCATCTTTCTTTTTACTGCCAATGAACACAGATACACAATAAATTGCACAAACTTGGAGCATATTTTGTATATATTGATATAAACTTCAATGAATATGCAAATTTTCATATTCTTTCCCTTCAGGACAGGAAAAGAAATCTAGGAAAGGAGTAATTGAAAGTCTAAGTATGCAGCTGGAGATATCACAGTCAAGTCTTGGCAATATCCAGAAGGAATATTCTTGTCTGGAAGGAAAGAACAATGAACTGATTCGAAAAATGCACGAACAAATGGTAAGTTAAAGATATCATTTTAGATTGCTTGGAAACTTCTTAAAATTAGATTTAACTATGTAAAAATCAAAGCTGTTTTTCTAAATTCTTATTGTGATGTAATGTTGACAACAGGAAGAAGTGGAAAAGCTCAGCCGCCAGATACAAGATAAAGATCAGGAGTGTGCCGGCATGACTGAGTTGATAAAAGAAAAGGAGGACCGGATCACGGATCTGGATGTTCAACTGGTAGGTGCTCGAATAGAGACGCAGCACCTGAAGGAGGAAGCTGAGAAACAGGAAGAGGAAGTCAAGAAATTAAAGAAAGAGATTAAGGAAGTAGAGGAATCTTTGAGGAAGCAGTTGAAAGACGAGGAAGAAACCCATCAGAAGACTGCAAGGGGGCATGCTGACCAAATTATTGACTTGGAGAAGAGGGAAATCTGTTTAATGGAGGAAAATGAGGCCCTGAAGAAGGAAGTTCAGGGGGCAGTTTTCAGGTGTTCAGAGATGAAAAGCATGGTGGAGAAACTGGAAGCAGATGTAGTGAGTGTACGTAAAGAATCTGAGCAGGAAGTTCAGCAGTTGTCTGAAGCCAAAGACAACGATCTTAGGATTCTGCAAGAAAATTTACAGCAAGCAAAGACAGAGAACGAAAATCTTCAGAAGATTCTTTCAGAGAAAGAGGACCAACTCTTACAGCATCAAGCCACAGTCTCTAACTTGGAGGAGAAAGAAGCGATTCTGAGGGCGGATGTGGAATGTCTGGAGAGAGAATATGCAGACTTTAAACTGAATCAGGAATGCTCCATGGAGTCTATCATGCAGAAGGAAGGGGAAATGAGGGAAGAAAATAGTCAACTGAGAAAAGATTTAGAATCTACAATCAAAGAGAAGCACGAACTGTTCTGTAAAGTGGCTGAACTACAAGTAAGCATCACTGAGAGTCATTCCTCACTTGCTGAAAAAGAAAAACTCATAAAGTCTTTGTCAGCAGAAAATGGCAACATGGAGGAGAAATTAAAAACTATTTCTACAGAAAAAGACCAGCTTGATTTGGCTGTTGCTGAGCTGAACATCAAACTAAAGGAAACGACAGAGGAGATTTTAAATGAAAAGGAACAATTATTGGAAACAGAAACTGCATTTAAAGCTGACATTGAGAAATTGCAGCAAGAAGTGGAGCAAAACAAGAATGCATGTATACAGAAAGAGAAGAGTATTACAAGTCTAATGGTGGAGAATAGCCAGCTTATGAAAGAGATTGACTACCTGAGTTCTGTAAGGGAGCTAGATCAGGACCAAATGTCCAGTGAACTAGACAGCTTTGAGGAGCGAGTGAAACAACTGATTGAAGATAAAGCCAGTCTTTACCAGAAAGCGGCAGACATTTCAACTGAAAAAGATAAACTTGAGGTGGAGATTCTAAAACTGAAGAATGAGAAAGAACAAGCTGTGGATGATCTAGAGAGAGAGAAGGCAGCAGTAGGCGAGAAAGAGGAGTCCATGTCTGCTCGTCTCAATCAGCTGGAGGAGCAGAAGCAGTCCTATGAACAGGTGATCACATCACTGAGTCAACAGGTGAAGGAGTTGAAGGAGACAAATGATAAGCTAGAGGAAGACCGCCAACAGTTGTCCAGTATGTCCCACTCTACACAGGCTGACCTGGAGGGTCACATTCAGGCACTGGAATCAAAGCTGTCATCTATTTCAGAAGAAAATTCATGTTTGACAGATCAAATGGGTCAAGCTGAGCAAATCAAGTGTAAACTTAAAGCAGAAGTGGAGGATCTTAAGGCAAAGATGGCGAATTTAACTCAGTCACATGATGCTGAGATTCTAAAACTGACAAACAGCATTCAGGAACTTAAGAAATCGCTTCATATCTCCACCAACTCCAACCAGAAGGAGCTTCACCAGCTTCAGGCAGAGCTGTCCAATGTCGTGAAGAAGAAAATGGAGGACAACCTTTTGTTTACAGAGAAGATCAGTAAGGCTAAGTCAGAGCTACAGAGCGAGAGACAGATCCGACAGACTCTGGAGGAGGACTTCAACCACCTGAAGGGGAAGTGTTCAGACCTGGAGACGACCAGACTCACCCTTACAACGACCATAGACAGGTGAGTGCCGGTCCTGTACAGCTAATTTAAAGGAAGACTATTCCTGTACTGTGGTTTCATTTTGCAGGTGCAAATCCAGGTGATTAATATCATTTGTGTGATTTTATTCTATGTCAACCATTACAGTTATATTGTTTGTTTCTTTTGTAGACTGGAAGAGGAAAGAGATTATTTAAAATCAGAGAATCAAAGTATCAGTGAAATGGTATCTCAAAGAGAGATTGAAAAGGAAAGCTTGATGAATGAAATCCAGAAACTTCAAAGGTACAGATATTGATGTAATATATGTACATTTTACTTAATGTACCAAATTAATCATACATGTCATTTGAGATTCTATTCAGATGAGAGGGACTATAAAATGATTATTTCATAACAGTGCTCATAGAGATTTGGAAGTCAAAAGCTTAGAAGAAACAGAGAAACATGCTCAAGAATTGGAGGTTCTTAAAGAGTCTTTACAAGCTCAGGCTAACAACGAAGAGCTGGAGCGGATGAGTGCTGAAGCTGAGAAGTAAGTCATTTCAAAATTCAGGATCTCCCACATTTCTAAAAGGCTTCTTAGATAGATTTCACTTGAGTTGCATTGAATTGTGGGAACTGGGAAAGGGGCCAGAGTAAATTTTTTTTTACCGACTTAAATTTTATACAGTAAGCATGGATACATGTGTAAAAGATGACAAAAAATGACACATTATTTCAGATGGCAGAAACTGTTTGAGGATCTTCAGGCAAAAGTGGAACCTTTTATGGAACAACTGGATGCTTTTGAATTGGAGAAACAAGCTCTTCTGGGTAATTTAGAATTAGAACAGTTGACAGTGGTAATGATTATATCATAAACTGTTCTGGCAATTTTTGAAAAGAAACTAAATTATGTTTAAAATAAAAAATATTGTGATTTAAATATTATTTCAAACAGAATTTCTGATGATGATATGAATTAAATTACTGAAAACAGATACTTTGAGCTGGAGTATAAATTGCAGGGAAACATCCACCTTTTCAAATTAATATAATTTGCTATCTTTATATATTTTTATGATTTACATGTGTGTGTGTGTGTAACACATAATAATTTTATACAATGTTGGGTGAACTATAGGGAGGAGTAACCATGCCCAGGCGGAGATGGATAGGTTAGCCAATCAGTATGCCAAACTTCTTGGACATCAAAACCAGAAACAGAAGATCCACCATGTCGCTAAAATCAAGGAAGAAAATATCAACCTCAAGAAGGTGGGCTTTGTTCTCTTAATGACCATTTATTGTGTTGGAGTATGTACAGTCGCACCTGTTTTAAGCGGCCACTTGTGGGACAATGACAAACTGGCCGCTTAAGACAGGTGGCCTCTTATTCCAGGTTTTAAATTAATGAAGAAAAATACCGAGTATATACATTTTGGCTCTATTGCACAGATTTATTAATAGCATCTGTAATGGCGGCGTACACGGAGATGGTGAATGCACAGCTCAGATTGCTGAATAAACAGTTTATATTAATTTTAAATGACCGTTTTAATTTAATTTATCTATCAAGGGATTAAGAGCAAAACATTTTCTGCTAAATACGCCCAAACAATAATTTTCAATTGATTAAATGTGATTAACAATCAGAAGTAGCGTTTCGGTACAAAGGCTATGTACTGAACTACGATAGCCAATGTTTAAACTCTTAAAAAAGTGTCAAAATTCCATTGGGGTGTATTATAAGCACCCCTTTAATTCTCTCAAAGAAATTTTCTAGAAAAAAGGTGCGTATTATCGGCAAATTGTTGTACATGTTAAGGTGTTAAGCACAAGACTGGTCATTTAATAACTTTGTAAGGAAGTATATGTAGATATATAAACAACACAAAACAGGTGTTATAATCAATTATCTCATTAAATCACAGCAGACTTCAAATTACACACTCAATTATTTGTCATTAACTCATTATCAGCTGTCGAAGTTTGGCTTCTTTCTATACGGGGTCACATGTCAGAGTCAGAAGTCATGTGACAAAACAGACAAAATGGCCATTGAAAACAGGCATGTTGAAACCACGGGACCTAAAAACACTGGCCGCTGACCGCGTTAGACAGGTGGCCACTTAAATCAGTTAAAATATAGTAAAAAACTAAACGGACGGGATTGAAACTGGCCGCTCATGGCGAGTGGCCGCTGATTAAAGGTGGCCGTAACAGCAGGTGTGACTGTACATGGCATTTAATTCTTGTGAAATGAAAATTTACAATAAATTTGAGTTTTCTGAAATTGTGAAGTGTTTAGCTGATTTAAATTAAAATGATATACTTACTCTTTGATATCAGGAAGTGACCATGTTAAGAGAGCAGATCACCAAACAAAAGAGAACCATCCAAAAACTTGAGGACAAGGTTGGAACCAATGATGGCAAGACAAAGTTTGACCCCAGCATGGCCTTTAAACACAGCAAAGAGAATCTAGTCCCCGCCGCATCGCCCCTGAAGGATGGTGGGTGTCAGTAAATCTGGTCCTTGTCTGTTGTCTATCTGTACTGCGTGTATCTCATTGTCATTAAAATGCTGCAAATATATGTGATCATTTATTGTTGTTCCATGTTGTCTGACCTGTATGACAGGGTTGTCCTTAATCAGTATCATCATCAAAAACCCGAAGCCAGTTTATCATACAATTATTGACAAGACACTGTGGATCAACTCACTTACATATTCATACTCGGCATTTTTACACTTTTGTAAGGAATTTCTAGCCTAAAATGTCACAGAGTAATAGTAATAATGATTGATTTTCACTCTCATATCTTCAAAACCTTCTTTTGCAACCAGTTTTAGTTTATATTTATAAAACTGAAAAGAGGCCAATGATCAGTAAGCATTCATGTATTTAGACAGGCCTGATGGTATCTGACATTGCATTCTTGTATATTCTTGTTTGTATTTATGTATACCTTTGTTATTATAACATTACAAATATTGCAGACTGTTCCTCAAGCATTCAACATGTTGAACCCTCAGACTCTGTGTCTGAGCCTTTGACAAAGGTCAAGACTTGTCATACCTGTGGCAAGCGTAAACAAACAAAGGGTAATCAGCTGCATGTCCCGAATCGTTTGAGCAATGCCTGAGTTATTTTCAATGGCAGTTTTCTGAAGCCCCCAGTAAAAAATAAATTTGTTTCCCCTCAAACCTGAGTCTATTTTGGTAAATACAATAGGTTAATAATTGGGGGGTTGGGCATATTATTTAAAAATAATATAAAAACTACATGTTTTGCCCATCATTTTGTTTCTTACAGTCAATGTGATAAAGACAATCTGGAGAAAATTCTATTTCATAAAAAGTTTTTTACCGAAATGAATTGGTTTGATTTAATTGGATTATTTGAATAAGGGGAAACAAAGATCTTTTTTACTCTGGCCTCGTCAGTTTTTTGTTTTTTCTTGTCACAAAGTGATATCTCTCTGGTTTGTGACTGAGATGCCGCATGTCCCATGCTGTCTAGCCATTATCAGAATGCTATTGTATGCCTCTTGTCTTAAATCAGCATGTTTCATTCTGTTACCTCATTCTGTAAAGGAATCCAGGAAGTTCCAAACCCAAATAGCAGCATGTGTTTAAATTTTCTTCTCTCTTTTAGCCTGTGTGACAGATACACATGGCCTGAATCTTTAATCAGTCAGAGAATAGATGTATTATTATGTATACGAGCGACAACTAGATAGTTGTCCTATCTTAATGTCTTGACAGCTCCATTGGAGATTTGATTACTTCAGCTTCTCTATTTTCTTAATATACATGTGTCTACTGCAGGAAGCAGGAAACTTTATTTTGGTTGGACTTTCAAAAACTCCGGCATTGAATACATTTTCTAATGACAAACTTTCATTAATTGCTTTTAACTAGAAAAAATACTGGTACAGTTATTATATTCAGAGTGTTTGTGAGATACTGTATACAGGGAAATATTAGACCCTGTTTTATTTTTGCCCCTTTTGCCCTCATTGTCAATGGGCCAATTTAAGACTTGGCAAATTCAAAACATTTTCTAAATAATTGTTGATTCAGTAGAGTATCTATTTGTAACTCTTAAGGTGTATTTAAGACGGGGGTGAAACCATTTTCAAATGTAGAAGGGCAATAAAAACATGGGCCGAAAATAACCCTGTACATACGTACATATACATGATGTAAATCTCTAATCTTCTAATATGCAGGTAATCGAAATAGAATACTGGCAGATGCTCAGACAAAGAGGAAGTAAACAACAACTGGTACATTCATGAAGAGGAAGTAATAAGTTGGTACTCATGAAGAGGAAGTGAACACCAGTTGGTACACTCACAAAGAGGAAGTGAACACCAGTTGGTACACTCACAAAGAGGAAGTAAACAACAGCTAGTACACTCATAAACGGCAGCTTTCCACTCAGGATTTTATTAACAAAACTTGATGTTTTATTTCTGTATGGCTTTGTATTTTATATCTCTTGCAATTTTTAATGAAGTCTCTGCTTATTAGTTGAGCATTGTTAGCTACTAGTGAATTGTCATTAGATTAGTTGGGTTAGATTTGAACACATATCAATTATGTATTCAATAAAAGTTATATATATTATTCTTGTATTTTGTTTTGTGTTGTTTGTATAGCATCTTCATAAATGCTTTAGTGTCTAATGTATTGAGGTAATTGATTAGCCCATTTTTTGGAGTTGAGTGCAACAGATACGGTAGCAGCTTTTAATATCAGGATCACTTAATTTACGTGGATATTAATGTAACAGTCAAAAAAAGAAACCAAAGTGTCTGTAAATCTCCTGTTAAATAGCCTATCTATTAATAGATTAAGATATGCAGGTAATAAATCCAGTCATTGCTACAAAGTTGATCAAGACGCAAACATTTCAAAAGTTGCATCAATGATATTTGGGTATTTTAGGCCTACAGTTTATACTACTGGTATATCAAACTTCAATGGCACATTTCTATCTTGAATTCTCACTCTATACTGTAAATATATAACATGTAGCTGTGTGTTCTACGTGTAAAAGGGGAAAGGGCTTCAGCTAAATCATGTACATTGTCTAATGTCGTGTGTAAATTGGTATATTCAAAACTGGGTTAAGAGGGCTCGATAGTCATGGCCATTTTGATTGTATTGACCTCCTTTAGAAGAAGAGCTCTCTATAAACTAAATATTAGTTTATAGATAAACAAATCATATCTTAAAATTTGATGTAGAACTGATGGTTAATTTGTTGACCATCCAGCCTCCTTATTAATAAATAAATTTTTGAAACTCTACTTTTAGCAAATAATTTACAGGCCAAGAATTAATACAGTTTACAGTACTTCAAAAACAAAATTCACTCTTTTAAAGAAATTTTATTAAAATTTACAGGAGAATGAGCAACTTAATACAGAATATTAATTAAAATAAATAGCAACATCAGATCTATCAAATCTACAAGTAGCCATGGAGAAGCTGTAGAAAGTTCACTGGAGAATATCAATTACCAAATACCAAAAAAGGAACCTGGTGACCTATATTTGAGTATGCCCCTCCTCTTTATCAATGTCATTTACCTTTTAGAATAGTTCATAACTTTCCATTAACAATAGCTAGGATTTACATACAGAGTGCATTAAAGAAAAATTTATACACTGAAATTATTTATTATTATTTTTTTTTTAATTTGAGTTTATATAATGATATATAATTATAAATTGATTTTGGATTCAGATTGATTCATAAACATATGTGGAGTATAATTTAAACTTACTTGAGGGTTTAAATTTTTTCATTTAATTTCATTATGAATATAAAAATAAAGATATGGAGAGAATTAATATTGAAAAATAAGGATAGCTTTAGAGGAAAACTTTGTGTTTTAGCAAAAAGCTTGCACAAACTGTTTTTCAAATTTCCATTTTTTGAGTAGCAAATGATCCATTAAGTCTTAATCTGACACATATAATCATCTATATTATTCATCTTATTTATTTTACACCCTTGGCACTTAATTTATGATAAGAGGTGGTTGATTAATCTACCTTTAATTTTGTCAATGAGTTTAAAAATAAAAAATGTCAAACATACCCATGGAACTTGTTCCACATACTACACGTGTAAACAAAAATTAGCTGCACATAGTGCAGTAAACTCAATTGCATATGAATTAATGACAAATCTGTAGAACACAATACTGAAATAAAAACAACCGCTGTATGCTCCTTGTTTTGAACCAACCTTATTATACACACTTAAATAAATACAAATGAAACAGCTCATCAACACAATAGCACTAAACTAACCACATTATATGTCTTGTTCAAACTATTTCTAGCATTTAAAATTATTTGACTATTATTTCTGAAATATAAAAATTCTATAAATGACTTTTAAACACAAACGTAAATCTTTGTTTTATAATAAAATTCTTGCATCATAAAAGCAAGTTAATTCCTGTGGTTTCATCAATATTTGCTGAATACTATTACCCATTTTTGTGGATTTTGTTGTTGAATTGATCCATCAAAATTATGTGTTCATTGAAGTGCAATATTTATTAACATATAGTATTGATAGGATCATTGGGAACAAAGAACTATATGCGATAAGGTCTAATTTCTGCCCCCGTGTTTTATAAATTTGAAAAAAAAATTATATCATTAAGATAAATTGATAAAACATAAAACTGAATATGCTAGTTACAGAAATCTAAAAGTTTTACAACATTGATCATTCTGCGTGCTTCTATGACGCCACGTAAATGGGCCATTTCCCGCATAAAATACGTACTTTTTGTGAAATTACCTCATTATTAACATATCATATTTCTATTATGACGTTGATTAGACAATTTATCTTTATAAACCTGAACTAGATATATATTAACATATCTTTTAGCAAATTTCTAAAGCTCTATTCATAACTTTGAGTTTTGGGGCATAAAAACACTCTCCCGAACATAGCTCTTTATGTGGCCTTGAAACTGTGATTTTTACTTAATCCACAGAAATTGATGCCCCCTAATACTGATGAAACCACAGCACTTAATGGAATGTTCTAGTCAAGCTGTTTTATGTTGTATTAAACAAATTAAAGTGGAAGATAACAAAATTAACAATTCAAATTAACAATAAATAACAACTAGGACCTTCTATCAATGATAACATTTCCATCACGGTCTTTCACTCGGATCCTACCATTGGAATACTTTGTTTCCTGCCGCCCATCTGGATACACTGTCTTCACTGTCCCATCTGGATATTCCCTCCGCTTGTATTCCTGAGTGTGAATCTCTTTCTGTCCATTCGGAAACTCCATTGTTTTGGTCCCATCTCTATCCACACGAATCACAGTTCCATCTGGAAATATACTTTCCTCTGATCCATTTAAAAACAGATACTTAATAGTCTGATCTGGAAAAATAATTTCTTTAGTTCCTTCTGGATAGTGTTTTTCCACTTGATTGTTTGGGAACTGTATAATTTCAAGTCCATCTGGATATGTGCTGTGTGTAGTTTGTACTTCAGCGTAGTAATAAATGACTCTTTGATCGGCAGTTACTTGTTTGACATCACCATTAAAGAAAGACACAACAACAGATTTCCCATCAGCAGATATTTCTTTTCTGGTCCTATTAGGAAATAAGATTTCACGTACTCCAGTACTGTAGATTTTTTCCACTTTACCATCAGGATGTTGGATTTCCCTGAATCTTTTATCCCCTTTATCAATGACTGAATGATCAATTGAATATTTCTGGGCAGTCTTTCTGGGAACACATTCCAAGTAAGACCCATCCATGCCTCCTTCTGTGTAAATGCTGGTGTCCTGGGGAACTGCTGATACAATAGGGTCCCCCCTGGGTACCTCCTCCTTGATCCCCTGGGAGCCATCACTCTGACTGGCCCTGGGGTTGACTGCAAGATCTGGCTGAGCTGAGTAGAGATTCCCCAAGCTGGTGACGGGTCTCTGTCTAGAGGCAGCAGGAACCTCGCCATTCTGCTGTCTATTTCTGCCCGTCTGCTGAGGAACATGAGAAGACATGAAGCTGCCTGCCTTGTTGATGGGTATATCTCTGACAGGGTCCTTCTCCTCGTCAGAGTCTGTCATCTGGAACTCAGCAGAAGTAGAGATAGCCTTTGGAATTGCTGATGTTTTAGATGCAGTATTCATTCCTTGTGCACCCTTTTCATGCTGTGAATTTCTTTCAAGTTGTGCATTTTTCTCCTTCTGCAGCCACTCAAGGCGTTTTCTCTCCATTGCCTTTATCTCTTCCTTAAGCTGTAAATTTTCATTTTCAAGCAGTTTGAGTTTTTCTTTTGTTCGAGAATCATTTGAGGCCCACCTCAACTCTTTCCTCTTCATCTCCTCCTGCAGTTCTTTTAACTGAGTTTTCAGCATTTCAATTTCTTCCCTCTCCTTCTTGTCTGGGTTATTTCTTTTTGCCTTTTGTAACTGTTCAAACACTTTTTTCTCGTGACGTAATTTCTTCATCTCCTCAGTTTTATACTCCTGGATTCTTTTCAACTCATCAGATTTCTCCTTTTCAAAATCAGCAACTTCCTTTTTTAATTTTGACAATCCATCTTCTCTCTCTATTCGAAGTTTCTGAAGATTGGCATTTTCATTCCTAAATTTCTCAATCTCTTTGTCTAATTCTGATAATTTTTCCCTTAATAACTTTGACTGAAGCCCTTCAGATGGCATAACATTGTTGACTTGGAAGTTTGGCTGGTTTTGTGTTTCTTTTGTTTCTGCTTTCTTCAGTTTGGGAAACAATTTGGCCATTAGTTTGGAGGTTGGTGGAGTACCTCCCTGTTCCTCTTGTTCACTTTTCTGATTGGGAGGGTGAGGTGAGACTGCCTTTAATGTTGTATCCCCCCACTCCTCTTCATCATCGTATACATCTGGTTTTCTGGAGCTAGTTTTGTTTTTCCCTTCCTCCTGTTTTCTCTTTATATTGAGATCTGAGTAAGAAACTAGACTACCTTCACTGTCACTATCATCTGTATTCCTATCCAACAGTTTACTGTGCATTTGAAATCCTTTCTCACTTTCATCAGAATCACTCTGCAGTCCACTCTGATTAATGTAATCAGTCTTAATTTCAATTGTCTTTTCAACACCAGAAGACTTGAACAGATGTAGGACATTCCTTTCTCTTGTGACTTGAGGAACTGGACTAGATTTATCTCTTTGTGCTATCTTTCTCTTCATAAATTTTGATGGAGACACTTCAGCATTTTGATTGGCATTGTAGTCTTCATCATTGTGTATACCAACAGTGTCTTTGTCTCTATTGTTTTCACTGTCTCTCTCTATATCACTTGTCCCACTCTCTGAGTCATTGGATTCAGAGTCATCAGAATCAGTCTTATCTTCTTCACTTTCTTCCAATTTGTAATTATATCTTTCTCTTATTGGCTTTACTGGTTCCCTGTTTGGTTGCACAACTGATTCTCTGTTTGGCTGCACAACTGGTTCCCTTTTTTCTGACTCAACCGGAGCAGAGTTCTCTGCTGGGTTGACTGTAATCTTCTCGTTTTGGAATTTTTGAGCTTCACATTTAGATTTCTTAGAGAGAGGTTTCAGTGATAATTTGGATGGTCTTTTCTTTTCCTTCACTCTGTCCTCCAGTTTCCGAACCATCAGTGATGTGTTACTGCAGTAGGACATGTTGTCTGCCAAGTTCTCCAGAAGTTCAAACTCCTCCAGATCTCCTTTCTCCAACTCCTCATTTATCTCTCTTTCCCGCAGTTTACCCACGTAAGAGGCATCATCTGGGAAGGAAGATTTTCTTTCAAGGTTTTTCTTCCTGACAGGATCTTGTTTGGCATTACTTCCCTTGCCTGTTTTGTTTGATAAGGACAGACTCTGAGTTTTGGATGGTTTAACACTTCTACTAGATTCACTGGCATCTCTTGACCCTGATGGCTTGGTGATTACTGGCTGTCCACTTCGGAGTGCTTTATCATTCTTCTTTAATTCTTCTGGTTTTTGTGCATTTGCCTTTGAGGACAATGTCTTGGTATTTGTTGGACGTGAAGTATTCCTTGAAGCCAGTCTTTCTGAATGTTGATTTGGATTTTCAGATGAGGGTTTGTGTGGGGGTCTCATATTAGCCTTTTTTTCTTTCAAAGCACCAAACCTTGCAATACCCTCTCCTTTTTTTAAGAACTGGTGTTTTGGACTTTCCACACTCCTTTCAGTTTCATGTTTTTGATTTTCACTTTCAGCTCTTAATTGTTCTTCCAGTAGCTCTTCAAATGTCTTGGTGACTATAATTGGTCTGTCATCTGGATCAATGATTTCCTTCTCCATTTCATCATCATCCTCATCATCATCTTCACCAAAGTCTCTTTCCTCTAAATCATGATCTGACAATTTTTCTAAACTTTCTGCATCATTGTATTCATCTTCATCATTGTCATCCTCATCTACCACTTCCTCTTCTTCTTCATCTTCTTCCTCACTGCTGTCCATTCTATCTGCTGACTTCACTCTCCTCTGAGCCATTTCTTCTCTGTATAGCCTCTCCTCTGTCATTTCACTTGTGTGGGAGTTGGTGTCGCTGAAAAGATCTGGGTTTGTATTGGCTTCATCATTATCCTCATTGAATTGTACGTACATGACAGGGACTGGAAGCTGACCACTAGCTAGCAGTGACTCCTGTTGGGGAACAGACTTGGAGTCACGAGCTTCTGATGGTTTGAAATTGGGTTCAAACCTTGGTCTCATGAACCTTTGGGAGGGTGGAGGAGTTCTAGTTAGAGCATCATCATTCAATTCCAACCCTCTGACCGAGTCTTTGTTTTTGCCGATCACACTTTTGATTGCCATCTGCTCTTTGCGTAAAAGTTCTAGTTGCTGTTTCTGTTGATTCATTAACTTTTCCTGTTGCTGCATTTGCCACTGCCTGAGCTCTTTAAATCTCTGTAACAACATTGCTTGCTCCTTTACTTGTTGTTGTTCCAAAGGATTGACTTCAGTACCTTCTTCATCTTCTTGGCCACCACTTGGTTGTAATAAGGTATTCCCTCTCAGCCCTAGCTCTTGGAAAGCTGCATCAAAGTTAATTGTCTGTAGAAACATGTTTGGCAGGAGCCCTGTGATGTCTGCAGCATTAGTTGGGCCCTGCAGAGTGTTTTGAAGAGAAGCCGGCAATGAAGTTGGTCCATTCTGTTTCACAGCAGTTTTCCCTACTTGTTTTGCATCAAAGTCCACTACAACCCCCGACCTTTGTGCATTCTCTCTCTGATTTACATTCATTGTCTGGATTTCACAAATGTCAACACATCATCATCCTGTTTGTATCAGTCTCAGCATGATGCAGATGAATGCTGGTCAGTTATATTGTGCAGTTCAAATCCCATTTTTCTTCAGTCAGAAGAATCCATTGCTGCAAAAGAGGAAAAGAAAGTTATACTTTTATATAAACATGTATGGTAGTACAAATTCATTGATATCCTTCTGGAGTCAAACATTCTGTAAACACAAATTGGGCATTCACATTTTGTATGTCGTTATCCCCCCTCTATTGTGATTGGTTGAAAATGCATATTAAAAGTGAAAAATTTATTTAATTGCTTAAAATACTGATAAAGCATAGATTATTTTCTAGGTGATCTAATAAACTAGTAATTTGATATTTCTACCAGATTATTTTTTTTATATGAAGCTTGATATAAGTGCTGGGCATATTTATGAAATTTGTTTGATTATTCCTGTATTGTATTGAGAAAAAATTTAATAAAAATAATTCCAGCTCTGTATTTATTATATAATAGATTAATGATATAGGTCCCTGAAGAAAACAAAGTTTATTCTATACTTGTTTGTCTAAAACTGTAGTTTAATCTTGCATTATTCAGCCATTTTTGCTTATTACATGATGTATGTGTGGGTTTTCCAAATACAGCTATATAAAAGGCTACCTATTTTCAAATGTCAGTTAATAAATTTACACAATGTTTCCATTCTAATATTGTCAATCAAAAGTTCGGAAATACATGTTACTCATCTTGGCTACCAAGTGGTCAAATTTGTTTATTCTCATCTTATTTCACATTTGAATAAACTTTGACCTAGCCTCTGACTAAAAAATTAAGGTGGTATGGGACATCTGACGATATTAATGTGGATTAAAGTACATTATAATTGAAATACTTTCACCAGTTTAGAATTTTCAAATTTTACAATATTTAACCAAAAATAAGCTTTTAAATATATTTGGAAAGGTAAAAATTGTAAAACCTCCAGCGGGATTTGAACTCATGACTTACAGATTCGTAGTAAACCATCTAACCCACTGTGCTATGCTGTTAGGTGACAATGTTGGGAACGAAACTAGTTATATAATTACACTTTATTTTATTGTTTATTTCAATAAACAATACGTCACAACATGGAAGTATCCCATACCACCTTAAGTTCATGATCATTGAACATACTTTATGTAACATTTGTTTTTGTTCCTGTGAATTTCTACGGATATGTTTGTAATGCGAAATGTAATAACAACGCAAAATGTAATATTCTGCCATTAGGCAACACCAATTTAACTTGCTCGACGGACCTCCGCACTCATATTAAAACAAAACTATTCAAATAATATTATTTTAAATTTCCCGCATCCAGTAAATTCTGTTCTATTTTCTGTTCTATATCCCCTCTATTTTTCATATTTTAAATCGTTTTAATTTTATTATAAATCAGAAAAAAAGTAGAAAAAAATAAATCATCTCCTCAAATAAATGAAAAAAAATAAATCATCTCCTCAAAGAACCATATTCGATAAGGTCTAATTTCTGCCCCTAATTTTTACAAATTTGGAAAAACATCATATCATATAGATATTTTGATAAAACTTAAAACTGAATATGCTAGTTACAGAAATCTAAAAGTTTTACAACATTGATCATTCCTCGTGCTTCTATGACCTCACGTGAATGGGCCATTTCCCGCAATTTCTCAAAACCATGAAAAATTCATTAGTTTTTATTCATATTCAAGAGTAGGAGGTATCAAGCGCAATGTTGCTCCAAAACCATTTTTACATATATTATTGTTCATATTATTTTGCATAACACATTAAAAAATAGTGTTGGAGCAAGCATGCGCTCGATGTTTCCTTTTCAAAAAACTGATAGGAAATCACCCATTTTTGGCTAAAATACATACTTTTTGTGAAATTAGCTCATTATTATCATATTTTATTTCTATAATGACATCGATTAGACAATTTATCTTTATAAACCTGAACTAGATATATGTTAACCCATCTTTAAGCCAATTTCTAAAGCTCTATTTATAACTTTGAATTTTGGGGCATAAAAACACTTTATTCCGAACATAGTCCTTTATTTATGTATCGCCTAAATATTTTGCCTACAAAAAAAATAATTTTATTATTTAATCGCTCATCCGCTTGTACTTTTTTGTCAGATGTCCAACGAACAAGATATTAAACTAATGTGTCCTTATTACATTTTGCATAATTACATGCATCGAGATCAAGGTAAAATGTTATAATGCAAAATGAAATAAGTTTTTTTTTTTTCAGAGACTGTGTTATTTGAAATACATTATGTCTTGTGTCTTTCTAAACGAAAAAAAAATTCATAACACTTTACCGTTCTGTCATTCCTAATTATGATTCTTTTCATTGTACTTATGAATGCAATTTTAAAATATATATTTTTGAGATTGAAGTAATCAAGATGAATAAATATGATCAAACTAATTGTAATTAATCAGGAAATCTGATTGGGAGTCATCATTATATGATAATCACCGCTGATTGCAAAGATTGACCTGCACAAGCTATTCTGATGGCATAGCAATCAAAAATTGTAACACATGCAGCACTGAAATCTTTGGCATTTTTGCAAATATCATGATGAACAGGTCAATAACATCATTAATTTTGCGAACATGTCAAAGAACATTTCAGTTATAGTTCACCGTGCAGTAAACATTAAATTGTAAAGAAATAAATTCAATAAGATCTACTGCTTGCAGTTTATGTTATTTCTCTCAAACATTTTAGAAAAATGTATTCAAAATGATACAGTATAAATAAGGACTCAGTTTAGGTCAATATGCATTTCTAAAGACCAAGAGTGACTTGTATTGTTGATATTTTCTTTGTACTTGTGGTCTACATTGGCTATTATGGGTCATTATATTTACAAATTGAGCTATATTTAGGCCACATTTCTATGTTAATGCAAAATGTAATAAGTGGGAGTTTATTACATTTTGTGTTGTTATTGCATTTTGTGTTGCTAACACGGGTATAGAAAAGTGTCAATGAAGAAATCCTAAATTTTTATTTTTTCATTGATTTTAATTGTACTTCTGTGACAGATATGTGTATTTTTGTTAAAAATTCACCAAAATATGATGGAAACGGTAACATGGGACAGACTACAGAATGAATCAATTTGAAGGAAAAAAAAGAGAACCAAAGTATTTTGAATCATGATAAAACCAAGTTTAACAAATTCTAAATTGTTCCAGCCCTATAATAATAGTAATACTGAGCACAGCGAGAGGCGGGCAAAGTCCGCTTGCGAAGCGAGACTTAATGGTAACACACACATATATATATATATATAAGAAAATCAGTGAAAATTGCATCAGGGGTACTAGTGGCTAAAAAATTTTCTTCCAGACCCTGGGCATTGCAATATTGGTAGCCATTTTGTTCAACAAAGTTAACTCGATCAGTAAATGACTGGCGCTTGTCGATGTTTATTGCCCATAAACTTGACTAAAAACTTCCTAAGGTTTCAATCGAAATTAATTTAAATGAAAAAAAAAATGACTCTGCAAACCAGAAAATTTCAACAGTGCTTTAATTAAGTATACAACTATAGTTTCATGTATGTCTTATCAAATTATTAGATGGAAAATAAAAACATTAACATCAAGGAACCAATCTTTTAGATACTGAATATAGTAGTAAAAATTCATCAACTTATGAAATTGAATGCATTGAAAGAAGAATTAAAATTTCTCGGAATCATGTACATTTTTTCAGCTATTTCTAAAGACAAAACTTGTTTTTTATATGAAATATGAAACATGACATCATAATGTAGACTGAGCATGCAACGTTTAGTTTAACTTTGGCTTATGATTTGAGTAGGCAGGCGGATCCTAATGTGTGCATTTCAAATGGAATTTATTCTCTCTTTTACAAAAATCAAACTGTATTAACTGTCCACAGGGGCTTGTGTAGAAAAAAAAACATCGTTAAAAAAGTGGGTACCTCGGAGGAAAAATAACGAGGACGCCATCTTGGATTCCGCCTCGCTTCATCAGCTAATTTCTCATTTAAATTGTTAAACTAGACATATGCGCTGATTCGTATTCCTTCGTAAATACCATTGTTATAACGATGTTTCTTTTTCTACACAAGCCCTGTGAACTGTCTCTGTTTAAACCCCAAAAATCTGCGCTTAAACCAACGGTCACATCGTTTACATATTATATTTAAACGAACTAACCAGAGGTACAATGCAATTTTTTTGAGACTTTTTTTGCAAATGAATAGAGGTACAGCTCTAATCAGAACACGTAACTGTTAAATGAATTATTTTTTTCTCATTGTTTACATAACAACACTTGTAGTATACATAGGTCTTATTGATATATGAAAGTAAATTTGGTTTTATTCATTACATGTGTATACCATGTATTCAATACATACCATCTGATTTAGCTTTGCGGTTCATGTGGAACTAAACAAACATAAAGTGCATGAGATTAAAACTTGTTCGTATCAGTTTGTTGATGCCGCCATTTTTACTTGAAACATCTCAAACCCGATGTAATTATTTTAATATTGGGTTCACTAGATCATTCATGGAAAATAGAGAGGTGAATTGTTATTTTAAGATTTAGTTTTTTTTAAAAGAAATTTAACTTTCACTGAAATTTTATAAAATGATTGTAAAAAATATTGATCGGGTACGGATTTCTTTGGCACAACAAAAATAAAATCGAAAGTAGAGTTTCATGAACTATAGAAGTTTCTATTTTATTTCTAATTTAGAGTAATACGCCCTCAAAAATGGTTCGTTAATTTTGCTATTTATGAAAGGTTGTTTTAGAGATATATAATAATTTACTTTTACTGATCTTTATATACATTTTTAAAGCATTAATGTTTATTTAATGTGTTAATTGTCTTATGCAATCAGGTATAAATATAGCTTGAATTAGGTACATGTATATATTTAGAATAACTTGATAATGCTATCTATATGCAGTTGTTGGCAGTATCCTGTTATTAGCACCGCTAATACTTTTTGATGTCATCAACGTCAATTATTATACATACTTTCGGTACTCTTTAGTACATGTATGATTGCACTATAGGTTCATATACACACACGATTGGTTTTCCTGCTTTTGAATTTTTAAAAGAGGAAAAAAAGGGGGAGCTTGTTAATAAAATTTAAAATTCATTATGATTTGGTTTTAAAATGAATTAAAGTTTGTTCAAATTGTGATCCCATGGGGTAGGGTAGGGCCACAGTATGGGATCAAATTTTTACATAGGAAAATACTAGAAACAAATCTTAGAATTTGAAACTTGAGTGCAAGCATCCTCACTGACAGGTACGAATTATAGATTCAAGTTTGTTCTAGCAAACCAAATCAAAGATTATAGTTTTAGCATTGCAGCTTTTGACACTTTTGAGCAAAAGATGCATTTCCATTCTTTGGGTAACTGTGAATATAAAGTTTGAATTTGTTGTATAAGAATGTGTATTTAATTAAATCCAGTAAAGACTTGATAATCAAGATTATAGATTGCCTGCAGGCTCTACTAAAAGTGAGAAATATGAGGACATCCTCCAACTTTTTAAAGTTATTTCTCGTGCAATTTAATACAATGCATACATGAAGTATTTTGCTTAATTTATTAATGTATGATACAGACTGTCACAAACTACTGTTTGTGTATTCTTTGTTTCAGTTTCTAGAATTATTACTAATCTTTGAGATTTTAAATGCAATGAATATCAATTGTAATATTCTGAGGTTTTCTCTTCCAGTTCAACAGATCTGCCTCAACCAATACTGACACATCAGGTAGCAAGCAGACATTCAACGAGAGGCATTCCAGAGATAAGATTGAGAATTTTCTCAAGGAATTGAAAACAAAAGATGGAATCAACACAAACCAGCTTGCCAAGGCTTGGGATGAGTACAGGAGTTTAATGAAAAATGAAAAAACCTTAGCATACAAGTATCCAAAACAGGTGAGTGTAGTCAAGGCTATGCACATTTGTGCTATGAAAGGGATGGGACAGCATAAACCTGCAGAGATGAAAAGGGTTGGGGTTAAATTCATTATAACTTTGTATTTATCCATTTAATATTTTCATGCATTAATGACAGATACATATAAGCAGAGGTTACTCTTTCTTGAAAGTAGTGTAAATAAACAATTATTATTTTGACTGGGTCCATTACAAAAACATATTTGTTTACCTGTAGCTAAGATACATGCTAAGGTACCTTTGCAATGGATACACCAGTTGTGAAAATAATTTTAATTTTAAGTGCTATAAACATTTAAGTGCATGAAATTTTAGATAAAAAAAATTTGAATATTATCAACTATCAAGGTATTTTAACTGGAATGTTAATGTTGTAAAAAATTCTATACTTTTCAGTTTTTTGAGACTTTAAAAATCCCACAGAATCGCAGAAGACTCAATTTTGGTATGCTGGACCAGTCTCCATTATCCAAACTCATAGCAAACAACATCGATATCCCTTCAAGAGAAGGGGCACGAATACAGTTTGAATCCTTGCAAGCTTCAGACCAACAGCTTTCAGATATAGTGCGCAAGAAAGATATCATTTTACCTCCTGATGCGGTACATTGCATTTTCTCTTTTGGACTTAATTGGAATGGGAAAAGGGCAAACAAATTTAAAATTGAGACTCGGCTATTCGATTGGTTACACTTAAAGACCCAATTTTAAGCCACCTCCCCTAAATTTACCTGGATTGAGATCAAAAACATACCGCTTGTCAATCAAACAAGAAACAATAGCCTGAGCCGTGATTGACAGGTTTGGCCAAGAGTGTTAGCTGGACATCGAGACCGGGTGTGTTAATAGCAATTAACGGGACAATTACATTGTAACTTATGAACATCATCCCCTTTTTATCTATCGCAAATATTTCGTAGTTTACTTTTATTTCTTTGCAACTGAATATATGATCATATGAAAATAAATCGGTAGGTCTACTTTAACACTGCATGATCGCATCACGAAGAGAAATATGTCTAAAGTTTGATACATAGAAACATATTAGTTGTTGGAAATGAATACGAGGGAATTTAATGCTTATAATGAGACAGAATTGCCCAGAGAAAAAAGGAAACATTTTCTGTAGAAGCGGTACAAGCTATTCTTTCACGACATAAAAACCAACCTGAATTTCCTGGAAGAATGTCGACCGTGCGTTCTTATTGACTAGAACAAAATGTTCAACGAATAGACATTATTATACCATGTTGTAATTACCAAACAAGCAATCACAAGAAATATCAAATAGTTTAGAATGGTAAAGTTTAAAAGGTAAGGAAATCTAGTCAGTTTAAAGTTCGCCCTTTACCGCGAGAATAATGGATGATGATTTGCCCAGACTCTGACAGAATAACATTACATCAATTATATATAGTATCAGCTAGTTATAAAACTTCAGAGATAATATAAAAATAAGAAAGTTAATTTTTTTTAAGAGTTCTACATAGTGATGACAGTCCAAAGGACTTAAATTATAGTTGTAATTTTTCCTCAAATGAATTATACATGTAGGTCAAATCAAAAAAAATATTCAGATAAAATGAATTTAATTTATTTTTAATTGAATTTTTTACCGATGGATTTTTACACAACTAGTATATTTTAAATATTTTTGACGTTCTGTGTTTGTCATTGTGTATAGCAATTAGCACCTCGACCGACCCTGGTCACTTCAGGTAAATAACACCTGTTTTAATTAGGCCACGCCTACTTTTCCAGTAACCGTACAGTCATGAAATGGGTCTTTAAACACTTAACCCTTTCATGGTTACCGTGGTACTGCTCCTTTGCAGGTCAAAATGACATAGTTTGATGAAATATGACGTAACGTTAATTGTTTAATCTACGTCATTTAATTGTTTACCTACTTAAACTTTGCCAAAATTGATCAATCTGCCCTCCAAGAGAGCAGTATCGCAATGACCATGAAGGGGTCTATTAGATTAGATTGCTTTATCCTTGTATAATGTTTTGGGAAACAATAATCAGAATTTCCAAGTTTTGGCTATATATAGTCATGACTACATGTACTAAAATATCAGAAAAACAAGTTTTTGAAATATCAGAATAAAATTGATAACAAGGTGTAAAAAATATTGAAAAAATTTTGTGAACCAGAATTCAGAATTTCATTTGCTATTATCTGTTATTTTGATCCGCATTTAAAAAATTTAAGTTCATCAAATATCATCTTTTGTTAGATATTGAATGATTTAGAATAGAATTGTTTATAATTTATATTCATAAAGTGAGCTTTTCTGATTATTTATTGTTCATCTTCCATCCATCTGTCTCTTCTTATGTAAACAAATCAGAATTTTAACCTTTTTCTCTAAAACCACTGGACTGATTTCAACCAAACTTTGCACAAAGGATCCTCAATAGAAGGGAAATAAAAATTTACAAAAAAAAAAATGTGTCACACTCTTTTCAAATGGGAAATTATAGAATATATGCGTAAATAGAATGTTTGTTCAAATTACAAACTCTTCATCTTAAGAACTAAAATTGCATCATACATGTAAATGCCAATGTTGATAGTTTCTTAAGGTTATAGAGTGTAGTTTATAAATTTTTATTGTACTATAAAACAAGAAATTTTAGTGCAGAAATATTTTGGCAAGGATGCAGATGCCAAGACATTAGGGCGAATCAACTAGTGATTAGTTTGAAATGAGTTGAGATTAATGGATTGGCAATTTGGCTATTAATTGATGTCCTTACTTTAAATTCACTTGGGAACTTTTGCCAAGGTGAGCGATGTGGTACATTACCCTATTGTTTGTTGTTGTGTCTATTGTTTAACATAAAAAAGGACAGATTTAATTATTAGATTAATTGATACATTAGATACATCTGATTCAGAATGATAAATATATGTTTGATGATTTGTTGACAGAAATCTCCAGATGACTCTGATATCGATTTATACCCAGAAGGATGTGATGGCAAGCAATCAATTATTTTACTTTTTGATATTGGTGAAGATGAAAAAGTCCTTACAGCCCTTCATAAAAAAGAATATGTTAAACTTGTTTGTAAAGAAGCAACTCTTAAGAAGGAGTTTCCAGACCAGGTAAGGATGAAGTCATGAAAAGCTTGTGTAATTCATGTAAAACTAACAGTTTTCCAGCTTACTATAAGCCATAGTTTTGTTATATTTTAAGGGTATGGTCAAGGCTGAACATTTAATTTTTTGAAAATTAATGTTCAAAACAAATCATTCATAAGAAATTTTTAATGCCGTACCAAAATGTGAATTTCATATGTTGATTTAGAAGCAAGACACAATTAGAGGTTACTATTCTTCACAACACTGATGGCATGTTTTTGTTTGCATATAAATTGCTTTAAAAAAGTTCATATTCTGAAAAAAATGACTAGGGACAAATTCAAGAAACAGTTTAATTGTGATTAAAATTAACATGAAAAAAAAGGAAAGAAAAATATGTTTTAACTGGAACTTTTAGAAACATATAACTTATCTTATTAAAAACATGGCATGAGCTTTTGTAAGCTCCTCAAATAATATTTAAAGTTTGTGTAACCATCAAAAGGACCAAACTTAAAGCATTATAAACATTAAGAACGGAAAAGTAGATCTGAAATAAAGAATTTCAGATCAAATTGTGATATATTGTCTTTAATAACGGTACATACCTTGGATTCAAATGTGTTAAAATTAGTGTTGGTAAAAAATCCCAAAATTTTACAAATTTTTAATTTTCATAGTGCCATTTTGACTTTCTTACATGAGAATCCTTAACAAAAAATTGCCACAGTGTGCAGATAATAATGTTAAAAATCTGTGCAAGGTAATTCTGAATGTTTCTTTGCATATCTATGATACTGTTTTATTATTCTTTTGATTATTGAATGATAAAAAGTGGTACCCTTCTGAGCAAAAGTAAAAGTTTTTAGCTCACCTGAGACAGAGGCTCAAGTGAACTTTTCTTATCAAAATTTGTCCATTGTATATTGTTGTCGTTGTCGTCGTCATTGTAAACTTTTCACATTTTTTATTTCTTCCCCAGAACACTGGGCCAGTTTCATCTAAACTTGGCACAAAGCATTCTTAGGTGAAGAGAATTCAAGTTTGTTAAAATGAAGAGCCATGCCCCCTTTAAAGGGGAGATAATATAGAATAATTGAAAAAAAATTGTCATTTTTTAAAAATAATTTTCTTTAAAATTCATTTCACCAGAAAAGCTGAAACTTGTGTGGAAGCATCCTCAGGTTGTGTAGATTCAAGTTTGTTCAAATCTTGATCCTCTGGGGTAGGGTAAGGCCACAATTTGAGGCTGAATTTTGACATAAGAATAAAATAAAAATCTTCCTCACTAAAACCATTTTGCCGGAAAGGCTGAAATTTGTGTGGAAGCATCTGAAGATAGTGTAGATTCAAGTTTGTTCAAATCATGATCCCTGGGGGTAGGGTGGTGCTATGATGAGGACTGTTGAATTTTTACATTTTAATAAATAAAGTATTAAAAAATCTTCTTCTCAGAAACTGAAACACAGAAGGGTCTCAGTGTTTAACATAAGTTTAGAGAAAATTTGAAATTTTTTTTTAAACAAGATGTGTCCTACTAATATAGCAATTTACTTTGTATCTGACACCATAAAGCTATGTGGTCAGTGTTATGGCTTTTGTTGCTCAGGTGAGCGGTGTGGCCCTTAGGCCTCTTTTTGAAGATTATGCTTACCGTTACATCAATTTCAGCAAAGATAAAATTCAGGGAAGGCATATTTGCCATAATATGAGTTCATTGGAAACCATGCCTGTATGATAATAATTTAGGTCAAAGAGGGGCACTGTTGCTCTTTTGATGGAAGTTTTACATAGCTTTTGACTCAATTAATTGCATAAGAAATACTTTTTAGCTCACTGAGACGAAGTGAGGGGGAGCTTATGCTATACTCCCGGCGTCGGCATCTGGACCTGGTTAAAGTTTTTGTTGCAGGTCCTGTATCAAAGTTATTACTTGTCCTATCTTCACCAAACTTGCATGGATGATGCATCTGGACCTACTTATGGACTTGAAAGACTTGGATGCTGAATCTGGGCCATGAATTTCAGATGCTGGAGGAGGGTAAGGTTTTTGGAGCAGGTTAAAGTTTTTAGTGCAGGTGCCCTTTGATAGCCATTTCTAAGTTACTACTGGTTCTAACTTCACCAAGCTTGCATGGCTGGTGCGTCTTATAATATTGATGCACCTGACAGGCTTGAATGCTGAATCTGAGCCATAGGTTTCGGATGCTGGAGGAGGTTAAGGTTTTTGGAGCTGGTTAAAGTTTTTGAAGCAGGTGCCCTCTGATGATTATATCTTAGTTATTACTGGTCCTAACTTCACCAAACTTGCATGGATGGTGTGTCTTATGATACTTATGCACTTGACTGGCTTGAATACTGAATCTGAGCCATAGGTTTTGGATGCTGGAGGAGGTTAAGGTTTTTGAGCTGGTTAAAGTTTTTGGAGCAGGTGCCCTCTGATGATTATATCTTAGTTATTACTGGTCCTAACTTCACCAAGCTTGCATGGATGGTGCGTTTTTAGAGCAGGTGCCCTTTGATAGACAGACCATAGTTATTGGTTTAATCTTTATCAAATTTGAATAGATGATTCATCTTGTGATTCTGATGCACTCCACAGGCATGGATGCTGAATCAGAATTAATAGATAATAGTACTATTTCAAACTTGCATGAATATAAATGAATCGCAGAAGTAGCTTCAGATACAGAGCCTGATCTCCATTATCAAGGATGCTAAAAAAAACTCCTACCTCTCTCAAACTTGCTTGATAGATGTTTGTTAGCTCACCTGAGCTGAAAGCTCAAGTGAGCTTTGCTGATCACATTTTGTCTGTCGTCCGTCTGTCCGTCTGTCTGTCCGTCTGTCCGTAAACTTTTCACATTTTCGACATCTTCTCAAGAACTACTGGGCCAATTTCAACCAAACTTGGCACAAAGCACCCTTAGGCAAAGGAGATTCAAAGTTGTGAAAATTAAGGACCACGCCCTTTCTCAAGGGGAGTTAATTAGGAATTATTGAAAATTTTTGAGAAATTTTCAAAAATCTTCTTCTCAAGAACCATTTGGCCAGGAAAGCTGAAACTTATGTGGAAGCATCCTCAGGTAGTGTAGATTCAAAATTGTGAAAATCATGACCCCCGGGGGTAGGGTGGGGCCACAATGGGGGGTCGAATTTTTACATAGGAATATATAGAGTAAATCTTTAAAAATCTTCTTCTCAGAACCTAATAAGCCAGGAAAACTGAAACTTATGTGGAACAATTCGCAGGTAGTGTAGATTCAAAGTTGTGAAAATCATGACCCCCGGGGGTAGGGTGGGGCCACAATGGGGGGTTGAATTTTTACATAGGAATATATAGAGTAAATCTTTTAAAATCTTCTTCTCAGAAACTAATTAGTATGGAAAGCTAAAACTTGTGTGGAAGCATCCTCAGGTAGTGTAGATTTAAAGTTGTAAATATCGCGATCCCCAGGGGTAGGGTGAGGCCACAATTGGGGGTCGAATTTTTAAATAGGAATATATAGAGTAAATTTTTAAAAATCTTCTTCTCAAGAACCATTTGGCCAGGAAAGCTGAAACTTGTGTGGAATCGTCCTTAGGTAGTGTAAATTCAAAGTTGTGAAAATCATGACCCCCGGGGGTAGGATGGGCCACAATGGGGGGGGGGTAGGGGGGGGTTGAATTTTTACATAGGAATATATAGAGTAAATCTTTAAGAATCTTCTTCTCAGAAACTAATAAGTATGGAAAGCAGAAATTTGTGTGGAAGTATCCTCTGGTAGCGTAGATTCTAAGTTGTGAAAATCATGACCCCCAGGGGTAGGGTGGGGCCACAATTGGGGGTTGAATTTCTACATAGGAATATATAGAGTAAATCTTTAAAAATCTCCTTCTCAGAAACTAATCAGCCAGATGTTTCTTTAAAATTGTTTAGACTTTGCTTTGGCCCCTTGATGATTCTTGGGCCTCACAAGGGGTTCAGAGTTTGATGTAGATTTATATCCCATACATAAACAATTGTTTAGGATCTTTTTGAGAACTGCAATGTTCAACATGTGTTATGACCATAAAATCATCCTGTTTGAAAAGGGACTAATGATAATAAAAATAAGAATATCCAGGGGGAAAAATGGATTTTCATTTATACAGGATCTACATGTATTATACTACATTGTCCAGATAGTTGATATTATGACTCCATTAAGCTGATTTCATCATACCTATTGTTCCTCAGGTGAGCGATGTGGCCCATGGGCCTCTTGTTTTTAAATGATATACCATGATTCCTATGATATAATATTGTATGATATGATACACAATTGAATTATATGATACAACATTATATCATATAATATTATATTGTAAAAAAAAAATATATGATACAATATGATATTGTATCAAATTTTTTGTATATTATGATATGATATTGTATTATATGATATTGTAATATATATTATTGTATATTATGAAAGATATAATATTATATGTATTATATAGTATTGTATCACATGAAATTGTGTTATGTATCATATGATATTGACAAATTTTATATTGTATCATATGATACAATATTGTATAGTATATAAAATTGCAGGATAAAATATTGTATAATATGATATTGTATTATATAATATATTATTGTATTATATGAAATTGTATCACATGATATTTTAATATATAATATTGTATCAGATGATACGATATTGTATAATATGATAGTGTATTATATAAAATATTACTGTATCAGATGATATTGTATCAATGTTGTATTAAATTATATTGTATCATTGTATGTACATGTATGATACAATATCATATGATGTATCATATATGATACAATATCATATGATACAATATTCTAATTAATAAAAAAAATATCATACTTTATCATACAATATAATATCATATGTTACAATATTGTGATGTATCATATTATACAATATTGTATCATATATAATGTTATGATGTTGAATTATGTGATCAAATACAATATTGTATAACATGATTCCATTAATGTATCATATTATATGATTCAATATCATATCTTGATACAATGTCATATCATGTGTTACAATATCATATTGTATCATTATATATTATAGTATTAAATTGTATCAAATGATATTTCATATGACATATATTGTATAGTATCATATTAGGATGCAATATTGTATTTTATATTAGTGTATTGATAAATATTGTATCTTACAATACCGTATGAAATGAACATATGATTATCAAACAATTTTTTAACATATGATATATGATATTGTGTCAAACCACACTACAGTATCCATGAATATCCAAGATCATTAACTATGATTTTCATATAATATGATAAAGGTGGTCTCATAAAGGTGATGCCTCATAAAGGTGATGCCTCGTCTCGGTGAGTTTTGTAATCTGTGATTACCTATGTTTTTGCAGTATAAGAGTATTGACCATGAAATTGATGAATATGTTGAGAATGTTGATGTCAGGGAGTTGGATAGAAAAGTGCCTAGGAAAGGACCTCTTTACGAATTCATAAAACACTACACTGTTGGGAACAGAGAAAGATTAGCTAAGTTGAGTTTACAAGAATACTACGTCTTATGTTCAGCGGAAGACCTACTACTTAAGTGTGATCCTAATTCAGAATGGACGTACAGATATCCTGAGGACATTCCAGCATCATTAGACGTACCCCAAGCAGGGGCATCACACTACCGTGTTGATGAATTTCAATTGAGAAACAATATTGACTTTAACAGGATTTTAGATTCAGATCAGATGGCTGGAACATACCCATTACCAGGCAAAAATTTCCTTCAAACCCAGAGAGAACCAGAAGAAAGAAAGACTTTCCCGAAGTCTATCACCAGGATTACTGGTAGGCCAGAATTAAACAATTTCAAGAAATTCAGAGTTTGATAAAACCATTAGGAGATATTATTTTTTTCCATAATCTATACAGATTGGTAGATATTTTGTGACAGAATAACAGCAGTTTAAAAACATGTTCTTTGCCTGGGGACAAATTTGAATATTTTGGGCCCTGTATTAAGTAGAAATATGTGAATTACAAAGAATGAATAATATTTTTGTTAGTTCTCATTATCCTGTTAATTTAGTTAGAAAATGAAAAACGGAACATACTGTGGAATTATTTAAATTCGTGGGGGGCCAATTTTCGTGGATTGTGGGGTTTTTGCTTATTCGTGGGGATGTATTTTCGTGGATGCATCGGTTTTTAGTTTTAGTAGGAAAGATAACTCTAATTTGTTTTTGTCGAGGATGAGGGCTACCCACAAACACCACAAAAATTGAACCACCATGAGTAATGCAAAGTTTGTAGTTTATTTATTGATATACACACGAAGCATTCATTTGGTATAAAGAAACCCTATAAAGTCAGAAAAAGTATGGAATAGAGAGTTAACTTATTAGAATTATGTAAATGCAGTTATTGATCAGGAGTCAGTAGTTGTTTAAGTATATGTCAAAGGCATCCTGAAAGATGCATCTATTTGGCCAGGAGTCATTAATTGTTTAAGTATATGTTAAATGCATCCTGAAAGATGCATCTATTTGGCCAGGAGTCATAAATTGTTTAAGTATATGTCAAATGCATCCTGAAAGATGCATCTATTTGGTCAGGAGTCAGCAATCCTTTAAGTATATGTTAAATCCATCCTTTGATGTAAGCTTTTGAACTTTCACTATAGCCACAGTGTTCTATTGTATCTTGTTTTTTTTTATATCCTTATCCAGTACAAATAATGTTTTACTTAGGTACTGAGTCAGGGAAAAGGGTGCTGAAAAAACAGAGCAACACAAGTCACGAGCCTTATTCTCTTGAGCCAGAGCCAAAATACTCGCAAGCAAAACCACCTGGGATAGAGTACTCAAACATACGACCCCCGGGGACTCATAACTCATATACACAACCTCCAGGAATGCAGGACTCGAATACAAGAGCCTCAGAGACACAGAACTCAAGTATGAGACCTCCAGGGACACATAACTCAAATAGGAGACCCCCAGGGACCCAGGACTCACAGACCAGACCAGCAAAACGGACTTTAGAAAGACAGAACAGTAACAGTCAAAGCTCAGCCTTTGGAGCAATCGCAGACCCAGGGGACAAAAATGTGACCAACTGGAAAGATGCTTACTCAGACCTGCACAAATCATGGAGTTATCAAAACTCACAGATAGAAGAGCTTACAAACAGGCAAGTATATCATTCACTTATACATAAGTAATCAGTTAGTTTTTGTTCAGTCATATCTTACCTGCTAAATCACCCACATTTTATGAGTCTTACATGTATGTGCAAAATGACACCATCAGCCACTGTGGGTCATCAATACTTCTTGCAAAATTGCCCCCAAGTACATGGTAATGCTGAGTAAGGAAGTCTCTACCAAATTTGTGAAATTCATGAACCATGAATGGGGAAGGGGGAGGGTGTAATCAAATTTGTAATAAATCTTTTTGGTGAAAATTGCATCGGTGAAACTTTTAGTTGATTCCCTATTATTGTTTATTGTTATCATGTAGTGAAAATGCAATTATACTTTAAGTAGGTCTTTGAAAATGTTTTCCCATTTAGGAAAACTTGATTAGAGTTTTTTGGGTTTTTTTTGTTCAGACTATGGTCATATGGTTTAGTCTTAGTTTAAATTTTACTTCTTTAATGGTTTTGGACATTGTGTTCAACTGAAATTCTTGATGAACAATATTTTTTTTTTTTAATAGATTTAGCAGTTTTGCCAGTAAGCAGTAAACAGAGGGAAATTCTTGGTTAATATTGTTGTTGTTGGGTTTTTTTTTAATAGATTAAGCAGTTTTGCCAGTAAACAGTTAACAGAGGGTAATGCAGCTTTTACAGACCTCAGTGACAAGAACAGGCCTACAAAGATCGGGGAGAGATTTGGGCTGATCTTTGACGATGAGTGGTCTGAAGCATTCGAAGAACTCAAAGATGGTGGGATGGAGGATCAAAGTGTCATTTCCAAGCTACTACAAATAATTCAGGTACGGCAGCAGCTGGAATTATTGTTGGAAATCTTTATAAGACCTCCATGAATATTTCAATTTCTTTTACTTTCTATTACAAAAAATCAAAATTTGAAGGGCAATCCTTATGTACAGTCCTGTAAAATTTGTTTGATATGGATTTATCAGTGTTATTTTATTGTTTCCTATTCATACCATTTTCAGCATGGTTACAAATTTTGCATGAAGAAGGCTGATGAGCAATTAGAGGACCTTCAGTCTGTCATGAAGATACCGATTCTTCAACCATTTCAAATAAAGCATTCACTGCATGTAAGTCTATTTTACACTTGTTTTTTATACACAGCTTTCACAACATTTTTTAAAATTCAGGTCATAAATGAAACGGCTCATAAATCTTCCTCTAGATGATGATTATTAAAGTGTGTGTAGTAGGTGTCATTTGATTTCAGTTATCCTCCTGCTCAAAACTGGGAGTTAGCACACTGCTATTTTCAATCCAACTTCATTTTAATTTTGATTAAAGCAAATAAATAATTGAACGTTTAACATATTCAGCCTGTCTTTTCAATCTCAGTGACCTTTTGCAGAACAGATATTAAGAGAGATTTTTATTAATAATTGTCTTCTAAAAAAAGTCAATTTAAATTAAAGAAGTTGAAATTAGAAATTAAGAATGAAATACTTGTACCAGTATTTGCATTTAGATGCTTCCTCATAGAAAAATTATTCAATGACTCATGTCAGTGGTTGGTTTTTGTTATATATCATAACAACAATGGTTACGGTGCTTGATTAAACTTACACTTTTTGCCAAAGTTCTCTTCAGTATCTTTAATTTACCTTGCAACAGGTCCCAAAGGATATGGTCCAAATACTCACAACAGCTACCTTAAAACATGCTAAAGAGTATAGAAAGGTTACTGCCTCCATTTCATCTCCAGAAGTGTGCAAGGTTTGTTTTGATAAAGTCACTCTTATTTTCTCAAGAGAACCAAAAATTCTTATATTTTTATTTTTATTTATGTATTATCTGGCTTAGATATAAATCTTTGAGATGAAATATGAATAGACATGAAATTTAATGCATTCATTACTGGTAGGTTTAAATCTTCTGAAAAATGTAACATGTACATATTTATTTTTGTCCAAACCCTAATCTTACATACCAAACAGAGTTCTAAACCCATTTGAGATACCATGTATAAGATCCTTTTTATCTTTTAACTTATAAGTTATTTCACAAGCCTGAGGTAATCTAATTTATAAAATATCTGCTTCATCTGAGGTGCTATGAATGATAAGAAGCTCATTTTTTCTATACATTTAGGTTTTCTTGCGTGAGGAATCTGACTTTTTGAAGAGGACATTCCAAACTCTGAGCTCTGGGGAGAAGCTGAGAGTATATATCCAAGTATGTATTGAACAGCTGTGGCTGATGAGTGTACAGGACCCCCAAATGTCCCTGGAGTTTGCTGACCCCAATACACCCATCCAGAAAGACTTGTACAAGTTCCACGAGAAGAAGGGGACCATCGTCCACTTAACCGTTTGGCCTGTGGTGTTCCTCCACAAAGGGGGGCCCCTGGTCAGCAAGGGATATGTGTTACCAAAATAATCCGCCTTATATATTGCAGCTTCTATAAACAAAGGGCTTTATTTTTGTATAACTTACACATTTTCATAGCTAGAATATATCATTTGTTGTACATGTATATGAATTTTTCAGTTTAGTTTTTATTAAGTTTTTTTCCTTTATTCAGAATCTAATTTCATGATCAAAAGTTTAACGTATCGGTATAGATTGTAATGTTTTTAAAAACACACTATTTAAGGGTGATTTTTTAAAGAAAAAACACTATAAAATGCTTTATGTATTCTAAAACATTGTTACCTGTGTTATGAACATAAACCTCTTAACCCATAGAAATAAAACAAGATCAGTATGGCATCAATTAAGATTACATAAATTGTTCAAGCAATTATTTTTTCCATTTTCATTTTTTCATTTTTGAGACATTTTCACAGACACATGTAGACATGTATGCTGTTTGTAACACATTCTTACTACGGTAACCAGTAAGTTAAGAAACAGTGTGTTATAAATATTGTCCATGGTTGATCCACCTTTATATTTGTGAGTTTCTATGAAACTTGGCATTCAGATATGTACACCCAGTAGTTGTTATAGTTAGTCAGCAGTCAATAAAGATCTAGTCAGGTTCAGATTCACTTCAGAGAGCAGGCAGCTTTGGTTGAGTTTGGTTTCATATTTTAAGTACTGAGAGGTAATATTGCATTTACAGCTTTTTTCTTATGCCCCTGCTTCGAAGGAGAGGGGGGTATACTGTTTTACCCTTGTGTATCTGTCTGTCTGTCTGTCCGTAACATATTTCTGCCGCATTTTTCTCAGCAACTATTATATGCAGATGCTTGACATTTTTACACACTCTTTGTTTAGAAATGCCATATGGTGGGATTCATTTTTGTACCAATCAGAAGTCAACTTCCTGTTTTGTGACGACTTTGTTTATTTTTAGCACTAATTTTTGGAGAAATTTTTGTCAAAGATTTCTCAGCGACTATTTATTGCAGATGCATGAACTTTAAACACACTCTTTGTTTAGGTATGCCATACGGTGGGATTAATTTTTGTACCAATCAGACATCAACTTCCTGTTAAGTGACAACTTTGTTTATTTTTAGCACAATTTTTTTAGCAAATTTCATCAAAGATTTCTGAGCAACTATTTATCACAGATGCTTGAAATTTTAACACACTCTTTGTTTAGGTATGCCAAATGGTTGGATTCATTTTTGTACCAATCATCGACTTCCTGTTAAATGACAACTTTGTTTAATTTTAGCCTAAATCTTAAAACAAATTTTCGTCAAAAATTTCTCAGGAACTATCCATTGCAGATGATTTAAATTTTAACACACGCTTGTTCAGGTGTGCCATACGGTGGGATTCATTTGTGTACCAATCAGACGTCATCTTCCTGTTAAATGACAACTGTTTATTTTTAGCACAAATTTTTTAACAAATTTTCATCAAAGATTTCTCAGCAACTACATGTATTCATCGCAGATGCTTAACACACTCTTTGTTTAGGCATGCCATATGGGGGGTCATTTTTGAACAAATTCAATATCAACTTCCTGTTAAATGACAACTTTGATTATTTTGATTATTATTTACATCAGAGCGGGGGTATCGCTAATGAGCATTGGCTCACAGATATCTTGTTACTTGTGTTCACCATATGTACATATCTAATTAGCTACACTATGCAATAAATCATCAGAATCAATGTGCTTGCTAGACTGTGTGTGTCATGACATCCTTATGTGTTAACATCTTTGCCAAGGCCATATTTTGTGTTTAAGTTTAAAAAATGCAAGGGTTTCCTGATAACTAAAGTTCAATGATAATTTTATAGCATTAATGTGAAAATTCTATTGAATAACAGCTACAAAATTGGGAATTTTGTTTGGAGAGATCATATTTTTATTTTTATTACCCATCGGTAATGGGTTCAGGACAAGGAGTCATAAAACTTACGGTACATAGATGACATAGATGACTTAAGTTCGACCTTACTTTTCCACAAAATGATCTCGTATAAGTTTTATGACCCCATGGCCTGGAGCTAGGATGGAACTCTGATGGTCTTAGATTGGAAATACATTAATTCTGCCAATTCTACTGATTCTGTGGTGGGAGAATTGGTTGAGTTCTTGGCATTGTTCATTTCCCGCTACCGGTACTCGTCCTTATTTATCTTACTTGGTTCCCCGAGGAAGGAAATGGAACACCCTAGTGCTATTTCTGTGTCAATTTTATAACTGATTTTTGTGCTAGTATTTCGTAGAATCAAACGATGCGCATGAAATTTGCAGTTCTGATAAGATCTTTGGAACTCCCAAAATAATAAGAAATGTAGAGCTTAATTTTTTAGAGATGGTAAATAAAAGATTAAAGGTTTGTAACAGTATTACGGCTTTAAAATCTAAATAATGTGGAGGCTTGGTAGGGCTCGAAAATCGAAATCAAAGAGTCATTATTTTTTTCCCTGCTTTCCTCTCTGGATAATATTTTGCTTGATATGCAATGCTAAAAATAATAGAAAATCATAGTACCTTGAACATAGTATCAAGAAAAACGGTGTGCTGACTATAAATAAATAGGCTAATCATGGGTTCTGAACTTTTTCATCAAAAGTTCTTAATGATCAATATTTTGGCATAAATACTCTACAGGTCAGAATATTTTGTTTAAGTAATTTAAAATAAACATGACAACATTATGATTGTATGCATGTTTTTAAAAAGGCATAACCAAATGACCAAATCTTGAATGATAATTTTTTCTAAAAAAAAGAGATTTTCTCTAAACAATAATATTAAACAATGCAACCTTTCAACTACCAATATAGATATAAAGGACAGACCGACATTTCCAGATTCGTGTATCCAAGGGCGTCGGAACAGGGGCGGCAGGGGTGGCGGTCGCCGTTCCAATAATTTTGCCAAAAAAATGATATTTTTTTTTAAATTAAAGATAGAATGGAATTTTATAACGGCGATCTTTGTTCATTGGAGCGGCAATAATAAGGGCGATCTGCGTTCAATGGAGCGGCGATGGTTACACCCCCCCCCCCTTTTATCGATCAAATTCGCCGCCCCAATATGAAGTACCTTCCGACGCCCCTGGTATCTGAAAAGAAAATTTATTTTTTACTGTTGTGGGACGAATCATGTTAAATCCCACATGAGCTTTTCTCTGAAAATTATTATTCCTTCAAATGAAGAGTCTTAATTTCGTGACGACCAAAGGACCTCCTTGTTGCTTGCAACGAGATTGCGTCTAGTTCGTTTTAGTTTTTCTTGATAAAAATAAAATGATGTTCATGTACTACATAAAAAATCTTGGTTCCTTTATTCTGTGAAACAGTGCTCTTAGTTTTTGTGAAGGTAAATGGAGAAGAGTAGACAATGATTTTAATACTGCTTCCGCATCCAAGTCAAGTGGTTCGACTTCGCATGACTTGTCGGGTTCAGTAGAACTAGTGCATGCTTGATCTCAGTGAGAAAGAAGCAGAAACGGGAGTCTCACCCGGACGGCTACCAGGTACCATGTCTTTATGTCAGACCACTGGAATCGATTTAATTGGGGATATACGAATTTAAATTCCGTTTTGATTTGAATCAAATGGCGTTTTAACGTGATTAATACAACATTACAGTCAGAATCAAAGGAACCAACAGAGCGAACTTACAGCAACAGTGATTTTTTAAAGTTTATTTCACCAATACTCTCCTTTAAAAGGTTTTAATTAATTTGGACTGCAATTTTCTTGTCGGAATTTTTCGTGTTAAATACAAAAACAGAAAGAATCAATAAAAATAAGAATATCTTTAAAACAAAAAGCTAAATAACGCTATTGTATATTCTTTATAGAAATATATGATGCTACGTATTCAACAATCAATCTTTTTTATCTCATATAAATGTATACTGTATATATTAAGAGTGTAAATCCAACATTTTGGTAAACAATATTCAATTAAATATAGCTGTAATATGTCTTTGCTAATTTCATATAGTATGTTGTTATCTAATCAACTTTCACTGGAAGGTAATGAATAAATAAAAGAGAAGAAATTGAATTGTAAACACATTAAGACCTTGAATATCTTCCTCTAATTAAGCATGTTTGATTAATCACGAGGGCATTTTATTGTTATTTGAATTTTGAAATAACGTTTCGAATCAATTTTTGCCTATCAAACACAGGTGTAGTACGGTGGTCACCTCGTTCACACAATTTCTTTAAGACAGATTCCTTATACATCTACTACTTTTCCTACACAGCAAAAGGAGTCAAAATATTAATTTGTGTTTGTCTTTATTATGCTAACTTTCAATGAAATCAAGGATTCTGACCAATAAGACCTGTAGTTGAACCCAGACCTATACATCACCATTGCTTACAATTGAAATTGATGTTCCCTTTAAAAAATAATAGAACTAATCAGAACGTAAACAAAACCTGTCTAGAAATTCTATGGAAAAGTAAAACAACTCCATTTGGATGTTCGATGACCCTTTGAAAATCACAACCAGTATTATTCATTTATTATTGCCCTTAATCAAAGTTTTACAATGCGTATCTTTAAATGTCAGTGTAATATGGAAAAACGTGTGCTAGCACGGAACAACAACAACAAGCCTTGGCCTGTAGATAAACCTCATTTAAATCTATTATTCTTTTACGTTTGGTCAGTGTGACATCATTCGTTGTTCTAAGACAAAAATATTTTTTCATGGAATGTAAAATCTGCGAAAACACACGATTCTCGGATTAGTAGTGGCCAGTGAGTAGCTCGGTCCGGGAAAGAGATGGTACCATTTCAAAGGCGTTTGATAACCTTAACCGTTTTGTTTATGATCGAACTTCATTCCTTTGAATAATGAAGTCTGCAGACATAAGTGTGCTTATACAGTGGTCAGCATCATAGTCTCTATAACCAAATCAATGACGATGCCCCAGTGTAAGACAAGACCCTTGCAGTGGTCTGCGTTCTGGACAATTTTAACCGTTTTATTTAGTTATACATCCGCAAACAGGACGTCAGTGGAAACCCTATACAAGGGTCTTCTAAGTAACTACAATCCGTACATCCGACCTAACGACGACCAGGACCAGCAGACGACCGTCAGGGCCACGCTACACCTGATCGCCATTAACGATGTGGACGAGCTGTCCGGTACGATGTCGACGGTCGTTTACGTAGACGTGACGTGGCAGGATCCCCGGATGGTTTGGGACAAGGCGGACTACAGCAACGTGTGGCAGATCCTGGTCCCGCAGAATCTCGTGTGGAAACCAGATCTCGTGGTGACGAATCCGGTGAAGAAAGTCCGGAAAATCGGATTTGATGACATCATGATTCGTTACAATGATAACGGAGTGGCACTGTGGTACACGGGAGACTACTTAGAAACGTCATGTGACATTGACGTCACACACTTTCCGTTCGACCAGCAGGTGTGTACCATTGTGATGATTCCATGGAACTACCGACACCGTGAACTCCAACTCTTTATCGTTGAAAACAACATCAAGTTGGACAACTTCACAGAAAACGGGGAATGGATTCTGTACGACACGGCCGCCGAGAGGGTAGGGGACGGACCGTTCGAATACATCTACTTCAAGTTGTACCTGGAGCGCCGATCCTCCTTCTTCATTATCAACCTCTTCATTCCAGTGGTCCTGCTGGTGTTCCTGAACTGTATGGTGTTCCTGCTGTCGGCGGACTCGGGGGAGAGGATCGGGTACGCCATCACGTGCTTGCTGGCCATCACCGTGTACCTGACCCTGGTGTCTGACACCATCCCCAAGTCCTCCAAACCCATATCCGTGCTGACCTTCGTCTTGATGGTCCTACTGATCCTGTCCACCCTTATATGTTTTCTGACCATCATCGGCCTCCGGTTCCATTTCCGAAGTGAACGGAAACCTTTACCCAAGTGGCTCTGTAAGCTGACTCGAGTCTTACGGTGCAAAAAGATAAGGAAACGGTTTGGAAATGTTTTCAAGTCGGATTGTAGGCAACGTAGAATAAGGTCGGCAGAAAATCAACACAGAAGCCCTGAACCCGAGTCGCACCCAAGTGTTTCTCAGCAAACTGACTTCAGTAAGCCCATCGTGTCCATAGTTGGATCTTCTGATGGGAAAGACGCAGCCATCTACAGACAGAGTTTTCATCTGGGAGAGTCGTCTGAAGTGATCTATGAGGACTGCGATGAGCTTCCGGAATACGAGTTAGAGACGTGGAAAACGTTCGCTAAATTGTTTGACAAGTACTGCTTCATTTTCTGTGTCAGTGCAGTGATTATTATAGGGGCTTTGTATTTCATGATTTCCAGTGGTCGTCTATCGGTGTAGTCTGACATGATTATCATTGTTCTAACCTAACATTTCGTGTGTGATGCTGCACGATGGTCCCGTGTCGTACTGCGGCGGTGGTACTTTCAGTGGCTCCTTTATTTTCTGACATGATATGTTGTTGTAGCCTAACATTTCGTGTGTGATGCTGCACGATGGATGGTCCCGTGTCGTACTGCGGCGGTACACTCAGTGGTTCCTATAAACTCGGAGAGATCCCGTTTTTCGGAATAACCGGACTTATGCCGTCAAATCATAAAATCACGGGACAGTCAACCAAGTAAATTCTGGAAGATTTTCAAAAACTCATGTCATTTATAATGATGATTGAACTGTGGAAATAGAACGTGTTCCTTCGCTACCCAAAGTCATCCGATTGAAAATAGCTACAAAATAACTCTCTGAGTAACCATAAATATTTTTTTCGTTTATAATCACCAGTAAAACGTTGAAGTTTGTCATCATTATTTACTACGCATGTTCTGGTTTATTGTCATAATTTTAAGGTGGTATGGGACACCTGTCGATATTAATGTGGATAAAAGTACATTATAATCAAAATACTTTCACTGGTTTAAAATTTTCAAGTTTTACAATATTTGACTAAAAAATATGTTTCAAAAGGTTTTGGAAAGGTAAAAATTATAAAAGTCCCAGCGGGATTCGAACTCATGAATTACAGTTTCACAGTTAACGCTCTAACCCATTGCGCTACGCTGTTAGGTAACAATTTAGGGAAAGAAACAATTTACAAAATTATACTTGATTTTATTATTTCGATAGGAAGTACGTCACAATATGGATGTGTTCCATACCACCTTAAGGTCTTTACAGGTTTGTTTACAAGTCTAAATACAGTCAGATCTGTAAGACAAACAAGAACCACGACCCGTGGGTTGTTTTGAGTTTGTTACCCTTAATCAGTCGAATTCATTCAGCCCAAATAAAAACAGTTCTTCTCAATGGATTTATTTACAACATATATCACAGCAAAGCACAAGAAGAAAGCCGACGTGTACGGAGGAATTGCACGACATTATTGCAGATGAAGAGTGCATGCATGATATCATTTCCCTAACAAAAAATGTAACAATTTATATGATACAGAATAAATGAAATAAATTTGTTGTTTATTCTTTATATAATAACAGTAGAGCAAAATTTACAAAAATGGCGAAGTTCAATATTGTCCGTGACATGCTTCAAATACCACTAAAATCACGTAAGTATTTACATATTTACACTTGAAAAACATATATTAATAGCTCTAATATTGTAGAAATTAATTAAAAAAATATTTTTGGCAGGTGAAATAAAAAGGATATGGTCACATGATTCAATGGATACATGAATATGTAACAGTTATAACCAACAGAAACATCGACAAGAATATTTAAATTTTTTCATCATCTATTGTAACAACGTATCCCAGTAAAACTTTAAAATATCACAGTAAGGGACACCTATCACAAACAGGTGTCTTCCTACGCATCGATTGTTTATCACAGATGTATTATCACAGTATCACTGAGTCGCCTCATAGTATGTAAGCGGCCTAGTCCTGTTGGTTTATCCGGGCCAGTTCCTCCGCCAGCAGTGACTTAAAGGCGTCGTTATCCCCGCCAAACTCCGTGATCTCCTGCTCGCTCCGCTGGGTGACGTTTCCCTCCGGACCCCCGCCCTCCTCCGTCTCTGCTCCCTCTGTCTCCTTCCTATCACCCTGTGGTTCCTGTTCTCTGCCCGTTTCCTGTGCATTCTGTTCCTCGCCGTCTGGCATGTGCGAGTCGCGAGATCCCAGCATCTCGGACGAATCTTTCCGGCGCTCGCTGGATTTTGGTTCATTGTCTTCCTCAATTTTTTCCGTTTCCGCTTCCTGGTGCTCTATAAACTGTCGCAGATCGGTATTGGCGACTCTCTCATTTCCGGTTATAGTTGACGTCGGTGAGACGTTCCCTCCAATGGAGGGATCAACCCCCGCGGATCCAACATCTGTTTCCGTGTCTCCATCAGCGGTCGTCCTGCCGGCGACGGAACTCTGTACCGACAGATTCTGCTCCCGTGTGTTGATGGTTTCTAAAAGAAAGCAAGAATTACAAACTGAACTTGAGCCCCCCCCCCCCCCCCCCCCCAATTAAAAAGGACAAATTTATGTAGACAAAATGAACGAAATACGCTGTATACCTCCATCCACCGTGGATTCCTCCTCTCTTTCCTCCAATGGCGGCTCCAGTCGTCTGCCTCCCTTGCTGATCAGCTGTCTTTTGCCGTTTGTAGTTTCACCCTCCGCTGCCTGCTGAGCCGGTATGTCGATGCTGACGAACGTATCAGTGGTGCGAGATTTACCTTTGGGTCTCTCCTTTGGTTCTCTCTGACCCAGTGGCGGCACCTCAATGATCAGAGTTCTGATGTGGACATCCGGTGATGCCGTGTCCTCATCCTTCTCCTCCAACAGTGGTGTCATGGTGGTGGACTCCCGGGATTTGGAGTCTCGTTTTCGTGCCGATCGTGGCTCGTCGTTCCGATCCTTTGGTTCTGGTGACGGCGGGGGCGGGCCCGGGGACTCCTCCTTCTGCGTCATGTAGCTCCGCGTGGAGTCTCTGCTTGTGATATCGGCACGAATGGTGCTTCCAGTGCCGACAGACCTATCGGAGTACGGATCCATGTGCGCCAGTCGCGAGTCGTTCACTTTAGACTCGTTACTCCCGTGCAGAGTCATTTTTGTATGAGCAGGCGTTACATCGTAATCGGCCTCATTTACCTGGGGCCAGGGCTCAGGCGTGGACAGCAAAGAATCGCGTTTTTTGGCGGACTTGATTTGGATTTCATCCTGAGATAGCTCTTTCTCCATCGTATTGAAGGTAGGCTGGTTGGTGAATCCTGTTTGGCGGGAAGCAGGAACGCTGGGGTCCTCCCCTTGCTGTTCCACCCCTGGTGTCGGTTCCTCAGGGTCGTCTGGATTTTGGGGTGAGGACGGGGGTGGAGGAATTTCTGGGACTTCTTCGGCGAACCGCACGCTCCTCCCACCACGTGACACTGGGTGTGGCCCCTCCCCCTCCTCGTGTCCCGTCTCCTCTATCGTCCCTAGTCCTGTAAAAAACGATGTCATGGAGCACATTTAATTTGACATTGCACTGCAATTTATAAAAATACTGGTTCTATGTGGAATAAACTTACGAGTACCATGTTAAACGCTGCGATATACAAGTATTTCAGAACTTTGCTATTGTATTCTTAAAGCCCCTTTCACGATTGGCGCACGAGCAGAAGCGACAAAATATTCGTGCGACCGAAAAAATAGATATGGTTCGTAAACTGTTGCCAAAATTATGGCATATGAAAAAGTACTCGTACGAAACTCGCACGATTCAGAGCGACCGTTGTGCGATGTAAACGCATTGAATCTTGCGATATATCTTGCGTCTATATTCGACTGTTGTACAATGAAAGCGAGTGTTGTAAGATAATGCGATAGGAATGCACGAAAGACCAGATGATCGGACGACTGAACGTGCGCCAATGCGCTCGTCCGATCATGCATTTCATCGTACGAATGCTAGTACGAGTCAGAGGGGGTATATATACCGCCCGTTTCCGACGCTCTTCAGTAGACATAGCTGAATGCAAGAGAAGATACCGCCCAAGAAGATGACAAAAGCAACAGCCAAAATCAAGGTCAATTGTGGCCTGAAACAGATATGCTTATACAGTGTACACTGTATAAGGGAACTATTCGCCCCCGTTTGTTTATTTTCGCTCATTTCGCTCTTCTTGTCAGTTAGCGGATTAAGACTTGGCTAATTCCAATGTCTCACATTATCTCTCTTTTACCACAACATTGCTGGGGCGAATTCAAGACGAGGCAAAGCCTTAAGTAGAAGCGAAAATATCACGGGGCGAAAATAACCCTGTATCCAGTATATACTGAGTACTAGTGGCAAAGCCCGATAAATCTTGCAATGATAGTAAAACGTTGCAAGATTACATGAGACACATTGAACAACAGTCTCATGGTCGCACAACACACGCATAAACAGCTGCGATTTGTTTTACGATCTTTAAAAATCGTGCATCGCTCTTGCGAGTACACAAGACGTTGTAAAACGTTCGTACTAATGTTCGTGGGTTGCATTGCAATAATTTAGATCGCATTCGGTCGCGTCTGAATAGTGTGCATGTCCACTATTTTGAGGAGACTTGATGCAAGCAACGAATGCGAGAGCTCGTGCAACGTATGCGATAGCTCGTGCGAAGCCAAACAATTCCGATCGCAAAGTGTTGTAAAGTGCTCGTGCGCCAATTGTGAAAGGGGCTTAGAGTTTCATTTTTATCAGTATTTTTATGGCAATCTATTTACATTTTATATTTTCCAATTGTATGAATAATTTCCATTTGTATTTTTTCCTTAGTTTCTATTTGTGATTGATTTTTTTCTTTTTAAGTTTATGAATTACATTTTCCAATTTTCATAATTTCCTTTTTTATTTTTCTGTAGCTTTTATTTGTGTTTGATTTTGGGTTTTTTTAACATTCATACTCTAATCAACATTGTAAACACGAAAATGACAAAAAATGACAACCGACTTCCAGATATGGAAGAAGGTTTAATAGTTATCTCTTTCTTTTGTTCACATGTATGCAACCTACTTATCAAAGAATAATCTAAGAAAGATTCAGAGAGGTACAAATATGATCAGTGCCTTCTTTGTTAATCTTATTATACATGATAGAAGGGATAAAAAATTGCAAATTACATAACTCGCAACGTGGAGTCTGCGTGACTTGTAAACATGAATTGCAATTGCTCTGCCAGTTTTTGACGTGCATCGTAGTAAATATGCAAGCAAACCAACCGCTGTTTATAAAGCTATATTTACATTTGCAAATATGTTTACTTATTTGAATCTTTAGAAAGCAAAAACGCTCATTTCTGTGTGTACTATTTAATGGGTCAAAAGATCATATTTACGGTCGCATTTATTTGATCACGTGACCAAGTTCATATATCGGTGAACTTTTTAACTTGCTGTTTATTTCTTAATTGTTCACAAAAATTGATTATTCTTTAATTAATCGCCATAGTGACGTCTCTGTCTTCCATATGTATGATTTTTATAACCATGAGTATTTTATTTAAACAATGAAATGCTTTCTTTGGCAATTCATGCCGGATATGGAGGTGGCGACATTGCAGAAAAAATACATAACCCACGTAAGCGGGTTATGTAATTTTTTCTGCAATGGTCGCTACCTTCATAACCCGCATGAATCATCAAAGAAAACATTTAATTGTTTATATTTACGTCTTTCTATTAACAAATTAATAAATTGATCGGAAAAAGTCAGAAAAATTAACTAAATTATTGTTAACGTACATCAGTACGTTAGATAAAAGAAACAGTCAAACTGTCTTCTATGGGAACTTGAGTCTGACATCATCAGGATTATTTCGTGCAGTCTGTGATTTTTCTTAGGTCGATGAAGGTTTCGACCAATCGATAAACGGGGCATGTAGATTTCAGTCCTATCAGTTTCTACAAAGCTATGAATTACAATCAATTTCCGTAAGAAATAGAGGGAATCTTACTTGGTGGATGTAAATATAATCGATAAAAATGAAAGGTGTATGTGTATGGTATTCAAATGGAAATTTTGAACGAAACTCGTTTTAATACAAATGGAATTATTATACGAGTTAATGACTGAAAATAAAAAAATAAATTTAAAAATACCTCTAAGTTAATGCTAGACTGTGCTATAAAACAGCTATATCAATCAATGTTTGTCATTTTAGTTTAGATACCTCCTAAAATAGATGCTTGTAGCTGATTTGAAAAGCGTACAATGCATGTGAATGAAGACTATACAATTGGGCATAGATCTATCACTGCTATCTGCTTCCTTGTTATGTAAATAGCAAGTTAATTTTGTGTCCAATTTAGAGCAGGAGGCCCATGGGCCACATCGCTAACCTTGAAAATAACGTCTCTTTGACCCAAGAATATTGCTGCATCTTACTGATAGCTTTGCTAAATAGATACAAGAATAAAGGATATAAAAACGTTAAAAATCTGTATATTATTTTGTGGCTTTTGTTTCAAACCTATTTGCATAAATCGTAGGCATACCGTTTACATTTTCTCTATAAGAATTATTTAGATAAGGTAAGCTAAAAACGTAATTAACATTTTCCATGGACCAAACATTCAGAATAATAATGTTTTGCATTAGTTAAGGTTTTCACTGCACATGTATCACTTTGATACTGAAAAATGACTTATCCTGTGACATCTTTCATGGTAATATACCCGGTATTGTATTTGATACTTTTATGAAGTTGTAAGAAGGAAAAGATGTATATTTATTTTCAGAATTATACAAAATTCGATGGAATTCAGATCCAAAGGGTTTCGCTATAACTGAGTTTTACTCTAGCATGCTTTTTTTTTTTAAATTGGTAGAACACATGATTTGAGTAAGCTATGAAGCTACAGGAAACGCAATGGTGAGGTGTTCTACATTTCAACTTTAATAAGCTTTGACCCATGGCAGTAAAAAGGTGAGAGAGATAGAGAGAGATAAAGAAAGAGAAGTGTGAGAAAGAGAGGAATACATAAAATGATGTCTAGCAGTCAACAGTAACTACCAATGCTCCACTTACCAGGCAGTCTTCTGAATTTTCCTATGAAGTTAATATGTATTAAAGCATGCAAACTATGAAAATTAGATTAGGAAAATCAAAGAGATGTATACATGTAAACAATGATTATACATGCTATACAGCTAGTAAAAGTAAATAGGAACTTTAAAAAACAATTGTAAAACACTACTGTTAAAGATATGGAAAGTTATTTGATTATAATACAAAGAAGGAAATGGTAAACTGTCAGGTGTAAAAGTTCTGATGGTAAGAAATGTGTGGTGTTACCTGTCTGTTCAGGTGTAAGAGCCCTTGGGGAGTTGGTGGGGGCCCTAATCTCAGCATTGGGGGACCTGGTATTTTCCCGGGAGGGATTCTGGCGGGAGGGGGTGGTTGCCTTCTTGTGGGACCCTGTGGACAGTCCTGACTGGTCTCGGTACAGCTTCATGGGGGACATCTGACCATGTGTGGCTGGGGTGGTAGCTGGGGCCTGGGGCACACGTGTTGACTGGGCGGGGCTAACGGCATGCAGAGGGGTACGCGGGGCAGACCTCTCAGATTTGGAGGACTGAAACAAACCACAAAAATAACTCTCAATGTCTACCAAATATATCAGCATCTGGAACCATTTGGAATGATATTTATTGGTACATGTGAAAATTAAAATGGATGAAATTCTATGACATCTGAACTAATATGGTAGCTTTTGAAACTTGTTAATTGTGTTTAGTATTGGTTTTTTTTGGTTAAGTTTTTGTTTATGTTTTTTTTTTAGAAAATGTCTAAATCAGTTATTGATAAATAAATGAAACAAGATCAAGATTTCCCAGCCATGCCATTCCATTGTGTTGTGATACATGTAATAATCAACTAAATTTGTAAATATAAAATATGGAATTACAGTTTCTTATATTGTATAGGTGGTCTACATTGCTATTTTGTTTCAAATATCATAAATATAAGGTAGTATGATCATTTCTTTCTCTAAACATCTACTTGGGTGTTAAACTTAAGGTCTGTATAATGTCTGTACTCAACATGTGTTAGTAGGTAGATATGTATCTCCAAACCTCCCATCCAGTTTAGATATTTGTTTTTTAATAGATGGACCATTAAATGCAAAACACCTTAAAATACCAAAATACTACTGGGTTTTTTTAATCTAAATAGAAAATAGACATTTGTAAGTTAGACATGTTTCTACACAGAATAACTAAGCTTTCATTTGATATACAGCATATCATGAGTGAAGGGTATACATAGTTAACGCACACCTAGTTTAGAATTTGCCATGCACCGTATTGTTTTAGTTTTATCCTCACACTGTCCCCTAGATATCAGTAAGGAACTATAAAAGGTTTAACATGCAAGTAATTCCCAAACCATCAATAGTACCAGTACATAACGGATCAATGTCTCCCCCAAACCTATATAGTGACTGTTACATGTAAAATCTACAGCAAAACATGACAGGTTGTATTCAGAGTGTTCTTAACTAAAATGAAAGAAAATAGTCAAACCCCATTAAAGATTAATTAATAGAGAGATTGTTTAAAGGAGCACTTGCTGTTTCTCCAATGATGAAGACAACCCATCATGCAACATTTGGATACAATTTTTAATGTCTTCCTGTCACCTTGTTTCTATATCTACCTGGTGGTAAAATACTTTACCTCAAAATCAGTGTACAGGCCGTAGTACTAAAAGAAAAAATACTGAATACTGAATCACTAATGTCAAAATTTAGGTCAAAAGTACCACCACCTCTTCAAAAGTTCCCTCAGTGTCCCCTAGCCAATGGCAGCCAACACCAACAGAAAGGCTCACATGAAGAAATAAATTACTGTATGACATTCATAAATGCAAAAACTAAAAAACTATTTTTAATCTTATGCAAATTGCACAGGAAATTTTAATTAATGAAATAATTTTTGAGGCATATACAAATCATATGCATGCATAAGAATTGGTCAAATTGTGCAAATATAATTTGTGTATTCTGATTATGTTCTTTGATGAATCTTTAAACCTGGAATAAAATCAAATCATTTTTATTTGGAGTCCTAGCCAAACACAGAGTATAGATGATGAGCACTACACCACAAGAACCCAGGTACTCTCTGTGTGGGAGGAGAAATCCCAGGGTTTCCTCACTATTCTAACACCTCCAGTCTACTATAGGATGTAACCACACCCATACACTTACTGCGTCATGGAAACTCGACCACATTCTATACCGCAACTTTTTGCTAACCTGAAACTATTATTTATTGGAAACTGATAACCAATTCTCAATAAAACCTTTATACATTCAGAGGTCTATTATTCTAAGACCACAGTTTATTTCAAACATAGTGAAAGCAAGCTTTTTGATTTTCTTTACAAGAACATACAATAAGATCAGTTTATTATGCATAAAAAGATAAAATATATACATTTTTGTATATGATTGATTAGATATTAAGTAGATGAAATTTCAATGATGATAATATCAGCTGGATTAATATGCTTTACAAATGATTGAGGGCCGCAACGCTCATTAAGCACAAACCAGGCATTACGAGCAGCCTTAACTTCACATCACACTGATCGCTCTTAACCAAACATTTATAACCACACCCATAATGCAACATTCTTTAGGGTCCAGTTTGTATTTTATCCTTTTAAGTTCCTTAGGCAACCAGTATTTAATACCATACTTTACAGTTTTAATGCTATAACATTCAGTTCAATTTCATGCCACTAATTTACTTTTTGCTTACCGCTAAAACAGCTATTAGTTTTGTAATTGTAATAATTCAAAACAGAAATGTTTGGTTGCTTTACAAACTGGACTCCTGATCCCAATACTTACAGCCAATGCATCAATAAGATCCCGAGAGTCAGTGGTCGGGCGTGATTGGTTCTGATCAATTACATTCAAAACAGTTGTCAATGAATGTTTGAAATCATATCAAAATTGTTTGAATATATTTGTTGTTGAAATAGCAAACAACTCTTAGATGGACATTGACAAAATACTACAGGATCTATCCTTCTTAAAAAAGTCTTATGTCCTTAAAGTGAAAAGAAGTCAACCTTAAGGTTCATAGCTGAAAAAATAAAACATAAAGTGAACAGCTGACTTATTGGGTGATACATACTGCTAGTTCAGCTTGTTCAGCCTCGGAATGAGGCACCCCGTCCCTGACCGAATCCGCAGATGGTATGTTGACATGGACAGTGGTACCGTGGTCAGATCCACTGGTGTCCTCTGTCCTATAGCTGGTGGGAGGGGTAGGCACTGGCGCTATAAATAAAACACTGAAGTAAGTAAAACCATCTCGTATCCAACGACCTATCATTTAAGCACCAGGGCTAAAATAAACCATCTGACACACTCTGACCTCTCCATTAACTAAGCTTTCTTATTACCAATTTACAGTCATGGCCAAAATCAGTGTAACTGTTGATTTTAATTTACCAATGGTTAGGTCCAAATTTCTGTAGTTTCTCCTCGAGTAGTTAAATGTTCTAGTCTGTTGGACTCCACTAGGAAGTTCTGGCAAGCCCAAGGATATTGAGGGAATTTTGACCTTGTCATCTACTAAACAAAATAACCCCTCTATTAATTAAACATTGGCAAACTGAGTTCATCATCCTTCTGACACTTAATATCAAATTACTAAGATTTCCATGTACAGTAAAAGTTGACTGTAAAGAAGTCCTTGAAGCATCAATTTTTAATTCCTTAAAATGACTTTCTTTCCTAAGCAGAGACCTGTGGCTTATGAATTGAGAAAAATCATTGACATGACAATTAAACAGTCTAACTGGAAAAAATTTAACTTCTTAATAACCATCATTTCTTTGTATCAAAGTTCCATAAAAGTGAGATTAGATATATTTCATAGAATTTTATACAATAAACTGACATTTTGGATTTTTATTTCCATACTGACATCATAGCAATATATGTTATTAATTTACCTATTCCACCAATCGGTGGCAGAGGTTTTCTCAGTTTTGGGAATTCCCTAGTTCCACTCATGTACAGATCTCGATAAGACCCATAATCACTGTCATTTAACCTATGACCCCGTGACATCCTGGGTTCAGGGAAGACTTCCTGTTCTATGCCATCCTCGTCCAGGTAATAGACGGGCTTGGTCTCCATCAGATGGGACTCGTTGTGTTTCTTCTCCTTCCCTTCGTAGATGTTCATTTTTTTCTGCTGTAACAAGTCTGTGCTGTTGGCGGTCATGTCTGTAGGTTCTCGGTCCATGATAGGGACAAACTTACTGATTAGTTCGTGAAGTTTCTGACTAGATGCAAAATCACTGAAAAAGTGAACAAAATAATGTTGATATTTCTTCTCAAACTTCATGTTACAACAAATCTAAAAAATACCTATAGATTTCATAATGTCTGGTAGGTCAGCCTAATAAATCAAAGTGAAATTCATGGAATAATTAGAAAGAAAGATAATGACGTACATTTATCAAATAAATATCTACACTATACCAAGAAATTTCACCAGAATTATTTCTGCCATGCCATCACTTAATTTATATTCATCAGTCAAATTTAAGACATAATTCTTTAAAACAATAAATCCTGATTACAATATATCAATCTGCTTTAAACTAGGCTATATCGGGTAAGTCAAATTCAATCTTACCCAGAATTAATAACAGATTTTTTTTTATCAGTTCTTAAGATCTATGACTTTATTAGTAACATCAGCCTCCCAACTCAATTCACAAACTGATTCCTTACCTCTGTTTTGCATGATCCAGCACTCTTACTAATATATCCCTTGGAAGATCTAGTAACTCCTCAATGCTAAAAAAACATCACAGCAATCAAATACAAGCCGAACACAGACCAGTTCTATGATTAGATATTACACTTAAAAAACACCACACAAAATTAATAAGATATTAAACAATTTTGACAGACAATCCATGTAAAAAGATCACCCCATCAACAGGTCTAGACAGCCTTTGTTTTTGGAGGATAGATATTTTCCTCAAAAATATTGAAGGGTATGTAGGCTATCCCCTCAAATTTAATTTTACCAAATGAATTAAGACAGTTAACTTTGTTAAAGCAAAGGGGGGTTATTCTGGTTAATTTTTCTTTATAACTTTTTCTTTTTTATGTACATTGTATTGGTTAATTCCAATTTAATAAATCATTCAAGGAGGTAATAGTGGTAAATGTTTTTTCGATCCTCTGATATTAATTTGTACCAAAGTCCATTCCCAACACATTCAATTATGTCCATTTTTTACGAATAAATAAATTCTTGTTTGAAAAGGAGTTAGTGCATCCACGGAATTTGTTTGTATTTAATGAATCTGATGTATATACATGTACAAGTAGTTTCTGCCATCAAATCAGAACACTGGATGTACTTAAAATTCTACACAAAATCTTAAAATGCAATATATGATTAATAATTTTTATTTTACTTTAACTTCCATATATAGTCAAGTGTTTATATTCAGAATATTTGCAGAGTCTCTGAAATATATCCATCAATTTGTTTTCATCCAAAATGGAGAAAATTTTCACCCGCAACGTGATGTAACCTAAGATATGTGGTCAAAATTTGGTCATCATGCTAGCATTGAGTTATCCTCCAAAAACGGAGATTGCCAAGACCTGTTCAAGTCATTCTCTCCCATCCACCAAATATTCAATCTTTTGTTTTAAAATTACCTATATGTGGTATACCAGTAACAGTAGAATAAATAAAGAAGTAAACAATTAAATAATTAAAATATCTTGTGTTGATTATAACATGGAATGAAGTATGTGATAAAAAACAATCCATCAAATTCTAGAACTTGACAACAATGATTGAGAGATAATTATTAACAGATAATAAACGATCAGTGCACACAGAACTCTGGCCTTACCCTGATCCTCCGTAAAAATGAGGTCCAGCACGCTGCCCTGCAGAGGAACGGGAATATGGAGTTCTGTAGCGGGACGAGGCAGGAGAGTTAAGCCTTCTCCTCATCTATAAAGGGCAATTAAAAAAATCATGAAAACACTAATAGAACTAAAACATACAACAATTAACAGTCAGGAAAAATATATGCACCGTTACATTTAATGCCACAGTGTATTTAGAACATTCTTTTTGAGATGTATATCAACTATAATCAAGTTCTTAATAGCTTAAAGTTCGATCTGTTCATATTTTTATTTATTTCACAGACACAGATTAACATATCTATTTTTATGAAATAAATAAAAATCAGTATCTTAAGAATTAATAGTGCAATTTAATATGAACATTATTTGGGAGAGTTTAAAATGTAAAACATTTGGTAAAAATAATGAATAACTCCTCCAACTATTCTAAGAGAGATCAATCAATCATTCTGAAATCAAGTTTACAAAGATTAATTTTATTTTATAATTTATAAGAGAAATTTAACAGAAAAGCATTTTTATAATACATCATTACAAAAATCAAACAATACAACATTAAATGAATAATGACTGTGTGTCATAGAATTTAACTTGTCAAAGTTTGTGAAAAAGGTAGGGTAAGGCATTGTCATAAGTAAAGGAAAGAAGTAAATAAGAGGAAATGTACAGGGGGATGGTAGAAGGAACAGTATGGAGTATTTAGTACAACCAGAGGAACAAAGAAGGCTAGGGTGATGAAGTACGTAATACAGAATAATGCACTCTTACCTCAAAAATTATAATAAACTTATAATTAAGGTACTGATATTGTTTAAAATGAATAAAAATAAATAATGACACTAGAGTATAAATAAAAAAAATTCAATGAATAAAAAATATGTTATAGCAATCAGATTACAATTGTAACAAAGTATAATATGATTTTAGAGTCTTGAAGTATTTTCCATATTAAGATAAAGGGTAGGAAACTTTGCATGCATAAATTGAGTATGAAGCACAAGATAAGAATGTTTGTTGATAGTTATTGTATATATCTACATAAGGCTAAATCTACATGTTGATACCTTGATCACTGGCCCATCATATGGCTGATGTATCAAAGAAAAACAAACAGTTACAACATGCACCTACACACAGCCAAATCTGCTGCCCTCACACATATTCAGTACCAGTGTTAAGATTGGGACAGGATATATTTATTCTTTTTTTTGCAGCTTTGAAATGGGTATGGATTTTTTGCAACAGGTTAGTAATCAACAAAAAACAATGCTGTTCTAATGAATTGTCATGTTAGGTAAGAGATAATACTTTACATGTAATTTCTATTTCAACAGAGGAAGATGTAATCATCACACAGAGTGCAGTTTCTGGGATTGACTATTTATCCTTTATTTGTTTTAATTAAATATTGATACTCATACAATGATAAAATAATGGACTTCATACGACTCACAATAAAAAAGTAAGTCTTTAATGACATAGTCTAAATCTCAGCATCATTGCATGTTACACATCAGGCAAAATTTTAGTGCTATCATCAAAACTTGGTTAAACTAATTGACATTATCTTTAAAGGATCTATTGGGGGGGGGGGAGGGTAAAGCTTACCTTAGTGGTCTGCTCATACTCAATGTGGCGTGGGATCATGTCCTCTGTCATGTCACGCACCAGCACTTTCTGGGGACCACTCTTGGCTAGCTCACTAATTGACGCTCTATCAAAAGATACTCAACATTTATTTTATATGACAAAATTCATTATAATATATATCCTAATCCATGCACAAGTGTTTGTAAAATTGTTATTAGACTTTCCAGGTTTAGACCTAGGAATCAGTAATCATTGACTTACACCTGTTCCTGCTTCTGTTTCCTCCTTGGGTTTGGCACCCACACGTAGAACTTCTTGGGGAGAAATGTGTCATCCCAGGCCTTGTTAAGATCCTCCAGTTCAAACATTTCCTGGACCTCCACCAGCTGAATGGGCTTCCCCTTGGGAGCGCTCTTCACCTTCTTCTCACTGACAGGCGTCTGTGTTGGTGGGGAGGGCACTTTCAAACTACTGAATTCCAAAGTAATTTTCTTTCATAAGATTACAAAATAATCAAAACTGTTTAATGTACACAAATACTGAAATCTGTAACATATGAAGAAACTCGATAAAAGCAAGCCATTAAATAATTCATTTTTATTCTGATACATCTACAAACATTTGGTAGTTTTTCTGAGTTTTTTTCTTACCTTGGTTTTCTTGACTTGGGTACATGCATGATGTTTACACTGGATCGAACATGCTGGGGCTTCCCTGCAAACTTTGCTGGATAAAGATCTCTAGGATCGTCTCCATAGTCATCCAACATGTTGCATACCTTAAGGGTAGGCAAGTCTAAAACCATACAACATACACATTTTAGATAATAAAAGTTTTATTGTATTAGAATAAGAATACTTCTTGTTCTAATTACAAAGAGTTAAATCAGCAATTATATTGTGATTTCTTTAAAATTGTCAGAAAATATTACAAACCTGTTTCTATCTCCTCTTTTGGTGGAATTTCAGGAGGAAGGTCCTTAATTCCTTTTACCTTCCTCATGTTGGACTGCCAGCAGGGAGGGTGCTGACATAAGGGGGCACAGGATGCATCTTTCTCCGGGATAGGAGGCCCCCAGTCCGCTAAGGACCATGGAGATCTTAAGTCCCACATATCTACCTATCCTAGATCAACATGGGCTTTTCAAACCTAAACTAATAATAATAAGTTAATAATAACAAGTTTCTTTCTCATCATTTTGGTGCATCTGATAAAAATCTTGTTTCATCCACTTATCGGTATTTGACAACAAAAAAAGAGCTTGATTGATATATATGACCTCTGCCTTATAAAATTATTAAATAAAACAAATGAATAGAGCTTAAATATAAAAACATAAATACATGTATTACTATTCTATAGTTTACCCAAACTTCCCAAGAATCTCACATTTTAGTCATTATCACATGGAGTATGCCTACCTATATATAAATACCAAGATTATTTGCAGAACTGACAATCTCTCCTTGAAATTCATAATACTTTATTGACATATCAGCTCTTTTTTAACCGGAGAAATTGACAAGACCAAAAATAGATTTCTTACGTAGATTTTTAAAGGGACAAATTGGCAGCTTTTTTTCCATGAGGTACTCTGGACACCTTGCACAATTTGTTCAACATTACCATCTGGGTACTCTTATATTGTTTGCAGTGCGAAATCCCAGAAGACTTTTTTTTTTAGCTGCAACATGAGCTAGAAGAAGCTAGCCATTTGAAGGTAAAATATTGAGATTTTTTTTATACTACATTGTATTGAATAAACATTGTTTGAACTCTGAGGTAACCCTATATAAGTATCAAACTATTTGGCAAAATGTGGTGCAATGATATTTTAGGACAGAGTATACATGCATATGCATATGTTTTTATTTTGAATGCTTTACCAATTTAAACATTTCATTAACAACAGGTTTTTTATGTATGCAATAGAAAAGTGTGATGATAGGTCCAAAAGGTTTTAACTTTCAAAAATTTTGGCAATCTTATATTAAAAAAAAAATGATCAAAAACTTTCAGTTTTAATTTTGGCCATTTGGGATAGCGTTTGAATTACCATGGACATGCTTAAAATTATTTTAAGCATAATTTTGGCTATTTGATATTGAACGCAATACATAACATTATCAAAGTCATTATAATCAGAATATGTGTATAATGTTGACAAAACAAACTTTGTGACCTTATTCTTTTTAATTTTTTTTGATATGGTATATTAAAATAAATTGTAGAGGACATATTTGTTTTTCTTATTTTTGAAAATAACTTTTCAGGAGTATTGTTTAGAAAATATAATCCTACTGCTTTATGTCTGTGGGAATGCAAAGATAACGTTACGACTGTATCGTAACTCGATTCTGGCTTACCTTGGACGCCATATTGAAACTTGTTCTTGGCAACTTGTAGGCTCGCACTTATTTTTTTGTTATCTTCTTTAAAAATAAAAAGAGAACTTTCATAAAGTTCCAAATTAATAAATTATATAGATGAAATTTCCTGGGTGGCGTTCTTTTTAACCACTTCTGTTTATTTTTACAATAATATTTTGCCTCGGGATAGCATACCGGAAGTATTTGTCTGTCAGTCCGACCAATCGATCAGATTATGGATGCAAATACAGGACTATTCAAGATGAAGAAATTTGTGTCAGACGCATCTACAGTGTTCAATAGGGCAGTTCAGGTAATTAATGGTATTTTTATATAGAAATTGATGCCGTGTTTCACAGAAGTTGTACAGAGACCCTTACAATTGTCTCACGCCCATACAAACTTGTGACTTTCTTTTTGAAAGACCTTTCCCATTTGAGCTGTAGCTATAGGTAAAAAATGGATGTGTATTGAATTCCTTTTATACCCCCCTTTTTCTTTCTCATTTGGTATTGAAGTTGAAAAGTGCAATTTGGCCGTAAACTTTGGCCGTCTTTGACGATGACACTGAAATAGACCGTGTGAAAAAAATACAGCTCAATTTATACTGATTTGGTTAGTGTTGGTAATATATATTAGTCACTAGTGTTATATGTACAATTAGCTAAAGCCTAAGTAATGAGGTTTATTATAACTACAGTGTATATTCTGTGTCATTTCTCTTGATTTCTTTTTAAGAATGCACTTCAAAATGATCCATAAATTAATACTAATAATTCTGGAAAAAAACCACCCACTAGTTGCCATTTTCACATTGAAGTGAAATGGGGCATCACAACTAGCATCCCTTGCATCACAATGTGCATTCAATTTATTGAAGGAAATCTCAATAATAGTAAGATAGACCAGACTGGTTAGATAATTGATTTGTCCATCTAAGGGATTTTGCATCATTATAATGTTTTAGTGTCAGAATTAAAATAAAGGTATTGCATACACCTGTTGATGATGGAATTAAAATTTATGTCAATTGATAAAAATACCCGAAATCTTTTGAAACTTAAAAACTTCAACCACCAGAAGAAAGTATTCATTTATATTAGATTAGAAGAGATAGGTGTGACACATTATGTGAGGAGCTACATGTATCATAACTATGGGGGCACAATGAATTTTAGTGGTAACTGATGTCATTGTTTGATAATTATACAATATTGTTATACAAGTCAAAATTTGCATTGTCAATTGCATACCATGTTATATTATTTAAATGTTGTTCAAGGTGGCCTTTCTGAATATTCAATTTTGAAAATGGCAACATTGGGTTTTTGGGGGTTTTTTTTATGGAGAAACATCATGCTATCATATGATTGGTATCGGGTTCGTTCGCCCTATCTACCTGTTCGCCTGAGTCCGTTCGCCCTAGGTCCGTTCGCTCTAATTATCGTTCGCCCTAATAATCGTTCGCCCTAAACCTCGTTCGCACCTTGTTTTTTTTTAATAAACCACATCATAAGTTATTTCATTTAATTTTAACTTAAAACGTGTGAACTTTTATTAATTATTCGTATAACGTTATTCTATGTTTTTCCTTCGTCAAAAAAGACGTACCGGTAATTGGTATAATTGTAAGATTTTATTGCCCTAAATTGTCGATAACCGTCTTGTTGTTTTTATAATGATTCGCTTGATGTTTTTTTAAACAATTAAAGAAATTGAGACTTTTATTGGCTCATTCAGAAGCTAAGCAGATGATTATCCCCTATTCTATCTTTGAAGAAATTACATAACACAATCCATTGATCTCTAAATGAGATATATAGGGAGATTTCATAATTATAATATGGTTATATTATGAGGTGAAATTTAAAATAATTACAAAAAATAACAGAAGAATATAAAATGTAGTAACATTTAAAAAAATTAAATAAATCAATTCACAAGTCTCCGTGTCTATATCATGTCAGTCAATTGGTGATTATTACGTAAAAGAGGAAAGGGTGGTATTGTTTTCTTTAATTAATCTCTTTAAAATGTTTAAATTGATCAGAAAACAAAAATATATAAATACATTAATCCTATATAAAAAATAAGGCGAACAGACCTATGGCGAACGGCGTCAAGGGCGAACGGACCTAGGGCGATCGGAAAGTAGGGCGAACGGTGTAAAGGGCGAACGCGTTTTAGGGTGAACGAACAGCCAATCCATATGATTAGGGATGTGCAATGCAGTTCTTTTAAAAATTTGATTTTGGTTGAGATATTTTTTTTTTACTTTAATAACTTCCAGGTATAATAAGATGGTAGCAATTAGAATATTGGAGGTAATAGAAAACTTCAATTTTCTTACAAAAACATGACAAAAATATAACTGTGTATACATTATGTGGCACACCATTTAATTACATGTATCTAGATATGTATAAGAAACTTACAAGTCATCTTTTCATATCTTTTCATATCATTATGTTTGTCATCATAAGTTAAGAAATTAATGAAGAAGTGAATATCTATGAAGAAATTAGTTTTATCAATTTAGATTTTTTATTTGGAATCAGATTTCTCACAATACAGGGATAGACATTAACTTTTAAATTCACTTGCCCTTCGGACAAGTGAACTCAAATATTAACTTGCCCGAATCTTAAACTTGGTTGCCCGCATTAAGTACGAAGAAAAAACAGTAATATGCAAACAATGTAATGCTACAGTACAAAGACTAGTAGATCTTGATAATCAGATATCACGAATTTCATCATTTTCTAATTCTGAGGAGAAGCTGGGGGGTCGTGTGCCAGCATGAACTTAGCAGGGCATCCATCTTCGTCATCGTTTTTCTTTTAAGTTTGTAATTTTGTTTTTTGTTTTTTTCAGTAGAAACTTTTCACTCTTTTGATTTACCAATACTTTCATTTTGTTTCCCCAAAAAGTATATTTAAAAAGAGAAGTTAAAAACCGAACGATCTCCGTTTCCATCAAACAAACGAAATGAATAAGTCGTACGACAAATGCATTGAGAATATTGTGACAGGATTCCGTCATATGATCATGTTGGCTCTATATCATGACAGCACATATCGTTACGGAAAAAACTGTCCTCGAACTCTTGTATATGTATTCGCGCGATTGGTAAATCAATGAAAAAAAGAATACTATATCATATGGAACGACTTACCTAAAGCGCTAACGGAAGACTGAAGAGTTCCAAATCGGAAAAGTTTTAATGATGAAAATTGTTTGTATCCAAAAAAAAAAAAGACGTACTTTTAATTAGAAATTTTACTTGCCCGATCGGACAAGTCTATCCAGAGTTTCACTTGCCCGAATAGAGATTTTACTTGCCCCGGGCAATCGGGCAACCGTTAATGTCGATCCCTGCAATAATGAATTTTATTGAGTGTCTACAAGCAAGCTCTACTTCAAAAACTGGGTACAAAAAAAAACAAAGGAAAAGGGAAAAAATTTAGGTACATGTATTAATACTGGTACATGTATTGCACTGTAAATAAACAGATTTTGACATTTTTAAATTGTTCAATCAGTGCAGTAATTTAATTACCATACTTTCAAAATTTTTATTATTAAGTAATGCAATCTGCACATTACATCAATATTATAAATATTTCAATATATTGTCCCAGCTCTAGTTAATTGCTACATATGTAAACACAGATTTTTCTACAAACAATCTCAGTCTGTTTTTCTTAAAATGCTTCACATAATATATTATGCATTTTGGTGTGGATCTTGACATGTAAATCCCAAAGACTAGGTGTTCATATTTATTGACTATAAATGCCCACGATATACAGTTAACTGCAACTTCTAAAACCTGTCATTGTGTTATACACAGCATACTGTGGTTTCATCAACATTTGAAAATCAAATGCTCACTGAAGTAAGATATACAATACAGATATGATTGTTGAGACCATTGTCCACTAATTATGCCTCCTCAATACTGTGAAATTTACTAAATCCATATAGACTTGCAGTGCTTTGGATGGTACATTTTAGGCACAAATTAGATTGAATGAATTAAAAGCGAAATACACAGTACCATCATTCTGTTAAGTGTTAACAGAGTAAGTTACACCTGTAATTTGTTGAATGACATGACAGGTTGTTTCATTCATAAACACAGGTGTACTCATCCAGTGCATGCCTGAGTCATGGATGTCACCCACAGAAGGTATGCGGTGCATGCCTGTGGGTCACCCTCTCACACACCTATAGGAATAGGAAATGTGGGATTCATGTCTGGAAATACTTGTTTTTTGTGAATTTATTTGTTTATCAAATATTTTTGTCATAGTCTGTCACCATGGTCACAGAACAAATAAAATCATCCAACTTAGATATATCAGTCTGTATATATAGAGTATATGTAGCCTTAAGCTGTCATTTTCAAGACACATGTCTTTTGAAGAGGATTTGTCATATTAACATCTACTTTGAAACAGTGTGAACACTGAAAATAAGAATCAATAGACAGATATAAATACAATTTGATTAAAGTATTTGAAACTAAGATTTGATGGGTTTTTTTTATTCTGTCAATTCCCAGGCCTTATTTTCGGAGAGTTATTGATTCCTTTTCCATTGCAGTTCACTGAAGAGAAACTAGGGTCTGCAGAAAAGACAGAGCTTGATGCTCACTTTGAGAATCTTCTCCAGAGGGCCGATAAAACCAAAGTATGGACGGAGAAAATCCTGAAACAGACCGAAAGTGTGTTACAACCCAACCCAAGTAAGTCAACGGCGGTTCTGTTGGCCTGTGTGTTATCTGACAATACTTTATGATGTCCATGGGCACAAATATCAATAAAGTCTTCTAAAAATAATGCAAGGTTTTAAACTCCTACAAGGAGCTTTGACAGTTAAGAGCTGTTTGGTAGAATAATAAAACAGAAGTTTGAAAGAGGAAAAAACAACTCCTACAGACATAATACTGTGAAAAAAACCCTTGTCATCCAGTACTTTTAATAATACATGTGTAATTAAATAACATGTATAAGTTTATATACAAATATGAAAACAAATATATCAGTATGCTTTATTATATATCATAAACTTGTTACATTGATGTTATTACTAAATGTTGAATTTTAGATATACGAATGGAAGATTTTGTATATGAGAAGTTGGACAAAAAGAAGAGGGACCGGGTGAACCACCATGAAGTCTTGGGGCAGGTGCTTGTGGACGGGGGCAATGACTTTGGTCCGGGCACAACTTATGGTGAGTGTGGCAAGTTGTCATAGATGTGTGTCAAAATGATGAAGTGTTTAGAGAGGAGATTAACATTGTGTGACCCATTGTGTGTGTGGTCAGTGATATACCAATTTAAAAAAATAGATCCTCTACTTTGCCTTTTCCAACACCTTGCAGATGTATAAACAATGCCACTCTCCCCTATTTTCTACCCACAACCCCAAAAGTAAATCAGTAAATGGTGGTCATTGACCTTGTTCAAGTATTTTACATCAGAGGTCAAGGTCTAGATCAAAGTAGAATACCATTCTTTCCACTCCCTTTAAGAATATGATGGTTTTTAACAATAATGTAGGGTCAAGGACACTCATCTTACACAAAAGCAATTACTATTATCATTGTAGATACCCTAGACTTAATAAGATCTGTACTTATTAAGGATTTTCTTCCTTCCACTAATACAGATAATAATGTTTTAGTTTCAAGTATTACAGGGAAGTACTTTATTAAATCAATGTTTTTGGGGGAAAAAATGAATAATCAAAGACACATTGTTTGCATTCAGTTAGATTAGGTAACTGAAGCTAGGCCCCAAAATTTTGCAAAATAAAAGAAGATACTGGCATAGTGTATGAATTGCAGAAATAAGAACAGTTTTGTGTAGGAATGGTGATAGTTTCACAACATGAGTGTATTTGTATCCTGTTTGTTTACTGAGTATTTCTATGCAGTTGCTGGGTTATTTTGGATTGTTGTCTTTCTGTATCAGCTTCAGTGCCTGAACTGTTAGGAAGTCAAACTGGTGGGCTAGCTGCCTTAAACATAGAATACTCTCATGAGACTGAGAAATGTTTTCAAGTTATCGAAACCAACACATGTTTATTGAATATTCATACCACTTGATATGTAAGAAAATATATGAAAGAGAATTTATTATGTGCTTGTAAAAATCAATGTTTGAAAATCAATGCAAAGGTACTATTTGCATGTTCATGCTTGAATGTATACACATATAGAATACCTTCAACATCTGTCATGTGCTTACTAAGATTGGTATTATCTCTAAATGAAGACATTTCATGAAGGTGATTTGAAATGAAACAAGACTTTTAAATTAAAAGCATTGTATGTAGTCCAAAATCATTGAAGCTCTCACAAATGCCTGTGTAAAGTGAATATCTTTTGTGGACAAGAGAGTAAACATTTACTGAAAGGCATGTGACTGGGTCACATATCAGAATGAACTGGAATCAGGACAATTTAATCAGTGGTTAATTACTTCTTGTAATTGTTAAGTTAACCAGAATTATTTGAATCTGTACAAGTTAATCAGTTGCTAATGACTTCAGCTGCTGTTTATAGTATAAACCTGAGTGGCATTAGTACAAATAATTAATGAGATCTACTGGACATACATTGTATGTTGGGTTACATGTACTTGTCTAAATCTTCATGCAGTGGGATGCTAGCATTGACTGGAAATGATTGGGGTATATGCTGTTCATTGGTAAGCAAAGCTATACATTCATATGTCAAACAGTTAAGGAATCTTGTAGGATTGAATTAATGGTCATGTATTTTAGAGTTTGTAATTTGGAATCATGCACAGGAATCAATTTGAGGACCAAAATTTTTCAATGCAAAAAAGAAAAGAATTCTGAGCATTGAAAATTACTGTCTAGCATATGTATTAAATGAAGTTAGTGATTTAACCCGATATGAAGCTAAGGTTATTATCGCAAATCTCACATGGGTGTACACGCTGCGACCGATAAACTGATGCGTTGAGTGATGACACTATTGGGGTCGCGAGTTGCAGTTTTTGAAACAAGCATTTTCATTGGCTGTTTAGTACACGCCCACTTTTACCTGTACCGTGATATTGATAATTTATGCACCAACTGTTAACTGTGTCGTTTACTCTGTATCAGGACTGCAAAAACTAAATCACTGCAATAATTGACTAAGAGTTCTCACAATAATCGCTTTTTGTTTTTTATGGTGTAAACAATTGTCAAAAAATACACTGTTTAAACAGGTTTCCCATTACATTTTTCAGCACAATGCTTCATCGATAAATTCAATCCTTTTTAACGCATTTTAAGTTCAGGCAGTAATTATTTTGTTGTAGCTTATTCCAAAGAATTCACAACAGATACTGACAATAAATGTTACATAAATATTGCATTTTATTGAACTTTAACTGTTCAATGACACACTTCTACAAGTGTGCATGTGTTTTCAAACATACACATAAAACTTAAATTTACAGCACAATCGTGTTCAGTTTTGGACTGATCTGTGATTAACCTTATTTTGTAACTCACTTAGTCTTTAGAAACATTAATTTTATTACATGTACCTTAATATTCATCAGAAAATATTTACTACTGATGTTGACGCTTTACTTGCTGCTGACTTTCTCGGATTGTAAAATTCACGTGCAGATCGAGTCGCCATTTTACAGTTTTATATTTATAAACAATTTAACCACACTTCTCATTTTACGTAGCTGGTGACGATGTTTCAAAGATTTTCAGTACAGATTTATTATAAGCAAATAAGTGAAGACATAAATATGCTGTAAAACGTTTAATGGATTTCATGGCGTGTCAACCCGAATTTTCCTGTGGATCTACATTTTGCAGCAAGCTTTTTGTGAGGAAAAACAGTCTGTTCATCTCATGCGATTTTCCACAAATGGTACAATATGAACGGTAACGTAAAATATATTTGTTCACCAAACAGTTTTTGACGAATTTCTTCACAATAAGCTGAATATGTTATTCGATGAGCGAAGTCCAATCTGTGACTTTAATCTATAACGGTTACATGTATGAGCCCATCCCAGCTTTTAGAGAACTTTTTCTTTGTTTTTTTTTTCACTTACATTATTTACACATGTACGTAAACATCGCCCCGTTTGTTCTCAAATAACACTGTATGTAATTTTTAACAAGTACAACTTTTCTTTCTCCGACATTTGTTTCCACGTGTTAGCATCACATTCTCTACATGCATTTGATAAATGGGGAGGTCTATATAAATGCGCCAATCAGAATCTTTGTTCCGAAGCGCAATTGAAATTCACACCAATTAGAAAGTGTCATCACTCAATGCAATGCAATATCGGCCGTAGCGTGTACATCCATGTTGGATTTGCGATAATTGTGCATACCATGCTGTTTGAATTATTGTGATTGTAAATCAAAAAAGGGAAAATAACTGCCATGTTCTAAACTCTCTTCAAACTTTCAAACAATAAATCATTGTATTGTGAATCGGACAAGTGTTGGTATGACATAAAGTGCCTGTTGTTTACAAATGAATATACAAGTATTAAAAGCAGTAAATGTTGTAATGGTACGAACGGAAATTGTGCCAGCAAAGCAGCTGCAATCATAATGCCCTTTCACTGAAAAGCGTTGCTCATTGCATATGTTCACATTTTTAACAAAAAAGCATCGAAAGTTAGAATGGAACAGTTAGTTGTAAGATATACATTGAAAGAGTACAAATAGCATGTAAAAACAAAATCATGCACATACAGTCTGTCTAAAGGAAATATAAAATGTCACCAAACTGTTACTGTCTGCAGGTAATGCCTTAGTGAAGTGTGGGCAGGCCCAGCTTAGGATAGGAAATGCCGAGAGGGAGTTCATCCAGACCACAAGTAACAACTTCCTACAGCCACTCCATAACTTCCTTGAGGGGGACATGAAGACAATACAGGTAAGCTGGGGGCTGGTGGGGGGGGGGGGGGGCACCTGCTTAGTGACCTCAACTTACCTCACTGTCTTCACTCAAACTGATGATTCTGTGGTTTGATCAATATCTTTGGGCACCAATTTTCAGGGATTTAATGAAAATCGAGTCAAAAGCAATAAAAAACCCTATGACCTTTCTCATGTTTTAAAAACTTTTTTAAATCATCTCTTTTAAGGATTTTATTGAACAAATGTATAGCATTAAGGCTCCTCTACCCTTGGTGACATGTTTATTATAATGGTACACAACTATTATGTCAAACAAGTTGATGTCTAACTTCGTAGATTTATGGATATGGCATCAAACTACAGACCTATGGTCTTCAGATCCACGGTTTAAATTGATGCAAGAAATTATGATTTTTACAAATGAGTTGTATTAAAATTTTCAAAAATCATGTTATTTCTTCATAATTGCCATCCTGTCTGTTTCCTATCTTTGATTATTAAACTAAACCAGTTCATGCTGATTAAAAGGTGTTGAAAGTCCTCCAATGTGGCAGTTTAAAATGTAGGCTTTGCTAGCACTATAGATATCATCCTCTTTATTGAATTTGCTTTTTCTGTTGTCTATTTTCAATGGTCTGTATGAGGATGTTGTCTTACTCTGAGATATGCAATTTGGGGAAGAGTTCAGTTATGCCAATTTGGTCATATAGAAAGATCACAAGAATAATCCATTGCATGTTTAGGATATTCCTGACTCCTGTGGTATGAGGGGTTGTTCTTTAAGTTGCTCTGGTCTGTGTCAAGTTTACCAGTTATCGGTTCTATTTTATTGCCCCCACCATACAGTGAGTGATGAGTACACCAAGCCTTGAACCACAACAAGTACAGACAGTACATGATGTAATGTGGAATCATTCTGAACTGGGTAACCTGTGAGACTAGAGCATTAGGCTTAACTTACAGAATCTTGAAATTAAAAGCTGCTTTTATTAAAACCAATAAAACAAGTGGACTGGATTGCCTCTGGATGACTATGTTAGGAATTGAGTGAGGCAGATATTGAGTGAGGCAGAGTGTCTTGTAGATTTAGAAGCAGCAGTAATGCTCCGGCTTGTGTTGAGTGGACTTGATCAAGGAAACAGAATCCAATAGGAGTTCATTAGCAGGCATTCTGTCACTCAGGGGTATTTTGTGGGATATTGATTCTCAGACATGTTTTAATCTGTATTGAAGGTTTACAATGGGCTGAGAAAGAAGCTGTATTGACTAACAGTAGCTCCATAGAGACCAACATCTGTTGGAGCTTGATGGAAAATTATGATAAACTTTTTGGAACATTTAATCTTTAAATATTTTATGATCAGAGAAATAGAAAACCTGTTAGGGCATTAAGTTTTTGAAACAATGTGATATCAAAGTAACTTGTGAATGAAATTAAAATTATGACAATGTGTATGTTACTAGTATGTTACTTGTAAAGAGTTCAAAGATGAATTTTCATTATGTGCATTTTTTTTTACCTAATTTATATGATCATATTCTCCCTCTTTAGCACCTTGGTCCTTCACCACCTTTCCACTTAGAAATTCTTAGCCTCAAAGCTGAGGATTAACCTCAGATTTATGCATTGGTCTTTAACTGATTTGAATTGAGAACTGAGTTGAGTAATTTCAAAATGTTGGGGACAGTGAGGCTCGAGCTCATAGATTATGAAATAATCACTACAGGGATAACTTAAATACATGTGTTGTAAAAGATTGGAATTTCCTTGTAAGTTTTTTTTTGCAATTGTAGTTTTTAAGCTGTCTCCATCCTTATCAATAAAGAATGATAGTAAGAAACAGTAATAAGGATGATTTGTTCCAATGACTGTCATATGCCAAAGTTTTTACACTCACTCAGCATGTAATAGGTTCTGATAGAAGTAGACTGCCTGAAACTGTGTTGACATGCCCCTGATCGATCGCCCCTCTCCTCCTCATTGGTCCCTGTCTTGTGTTTATCCTCCCCATTGAGTCTCTGTTGACGGTATGGCCCTGATCGATCACACCTTTCGTCCACGTTGATTCCCCCCCTCCCCCCCCCCCCCCCCCCCCCCCCCCCCCCCACTGTATTTATCCTCCCCATTGATTTTTTGGACTGTACATCAGCTGTCCCATACTGTGTGTCCAAGACACTGAGAGTAAGACCACCGGCGTCTGTTACCAGATAATTATATCTTTCCACATGAATTAATGGAGAGGAAATGAGGAACACAGTTTTCTATCTATCTAATCCTTGTCCACAGACTAGGAATAAGGCCTCTTGCACTATAAGTTATTCAAACCTCTGTAGTTTTACTGCAAATATTGTGTACAATTCCCTCAATAAAAGAATGTGTTCTATTAAATGGGACTTTTTATATGTTATGCAATTATTGGAAGTTTAAGGTCTAACACAAGGAATTAATTTCACTATATGTTACTATATAGCTTTAATTAAGTTAATTGATTAACTATACTCTCAGCATATTATTCATGAAAGAGAAATTAATTTTAAATGCTTAAGAAATATTTGAGATCAGAAAAATAATGCCTTATGTGGCTTCTAAGAAAGATAATTAATAGTAAACATACCTACCCCCAAATACACGTGGGTTTCACATGTTGACAAACAGACTCAACACCATCCAGGAAGTTGCATGATGCGCATCTAAAAAATAGTTCCATTTAATTCAGTGTGACAATTCCACTAAAGTAATAATTTTCTTAGCAAATAAGTCCAAATTCAATACTGTAAACCTAAACTAAGGTGCCAAAAAAGGAAGAAAGAAAAGAAATTGTCTCTATATATATGGAACTACAATTGACTAAGTTCAGTTTGATTGGCTATTTCCTTGCATAAGACCTTTAAGAAAGGAACAAACTTCAACTCTAAGGAAATAATTATTAAACATCGGAATTAATTTAAACTGGTCTTTGACTGTAATATTTGCATGCTGATTTTTTCTTCTTTGAATTTTGGAATCCTACATATAAATATGATGAAGAAAACTAAATTTTTTTGGGTTACAATTTTAACTGTTTTACTTGCAGAAAGAGAAGAAAATTTTGGAAACAAAGAGGTTGGATTTGGATGCGTCCAAGAACAGACTGCGTAAAGCCAAGTCAACATCCCAGCCGCAGGTAACTACTGAATCATTATCTCTGAAGTGTTTTGTGACGGGATATGATGCAGACTTGTTAAAACACTTATAACTACTTCATCAATATTTCACTGATTCTCTTTGTTGGCTGTTAAAGTTACTGTATTGAAGTGTAAGATTGATTTTGTGGTGTGAACTAAAGGACATTAAGAAAACGAAGACTGTAATGTGTGTGTAAATGAAGGAATATGAAGAGAAGAAGTTATATGGCAGAGAGGGAAAGATAAGGAAGGGTAGAAAAATGATTTAGTAGTAAAATCTTGTGACTAAAATTAAGTTGGAGGAGGGGGATGATTTTAGACTTACTTTTCTGTAGAATGAGATTTGCATTGTATGACAAACACCACAGCTCTCCAGGCTAGTTCATCTATCCCTTCAGGGAATCCACCATTGAAAAACAATACACAAATTTGAAGCTTGACTTGACACTGCCAAACTTGATTACAATAGATCTATGGGTGTTTGTCTCTGAGATAGGCTGAACAGATAACTGGTTGATATTGCTTTGCAGTACATTATACAAGAACTTTTGCAAAAGAGAAAATTTGGTTTAATTTAGCCCATGTATTATCCCTAGTTCTGTCTATCATATCAGAATGTAAAGTAGGGAATACAAATTTGATATGCGAAGAGAAAGAAAAAGAAGGACTTAAAGGTGCAGGAATGATGAAGAATGAGCCAAAAAAAGGGAGGAGAGAATTTAAGATAGAATGAGTGAGATTGTGCTGTCTTTGTTTACATTGTGTGTTTGTACCTGTTCCAGTCATCCCAGAATTCCCCACAGAATGTGTTGATGATGGTAGAGGTCAGTCTACAGTGTTGTCTATTGTACACCCTGCCAAATTTATTCATTTACAGTTTTCTAGTGATTTATATTTTGTTTTGCCTAGGTTTCCCCAGAGTTATCTTTCTTTCATTATCTTTCATTAAAATTTTTGGTAATTGGAAAATATTTAAACTCTTCTTCTTTATTCAGAATGAATGTTGCATGCTACATCTTTTCAATATCAAATATTTTGACAGATAAGATAAATCTACATTTTATATAACATCCAGTTATAAATTTCTTACAGCTGCTTGATCTGGTTTTTTTGCAATTAAAGTACATGAAGCAAATGATTTTATATCTGTACCAACAATCCTCATTGAAAGTTTAAACTTTCACAAAATATCATAATAATTTAAAAGATAGAAATGTTTGAAAGAGCACATATAGTATATGATTTGATTTTGACCCTGATTGCTTGTGCTATAAGATTCAGCCCTGATGTTATATGCATCAATGAATTATGCAAACCTAATGGATAGAAAAAGGATAGAAAAAAAAGATATGTACTGGTACACAGGGTTTTATTTTTTATTAGCCAAACATTTATAAAATATAACGGGTATGTTATTATTGGGAAATGCCGAAGTCCTGTTATGAATATATCATTCTCCACATCAGAATAAATCTTTATAAGGAACATTATCACATCCAAGTTACCCATTGAAATATTCATGAATTCCTCTCTGTTTGATCTGTTTTGTAAATGTATTTTGTACATCATGATTTTTTTTCATGGAAAAATTGCTTAAATGATGGAAAAATTCATGCAAAGTGCATTGCTTATTATTGATATATATATCTATTTATAAAATTAAATCCATTGTTTGAAAAAAATGTTATTTTCAATGGGATCAAGCAGCTTTAATTATTTACAGATACATGTATTTCTAAACTGATATAATACTAGTAACTAGGGTTTGCAGTTTTACATGCTAATTCTGTACATGTCTGTTCATGCTTCCAGGAAGAAAACCCTGTCAGGTTTCATCTTGTAACTATCAAGTTTTTCTTTGCTGCTTAAATTTATGATCATTCCATATCTGTCAGTCTAGCACAAACATTTACTTTAGAATACATGTCTTATAGCAAATGTTCCCATGCCATGTGTTTTGTGAAGCCAACTGTCTTGTTATATTACATATATTTCATGTTTTAGCAATTTCATTGGTTGGTCATTAATCAAATGATAAACGAAATATATATTTTGTAATCTGTGTAGTAAATGACTTTGATAAACTGTAGAGAAGGAAAATAATTCAAAAAAATATTTTATATTAGTGGAAAAAATACTTCTGCAAATTCAATTCCAGCCTTCTAACAAATTCACAGTAATGAATTATAATAATAAAATTATTTTATGACAACATAATTGATAAATACAGTAACTTCAAAAAGTTAACCATAGAAATTATCTGAAGCACAATTCAAAACTAACTTCATGAAAGAGATTTCCTGTTTGATTTTATTGAATGTTATAATAATTTAATAATACATAACTACTGGTACTTAGCTCCAATAGATCTATTAGAAGTGTATCCAGTAGAATATTAACCAACATAGATCTAATAAATGAAATAATAATAATCTGTGTTTTGTGCAAGTAATCTAATGCAGGTTTTGATACTCATTGACAGTTTAATTTTGCATGTTTGCATGAATTTAATCAAATTTCTGATAACTCTTTAACCTCCAAAGCCCCCCCCCCCCCCCAAAAAAAAAAATAAATAAATAAAAAATAAAAAATCAGCTATGACCACTAACCAGAGACCTGACTTGCATCCTTAGCTGTCCAATGAATGAGCACTACCAAAAAGAAAGCTAGATTCTACTATCCTAAATAGACTTTCGGTACTATTTTTATCTAGACCCCCACCATTCCTGTTTGATGTACCCCTTCCCAAGTTGTTCTTCAGTAATTGTTTCCCTATTGTACCTGAACTGCTTTTCTATTGAAAAAAAAATCAATTATCCATTGTGCAATTGAATTTACAAGTAGTCTTGTCTTAGGGGCAGAGTGAATTTAGTCTTGTCATCAGGGGAGAGGGGTGTCAAAGAAGGACTCTATATGTAGAAGATCTGTAAATGTGGTTGGTGGTATACCAAACCATGTAGCTCACTCAAGTCATCCCCAATGTGGATACTACCCAATTTGTCCATATATCATTATATGATATAATGATATATCTGAATGTAGTTTGTCCTATCCCTATCTCGAAGCTGACAAATATAAACCCAGTTTGTTGACACGTTCTTCAATAGTACATTGCCTTTTACCACACAAGCATCACATTTTGGGTTTTTACTAGAACAATTCTGGTATTTATTTACATTGTCGTATTGAAATTATTAAACTAATTAATCTTGTTTGTGAAAATAAAGTTTTCCATCGAATTAACTTAAAAGATAAAAAATTATTTTAAAAAAAGGAATTATTGAAATTTTAAACAGACAATGCATGTAGTATCATATAATGAGATTGCGAGCAGTGTGTATATTGAACTGTTATAAACTTGCTGATTGTTTGTTTACATGCTCACCAGGACGATGCTGTGGCTAGAGTAAGATTTAATTAATGCATGTTCTTATCTCTTATTTTTTATTTGAATAAAAGAGCTTGAGATCGATTTGTTTCCTGTAAAACATGCTGGGGTTGGGTTTGCATGTGGTGAAGGCTCATTGGTCTATCATCATTGTACACACTTGTCTCCTATCCTAGCTGTAATCTGGCTGAAATATTCCAACATAGAGTAAACATTAATAACTAGCAGCTCTCCTATCCTCCCTGTATTATGTAGAGACATTATGACATTTGCAAGCAGCATTGTGATTTTTACCATTGAAATGATAAATACTGAATTTTGAGAATCTGGATCTTCATGTACACATGCATATGTTTTAAACTAACTGGTTTAAGACATATCAAAACTAGCCTTTTTATGGTGTAAATGCACATTACTTTGAATTAACTGTATTAATCAAATCAACAGTAGAAACCAGTAGAAACATGAAATATTTATCCCTAAGTATTAAGCTTGAATATGTACCTAATGGAGTGACAGAGACAAGATACTTTATTTTTATCATTCCATGATTTTTCAGGAAATAGTCTTAGATTGAAAATACCCTATGTTCTAGGTCTTGGCTCATGGTCCTGCAGAAAGAAATCATTACTTACATTTAACAATTCAGTAGTGTTCTCTCTCTGTTGGTGTAATTGCTTGATGACTACAGTTTCTGAGTTAGTGCCTTTGTTACAGCCTTGCTTGATTGACTAATGATTTGACAAGTGATCTGTCCGTTTTCTCTGTTCTGTATGGTTCTGTCAGACCTCTGTCTGTACTTGCAGGCTGAAGCAGACCTACGCGTGGCCCAGGCCGAGTTTGACAGACAGGCTGAGATTACCAAGCTACTTCTGGAGGGGGTCAGCAGTGCACATGTATGTCAACACTTCATCTTATTGCCACCAGTCACATTAATATGTCATGAAATATATGGTAGTTCAAATTTTGCATTGCAAAATTAAGCATGAAATAGCATCTTTCCGAAAATTTTTTAGTTATACAGACTAAACTGTTCATGAAAAGTCTGTTCAGTTGTAGAGTAAGACATTCTTTTAGAACACATTTAATAATTCTTTATCTTCAAATTCAAACCTTTTTTTTTTTTTAACAATTAGAGCAGAAACTCTGCTGTATATGTGGTAGTATTGTGTCTATATAAACCCTGACAATTCTGCCTGTAGGCCCATCATCTGCGCTGTCTGAATGACTTCATTGAGGCCCAGTTGACCTATTACGCTCAGTGCCAAAATTACATCTCTGAACTGCAGCAACAGTTAGGAAGGTAAGTTTAGAAACACCCTGTATCTGTATATGCATGTTTTTGTCTATATTTTGTTTCTTTAGTTGGTGGTATGCTCAAATTAAATAAAAATCCAAATAGTGCTATACAGATTATGCCTTTTTTAGAAGGTCTTATTTTTTCTTATTGAGGTCAGGTAAGCTGTACATGCTGTGAAATGCATGAAACTACTATCTACATTGACAAAAGAACATTTCAATTGTAGAATTCAACCTTGGCATTTCATGCTACAATTTACACTGTTATCGAAACATTTTTAATTGTAGAATTTTATATTGGCATAATTATTATTTTTTTTGGGGGGGGTGGGGGGCAAAGCCTTTACCTGGTATAGTCAGTATCTTTGAATATCTTTGCATGCATGCTTTCATTTATTTATTTTTTCTTCAGTGAATTTCTTAAGTCAGACAGATTTCACCCTTTACCATCCCTTAATACCCCGAGTGAAATGTGACATTAATTTTTTAAAGTTTGCATAAACTGTATATAAAAATGTGTATTGATATCAATTTGAGAGTGCATATAACCATTGCAAAACAGTTACCAGGGAGATATTTTGGGTGTAAAAAGATGATTTGTTGTTTATATTTGGAACATTGAAGTCAACATTGATGTACTAAAAAATCATCTAGGTACAATATATAAGAAATTATTTTAACCCAATGCATATCATTTTTTTGAAAGTGTAATATGCTTCAAGAAATTGTTTTATGTTGAATTTGACATCGTTGATCAAAATCAAAATAGTTAGAAATTATTGTTATGATGTACGAGACTGAGGATGTATAATGACAAGGGGGGGGGCTAGGGCTGACAGCGTCTGACTGCTTTTGTTTTGTTTCAGCTATTCTCACACTTCCGGTGTCGGGAACAATTCCTCCAACTCCTCGGGGGCAGGTATATCCTCCAGTATCCCCTCCTCCGTCCCCCTCCAGCCTTCTGCACCACCCCAGATCAATGTCATTGCGGCCACGCCCAATATAGAGAAAAAACAGGCCCGGGTCCTGTATGACTATGATGCAGCAGATAGTTCTGAACTTACCCTCTTAGCTGATGAAGTAAGGCATCATCTGGCACTCATTTTCATTTGAGTTGCATGCTTTGGGAATAAGTTTTCTGTAGACAGTGTATTGATCATTTAACGTAGACTTCATAGACAGTTTGACTCTTTGTTGTTAAAGTTTATTGCAAGCCAATGTTTCTTCAAAATATTTTATACAAACCATACTTTTGGTGTAAATCTGCTCCTTATCATTTATTTATCATTTGATTTGTATCTATTGCTCATTTATTATATTCACACTTTCCTTTACATGATAAAATATTGCATTCCTCCTATTTTATGCTAGATTTTTCTGAGTTTATTTTTGTTTTAAAGCAAACTTTCAAAACTCTTTAAGGTACTGTTAAATCACATTTTATAGGTGAAATCTGTATTGCTTGAAAAACACTGAATTTATTTAAAATTGATATAACCAGATTGTGGTTAAGAACTCATAGGCTAATTAATTTAATGAAGTTTTATTTGTCTATAATGAAATTCACTGAATCACAAAAACTGAAATCCTCATATTTTCAAATATAGTTACGGTAATCCTTGCTGTTAAGTTTTAGGGGGTGATTTTTTTTTCTATTCTTTTTAGCTTACATGTATTTTATTAAATCCGAATTATTTTATTTTTTCAGCTCATAACAGTTTACAAAACCCCAGGTCTGGACCCTGATTGGTTGATGGCAGAAAGAGGTCCCCAAAAGGGAAAAGTTCCTACTACATATCTGGAAGTGTTAGAATGATAGATGCTTTGACTGTAGTAGAATGAACTTCAGATCTTTTTTAAATTTTTGTGAATTTTTAAATTTACTTTGAATGTTGCAATATGTTATTATTGAAAACAGAGCTGTTGGCTATATTTGGTCCTCTGGAGTCTGAAGTAGACCAATCTGATTAATTTGTAAATTGTTAAAATACTGTGTATAGACAACAATATTATCTGTACTGAGTATAGACAACAATTTTATCTGTATATTCTGTAAACACAAACATACTTTATATACCAACAATGTGATTGATTGTATATCACACACCTGTACCATGAAATCTTTGAAGTGAAATGCCTGTTGACACTTGTATGAAGATTTCTTTGAAAAGTTAGTGTCAGCATCGAAGCATTTTTCTGTTACAGCTAGTATATAAGAATGTAATTTTATGAAACAAACTGTTTTGTTTGATGTATACACCTTCAATGCAGACATCGATACTTTTGTTATAATGTTATAGTGTACATGTTCTTGTGCAGTATTTATTTTATAGCTCTAATTATTATTTTACACTGTAATTATAAAAAGCGACAAAAGCTGAATTTCCTCTGTCTTTACACACACAAACGCACACATTGGGTCACTGATTTATACTGCATTAAACTCTATCCTGGTAATCTAGGCTGTTGCTTGCACTCACAATAACTGTGCCCTACTCTTGTGATGGAAGTTATTTCTATCAAATACATGTACTAGAAACAACTTTGTTTTGTCACGTTTGTGGTTTCTCGGCAATCTTTAGATACAAGAGACAACAGTATTATGGAGTTTTTTGGTGGGTTTTTTTTTACAAAGCACTTTTTATGTTGGGCCAGCCTTGGTTTTTTTCTGTAGGCTGAATTAAATTCAGTAAAATCAGAAGTGGACTTATGTAGTTAGTATTTGAGGAGAGAGATATAATATTTAAAATATTTGGGTTTGTTTTTTTTTTGTTTCACAGACATTGACATTTTAATTGATCTGGTGTATGGGGCATTTATATTATTTGAAATCATTTATATTCTGTAAAACCGTAGCTAAACTGTATGATGTTGTTACCACCTTATTGCATCAACTCCAATAATACTGTCAATGTTTTTCCTGACCTCCTTGTAAAAGAGAGGTGTATCCTTTTAGAACAATTGATACAATTGCTCATTGTTCATTTGATTATAGAACTGGTAACTAGAATTTACAAGTACCCTTACTATGTGATGAATGTTGTACAGTAGGTTTGTGGTGCAAAGAAAATGAGCACAACTGTGTTTCAAACCATTCATAAAACTATTCATATTCATTGAAAATAAAGTTTATTGATGATGTATCCAGATCTTATAAATGAGAGAGAGAGAGAGAGAGAGAGTTAGAGAGTTACTGGTATACTAGGAGCGTCTGTTATTTGATACCTTATGTGTGACACTGGTAATTGACCTATCATAATTATCATAATCAGTAGCAGTAAATTACATAAACATGTACTTCTTAATTCTGGGCACTTCTCTAGATTCCCCCCTCCTTGATTTGTCCCACTTATTATATGTGTGCCATAACTTTTCGATTTATAACACAACACATCCTAAGCATGAATATCTCTTGCCCCAACCACGACTTTTAGGTGCGAGAATATGCAATGAATCCAAACAGTGATAATAAAGGGGGTATGGTTTCTGAGTAGAAGTTTGAAGCCCGTATGAAAAAAAGTATCAGAGTTTGAGGCCAAATTAGACCCAAAAAACTGATATTTATTATACCCCCCGCAAACAAAGTTGGGGGGGGGGGTATATAGGAATCACCTTGTCCGTCCATCTGTCCAACCATCTGTCCGTCTGTCTGTCTGTCTGTGCAATCATGTCCGATCCATATCTTTCTTGTGGAGAAACATTGGAAGTTCTTACTTCACACAAAGATTGCTTATGACCTGATGGTGTGTCATGATTTTGTCCCAAGGTCATTTGGGCAAGTTCAAGGTCACTTGAAGGAAAAGTGCAAAATTTGTGTCTGGTCTATATCGTTCTTATGGAGAAACATTGGAAGTTCTTGTTGCACACAAAGATTGCTTATGACCTGAGGGTGTGTCATGATTTTGACCTAAGGTCATTTGGGCAAGTTCAAGGTCATTGAAAGCAATAGTTCATAATTTGTGTCTGCTCTATACCTTTCTTATGGAGAAACATTGGAATTAAGTTCCTTCTTCACAAAAGGATTGCTTATGATCTGATGATGTGTCATGAACTTGACCCAGGGTCTGTTGTGCAAGTTCAAGATCATTGTTTAAAAAAATGCATAATTCCTGTCTAGGCCATATCTTGTAATGGAAAATGATAAGAAGCTAAAATTTGACACAAAGTAGCTTGTGACCAGTAAATATGTCCTGACCTTGACTTTGGCCGTTTGTGCAAGTTCAAGGTCACTATATGAAAAAAGGTGCATCCATTACTTTCCAATAGAGAAATACTCGAGTTATATTTTCTTAGCGGGGGTATCATTTGTGAGCTTGCTCACAGTACCTCTAGTTTTCATACAGGACTGTATCCGACACATATCTAATATAGAAAATATTGCCTTTTGAATTTCATCAGTTAAATGATATACGTAGACAGTCCGATTTAAAGGACATCGGAGCTGCGTTTTACAAAAGAACTTGCGTCTGACGACCAAATTAATGAAAGCTTAGTAATCACTAACTAATCAATCTTTGAATTTAATGGCTATAAAATATAATTATAGAAATCAAAATAAGCGTAAACCAATGGTTTTGTACAAGTTTTCTTCTTCAAAGATCATTCCACGAGACTGAAAATATTTACGACTTTGTCGTAAGTTCTTGTGAAAAACGCAGCCCAGTACTGAATCTGATTAGTGTAAAATCAGACTGATATTGAGCTGAGTAATCATGTCGGACATTTTCAGGCTGCAAGGACAAACAAATGATGTCCCAGCAATGTTAAAAGCCGTATGAGCTGCATTTATCACGTTGGAAAATTTCATTGCAAAATTATAATTTACCTCAAGTTTAAATGTCAAAAAACGTTTATGTTTTAAATCTTCTTTTTGTTACTACTAAGCTACTACTGCTACTAAGCAAACTCCTATACAAAAAATGGAAGCTATATATTACTTAAAACAAATATATTTATCTGTTTCAGATTTATTTATGATCGAGGTTTTAGTTAAACGCAGAATTATCACAGCTTGGACTCGTAGATTTTCTCCGGGTACTCTGGGTTCCTCCAACATCATTGACCCCCTCACGCTAACATCCGTGCCAACGAGAGACTTTGATATGAGTTGTATAACTTGTTTATCAATCGTTGTAAAATAAATTTTAGTTTAGTTAGTTTAGAATTGCAACAAAAGCGGTTTTTTTAATTGTTATAAAACAATATTATATTAAAAATACAGCTGATATTTCTTTAATGGATATTGCTTTTTGCTTACAAAATCACAAATCAATGAAATATGAAGTAAATATAAAAAATCAATAGTAAGTAAAACACAAGATAACTCCATTTAACGTCGAAGTGATTAAAAAAAAAAACAGGGACGTATATATACTAGTCTCGGAAAAAACCCCACAAAGATTGATTGTACATGTATATATATTAACGATACAAATTGTATATTTGTATACCCATATTCTTTTATGGTCTCTCATCGAATTGACACACAGTTAGACATAGAACTGTTTAAGTAGATAAGAAAATGAATTACAGAATACAGCTTGTAAGGCTTTCTTTAATTCTTCAATTTCCACAGCTATAGACTTCACCCCAATGTAGTAATTTGGATTAATATACAATAGAAACGGCATCCTGTCTGTTGGTCACGTCATAAGACGTGTGCATGCTCGATTTTAATGACTTGGTATTTTACTGATCTCTTTGAAATTGACCACAATATTTATTGTATTGTTATTTCAAACAATCGTATTAAACAATAAAACAATAGAAATATAATGTGAGCACTGTCCCTCTGTACTTCAAAGGACCGGGTCTGAGAATGGCGACAGGTGTGGTGGGCGCTTTATGGAGGGGACACGACCAGAACCACATAAATACCCGGATCTACCTGTTACAGGTAAGTCATACCTGTCCAACATGATTGCTTTCACCCTCATCTCTGTGATTGCCGCGGCAAGTAAGTCATTCATTACCATCGTCAGATCGACGAAAATGTCTTAGTTTTTGTTTATTTTACATTTTTATTTTCACCGCTTTCATAAAAATTCAGTTTCAAAATATATTTAAAAATAAATAAATAAATAAATAAATAAATAAATAAATAAATAAATAAATAAATAAATAAATAAAATTTTGTGAATTTATCTTGTATTTCGTTCTAGGTGCCACCAAGTATTTGGATCCCACCAACGTCCGGATAGTGGGCGGGGCGGAGGCTAATGAGAACGAGTGGCCGTGGCAGGTGTCGCTGCAGGCCCAGCCCTACTCCTTCTTCCCGTGGTCCCATTTCTGTGGGGGGTCACTGATAGCCCCTAACTACGTCCTCACCGCCGCTCACTGCGTGGATGGACAGAGGTAAGAGGGTGCCAAATATATCATACCATAATATACCATATTCTCAGAAGAGAAGTGGATGAATGCTTTGAAATGAAGAAATTCAAATAAATGATTCAAAAGATACACAGCAAATGCATATATACCGATAGTGTTTAAATTGTATTTTCTGGGATATTTCATTCGTCTTTTGGGTGTTAATGCATTGCTTGGTGAGAAAAACGACATAAACAATTTAAATGTGTTAAAGATGATTTGATAATGGAAACACAAGTGTTTGAATTTCTATCAGAGCTTTTTGTAAGTAACGATTGTCTCGTCTGTTCCATCAAAAAAAATTTGCTCTCTGGTCGGTATAGATTTTTTTGATCTACAAAAATCCAGAAACTTATAGTTGATTTAAATTCAAAGTTGTTTCGTCGAAAATAAGGCCCCACCAAAACAATGAAAATCCGATAATATGAAATTTGACAAAAATGTTTTTTTTTGCATAGAATTTTTTCAGAAAAACATTATTTATTAATTATTCATTTCGGTTTTTCAATACAATAACATATGATAGTTTTTTTTTCCATTTATGAAACATCATTTTCCAATCTTTATTTGGTTACAGTACATGCAAAGTAGATTAGTACAAATAGACATCGCAAATATCGTTAACACTCCTCGATGATATCGTCAACTAGTGTTTGATGTTACAGCACGCGATGGCACAAATAGAATGTCATCAATTTATTGTGGAAATGGATTTTAATTGTCCGTTCTCTAATTTTAGCGATTAATTCAATTGTAACAATTTTCCCTCTTGTTGTTAGTATCTTTGATATTTTTCAATAAATACTCGAATTTCAATCGCTCTTTTCATGTTTCCAATACTAAATTCTAGAATATCAAATTGCAATAGGAAGATAAAATCTTTTTCGCTGATAAAAGTCCCTCACAGTGTAAGCTGTTCTTTATTATACTTAAAATGAGCTGCAACCGCTCTAAGAGATTTATGATAGAGTAAATTTTACATAAAATTGAGCAAAAACTGAAGCGCTATCTTCATAAAATTATAGTAGGATTTTCCTAAAATAGGAAAAGAATAAATATGAAATACGCGCATTGAATGGATTAAGTTTTAATTAATAATAATAATTATTTGAAATCGCTAAAAATATTGAAATAGAACATTCTTTGTGAATACAAATGTAGCGTACACACATCGAATGGATTAAACTTCAATAAGCTTGTAATAATCAATGTTTGAAATTCCACAAACAATATTGAAAAAAATTTACTTAGTATACTTATACATGTACGTTCTAAATCACACTTTCTTTTGTCTAGAAAATGCATTGTTTTATATTGTCTAAGTAATGCAGCATTTGTTTACATTGTCAAAGTAATGCAGCATTGTTTTACATTGCCTAAGTAATGCAGCATTGTTTAACATTGTTTAAGTAATGCAGCATTGTTTAACATTGTATAAGTAATGCAGCAGTATTTTACATTGTCCAAGTAATGCAGCATTGGTTTACATTGTCTAAGTAATGCAGCATTGTTTTACATTGTCTAAGTAATGCAGTATTGTTTTACAATGTCTAAGTAATGCAGCATTGTTTTACATTGTATAAGAAATGCAGCATTGTTTTACATTGTATAAGTAATGCAACATTGGTTTACATTGTCTAAGTAATGCAGCATTTGTTTACATTGTCTAAGTAATGCAGCATTGTTTTACATTGTATAAGTAATGCAGCATTTGTTTACATTGTCTAAGTAA
>WFKH01011581.1:66357291-66370982 GCA_016163765.1 Magallana hongkongensis | reverse complement strand
AGTAATGCAGCATTGTTTTACATTGTATAAGTAATGCAGCATTGTTTACTTTGTCTTAGTAATGCTGCATTGTTTTATATTGTCTTAGTAATGCAGCAGTTTTTTACGGACAGTACAGCCTCACGATTCTGTTGTACGTAGGAAATCAATGGCAGGTTTATGTGCCATTTGGACTTTCCCAACAGCAACAACAAACTATAATCTAGTTTAAATTGTTTAACAATAGTATCATTGACTATTTAATTAGACAGATGTAGGTTAAATCAATTTACGGAGTGAGTTTGATTTGTGATCTTACAAAGTATGTTGGGTTGGGGTCATTCCTGACGTGTTTGTACATCAGTTGCGCGAGACTACGCAGAATTAGAATATTTTGAGGACCCTCTTGTTAAGAATGCTGAGTGACTGATATATATAATTTATGCAAGATACTTGAAAAGTAATACTGAAATTGAGAAAAAAAAAGAATAAAATCGAAATATGCATTAAAAATGCAGCACTGAATTGTCTAGGTGCCAAGTTGGGATGAGTATAGGAGTCTTAAATATAAAGTTTACCATGATGTACATCAATATAATAAAAGACATAATTATACATATTTAATAACATATAGCTATACATATTTGCTCATCTGCCTATCTTCTTTAAACTTTAAAAATGAAAAAAAAATCTGTTTACAAGGATAATATAATAGTCTTACAGTGACAGTTTAAATACATTTTAAAAGAGCATGAGTCGTTGTAGACGGCACTACTTAATTTAATACAACCCCCACCCCCCGTGGACCTATCAATCCCAAAAACGCATCCTTAGACAAGAGATAACAAGATCACGAACTCATCAGTGTAAAATATTGCTGCAGCATTCGATTGCGACATCCCTCACAACTTCAGGTTTATATCATGTCGACCGGCGAGAGAAAGATCGCAGAATCCAAATTGTTTTAGGAACAATCGCCCACTTTTTTGTCTTAGTATAGAAATCATCAATCTTTGTATGACTACGGTTGGATAAAAGTGGAGAAGAGTTCCCCGAAGATAGGGTCAGTCCGTGCAGAAGGGCGTGTTAAAGTGCAAGCAAAAACGAAATGACTAAGAATGCAACAGGGCCTCTATGATACTAGAACTATCTTAAATAGAATACCTTAAAAAAACGATCGGCAATTTTCATACTTTGTGATTTATTCCATATTATTCATTGCACTAAAAATTTTCAATCTGTAAATTTAAACGAATACAGACACAGAACATCGTCAGGGATAGATGCCCGGATTTTCGTGCATAAAAACTAATTCTTTGATTTTGCTTACACGTGTACCATTTAATGATACTTTATATTTGGACAGAGCCAGAAACATCCGGGCCGTGGCAGGCTTACACCGTCAGTCCGATACCTCCACCTCCCAGACCATGGCTGTCAACAGAATCATTATGGTGAGTGTCACCAGATTAATTAACCATAACATACTCACAGACACCTGTGTCTTTAATAAACGTTTGCTTCAATAGTATGATAATTTGGATTGACTTTTATTAACAAATCTCTGTGATCATAACTCCAATCGAGCTTCAAACAACAAAAAGGGGAAAAAAATCATTTCTCTGAAGAAAAAGAACGAATTACACAAAATTACCTCCGAGTCGAGGTCACAAAGATGTCAAGGTCATTTTGACTTTTAGCACCCTGACTACAATGGTAACGGGGCTGGATTTCCTAACGATATTGCCCTGCTTGAACTGTCTGGAGAGGTTACCTCTAACAGAGCCGAGATTATTGCCCTCGCCCGAGGGACCAGCAGCTTTATTGGCAACCCCGACTGTTGGATTACAGGGTGGGGAAAGACATCAGGTCAGTCTAAAATATAACATAAACCAACCAATTAAAATACCGGTACATAAATATGTAACTAAAAGTCGAGAGATTAAAAAACAAAAAAAATACAAAAACAAACAAAAACCATGATGAACGTGGGAAAACAACCAAATTGGAAGAGGACCTTAAACACAATATTTGTCGATGATTTTCTTTTGTTTTCATTCGTATCTGGGGCATGATCAGTTAAAAGTAGACCGTCCTTCAGTTAAAACAATGAATGTTCCATGATTGTCATTATCAGTTTTGCATTATCTTACAACAAAAAATGTAGCTCAACACTTAATTTCCGTAGCCTAAGTCGATAAATTGAAGGGACGAGCTTTGTATTATTTTTTGTCTTACTATCTAATATTGACAGATTGATTCTGGTCTGACGCCGGTGTACTTTACCCATACATTGGAATTAAATGTTTGCAGGTCTATCCTAAAACCAATGCTTCATGTTTCAAAATTATCATCAGTGCATGCTCTTTAAAACCTGTTGAGAGTCTCATGTTAATAATGATTACTTTAATTATGTAATCAGCAAACAGCGGTACAGCTGAGGTACTAATGGAGGCCCGCATGGATGTCATTGACAACGGAAACTGTGCCGACCAATGGAGAGCGGTTTCCGGTGCGTCCATATTTGACACGCACATCTGCATAGAGGCAGAAGGCAAATCAGCTTGTAATGTGAGTCTTCTGCAATCAACAGCAATTTTCTATTATGATGAAACATTTTCATTTGTCCAAGAAAGTAGCAAAATACTAATGTTGTTGTGATTTTTTTAACAATATGTCATCTCATGTTTAATTTTTATATATAGGGGGATTCCGGAGGACCCCTGGTTTGTAAGGATAACGGAGCTTACGTTTTGGCGGGAGCAACGTCATGGGGAATCACCACATGTGAGGGATTCCCCAGCGTGTACGTACGAGTCAGCAAATACCTCGACTGGATCAACGCCAATATGGCTTAAACGCTCTTCATCTTGTAACTAATCTCAAATAAAATATATTATGAACAACAATAAAATACTGATATGGTTGTTTCTTACCTGCTGTTAAGTCAGAGATTACAACTTGTTTGGAAGGGCTACAGTGTAAAGCAAAATTTCTGGGTTTATGCAGACAAGTTTTGGGATGCGGTTTCTTTAAACAATAAATCAGAGCACACAAAATAATTTTCATGTTTTACATCATTATGGAAGTAAAACAGAAATACTGCATTTATTTTGCCTTAGAGAGAGGTTATATCTGGTGGTAATGTTACAATAGCAACATGTATACGTCTGTACTTTTTGCCATTACCACACGCCTAACCTACTTTGTCATAAGCACACGTATAACCTACTTTGTCATAAGCACACGCCTAACCTACTTTGACATAAGCACACGCCTAACCTACTTTGTCATAAGCATACGCCTAACCTACTTTGTCATAAGCACACGTCCCACCTACTTTGTCATAGGCACACGTCTAACCTACATGCATCATGTCATAAGCACACGTCTTACCTACTTTGTCATAAGCACACGTCTAACCTACTTTGTCATTAGCACACGCCTAACCTACTTTGTCATAAGCACACGTCTAACCTACTTTGTCATAAGCACACGTCTAACCTACTTTGTCATAAGCACACGTCTAACCTACTTCTATAACAGGACCAATCCTCATGGGGAACACGAACCCACGCCTACTGTTCTTATATTGTCTTGTTTGCTCTAGAGGCCCACAAAAAGAAAATACTTGTTTAGAAATTGAATATACGTCAAAAATACTTGCGCAAGTTTTCATTCAAATTCATTCTTGTTTTTAAACCCAGAGTTTGTTATGAATGAAGAGACTGATGTCATCAATTTGGTTTCAGGAAACAATTTCAAGTAGATGATACTTTTAGAATACTTATACGGTTATTAGCTATAAAGATCAATAGTCTTTTCAAATTGTCGAGATTTTATATTTGTATGAAAGTGTTTACAATTTAATGATCTTGAATAACGGATAGCCAAAATGGAATAGGTTGCAATTCTATATGCCTTTAGAAGACCGAACCGCATTTAGAAACAGAGAATCCATAACGACAAAAAAATTACATCACGGGGAGAATCGTCCATTCTTATTTCTCAGAGATGGACTATATTGCATCTTAATGTTTGATATCGCCCCCGCTGGACTAAATCTGTAACCCGGTTCTGTTTGATTTGATATCTGCTTTGCACTTCATATATTAATCATCATGCTCTCCCAAAAGTGGGTTCAATGACAAAAATAAACACGCGGAGTGGTTGGACTTTGAGTTAAACATTGGTCATTGATTTGGCGAATGGCTTTGAGTACAAAATTAAATCTGTTTTGAAATCATTCCACCATGTTCCCAACAAAAGTGTTCCTCTGAGGTAAATAGCCATTCCAGTGAGCAAATATTTCAAATGAGTGTCATGGAACGTGTCCGCTGATCCCCGGGCAGATTGACTTTTAAAAGATCGCCCCATACTCCCTGCACTTAGTTTCACACAATTTAAGCCAAAAAAGCGTTGACTTAATTGATAAATTAGATAGCGCTCGTGATGTTTTGTACAGTAGTCGTTATACAAATTTCAAAGTAAATTCATTTGTCTCGAAACCAATAAATTCCATTAGCAGGGCATTGATTTGTTCGACATTAACTCGCGCAATACCAACCAACAAGTTAATCATTGTTTATGAGCGCAATTTCTCGTGCGTTTGTTTTCTTTGCTACATAATCCTGGAAATATGTTTCACAACTTTACACGTTTATTTGCAAACGGTATTCACCGTTTGTATTTCGTTTAAGGACACCAAATGGACCAAGTATACTGAACAATAGATTGTTTGTAATGGTCGGAAGTTGTGTAGGAATACAACACGTGATCAGTCGATAGGAAACTAATCCGCGAGTAGCTATTTAATAAAGAAGCGGCGCTATAATATTCATTCAAAAATATTAATGCATAAACTTTGAAACACGTTTACAAGTCGAAGGTAAGTTAAAAGTAATCTGATTTTGAATTTTTTTACTATTTGTTTGCAATCTCTACTTTTATATGATCTGAGACATTTTGGTTTTTGTCTTTTTCTGTTTCATTTCATGACACTGTAAAAAAAAAAGTGAAAAAAAGTCAATAAAATGATAAAGATGTATTTAAGGTATCTCTGATTTCCCAATAGAGACGTGAGAGGTTGAAGATTACTCTTAAATTAAATAAAGTTCGGCGATCGTGAATGGCAAGTCTATAAAGCTCCGGTTTCTTGGTGGTGATTTCTTGCAGAAAGCGCGTTTCCGTAAATCTCCTGAAATTCTGATAAAACTGAAAAAAAAAATGAAAATAATTGTGATATACTTCAGATATGATCGATTTGATTTACAAATAACAAAGCATTAGATGTTTTTTATTTATGTTTTTGACTATTATATATTAACTTTTGTAATTTTACTCCATAAAATTAATCTCGTTTTTAAGCTAGGATATAGAATTTAAACTAACGTTAAGGAGGCTGGACGGTCAACAAATACCCATAAGGTCTGCCTTAACTTTTAAATACTCTATTTTTTTGGCCATAAACTAATATTAAGTTTAAATAAATCATAATATTTCAGCTTTAAAATTTAAACATTTTTCTACGTCTTTATACATATCTCTTCATTAAAAGGAGGTAAATATGGCCTCAAAATGGTAAGGCCCATCCAGCCCTCTTAATTGGACTGCTTGATTATTTTTTTTAGCACCATGTGTTACTAATATTTTCTGTTACTATGTAACCCTTTTCAGACTTTTATGATAACTTGTTTACTTGAAAATATTAATGTAATCCTATTTCACGTGTCATTTAAATTTCACACGAAAAACGTTTTTAACTAATTGAGGAAAGTATACATATTCAAGGATTAATCTTGTTGTACATACCGTTTAAGATTAATATCATAAAACCTGGAAAATAATGTTCACATTGACATTGGTTATTCACAGATTGCGCGGACTTAAAAGAAGATTCACACCATGCAATTGTATTCGGGTATTTTACTTGTCAAAAATTATACGTAGAAAGAGAATATTTAATCCATAATCCTTTACTTATTTGTGATGAGTCTTTATTAACAAACTTTTCTACAAGAGTATTAAAGAATCAAACAAAACCATAGAAACATGTGTCCTAATGACCCTAATGTCTGCAATAGCGTATTTGTTATTAATCAGATATCTATGCACTTATATCTCTTTGCATTCAATATTAAACCCAATCTACAAAATGTGATGTTCATAATCAGTACAGCACTTCTGTCAATTCTCTGACTTTATTGTCAATGGAATATGTTATATTCAATACCGTTTATTACTAATTAATCGACATTGAAAGTCATTTTAGCACCTCGATGACTTTATTTCAAGACTTTGTTAAACAAAGTCATGTACTTGGATAAAGACATATCATTTTGTAAAAAAAAAAATACAGTTTGCACTGGGATCGGAAATAATCAAATGAAAATTTGCACAGTTAATAAAGATTAGAATATAAACCAAACTCAACATCTGTCGATCCCCGGAAGTAGCGTAGACTTGCGTCACTATGCTGCTAGACAGTTCTAATCACTGTCCAAGAGCGACTGCAAAATAGATAGGTAAACTTTTTATGAAAATACCAAACTTTAATTAACCAAATTTAATTTCCGCACATTGCGCATGACTTCGCGCAGCTTTTCTTGTTTTTATGTACTGTTGTGGTATAACTGTAGTAATTTTGGTTTTGAATAAAAAAAAAAAAACTAAACTAACAGTCGTTTATGAATACGTATATGATATAGTGTTCATAGTATAAAATAAAACTATATGAACTGACACAATTTTGAACAATAAACTAAGAAATCATTTTATTTAGACGATAAGCAGAAACTTGTTTTAGTAATCCGACTCGTTTTACAAAACGATTCATCGTTGCTCTGACCGAACACCACACACGGCTTTCGTTGGTGGGAAATCATTTCAATTATAAGTTAAGGACGGCACCTAGTACATTGGCACATTTTATCTTAACTATCGTAGAGCTCACTTGATCTGTGACAATTCATGAAAGGACAAAATCGCGCTTTGAATCAACAACTCCGGTAATAAATTCGGAGAGAAATAAAACAAGCGATAGTTTAGCTCCGAGACTGTCCATTAAATAGTTCAGGTGGTGGCTTTGAATTTCTTTTTCACCAATTTGTGATATATATTGCGCGAACTTTCATAATCATACGATATGGTCCCTTTTAAAATCAGCCCGATTGTAAATATATAGTTTTTGTTGTCTTAAGATTTTTAATTAGATAAAAATTTGGTGTGATATATAAAGGTTATGAATTAGACTTACTCATTACTAAAATTGCAGTGTTAGATAATTATGAGCAAGATTGTTTTTACGGTTAGGAAAAAAACATTATGCTAGCAATTTGCAAAGTTATTGTTGGAGAATTATCTGCACAATACAAAACATATCTTTTAAATGGTGAATAATGAGTTGTTGTGTTCCTTTTACAATCTTTAATGAAAATAGCATTAAATCCGTTGTTTATGACCATTAGGAGTCGGAGTATGCAAATTTACAGGAATTCCATGAAAAAATAATCGAGTAATTTCCGCTTATTAATCGGACGCATGAGCTAAGGGATGGTTAGCGGGAGAATGCAAGATAATTCTTACGCTGCGGAGACTGGGCAGCAAGGCGAGACGGTGATTTGGCTGACAGAAGCCGGTCCCGGTATAGCCGCGAAATTGCCGGCGAATTCTGTTACCACCCTAAGAAAATGAGCAACAATTGACACCAAGGTCACCGGAAAAAGGATCTTGTTTATTGGCGAAGCATCCGCGCCTTTAAATGTAACACTTTCTCAGAAATTAAGAGATTACTGAATTGACCAGGATTTAGATATTCTTATACATCTGTCGGTAAAAGAAATAATGGTGCAATCAATTAGATTAGTCTTGAGAGTGCTTTAATACAATAAAAGTTATTTTTTTTTTATTATGTATTCAAATACATTCAGAGATTCAGAAATCAATTGATATGCATAGACTTAACAAAATGGATATTTCCAATGATTTCATGAAGTTTTACATTAAAAAACGTCGTAGTAAAAAGGGAAAATCGTTGCAATCAGAACACAATTATCACCCCAAACGGTTCTTTTCCGACTTAAAATTCTTTTAGGTAAAAAAACCAAAAAAACCCGTTTGATTAAATTCACTTACTTCAATCACATTAACTCGGTAATCAACCCCTAAACACATTGGCACCAACACTCGTACCTGCTTCAGAGGAGTTGACTGTATGGTGTATCTGAAACAGATTGTTTGCAAAACTGGAGAATAGTTACCGTATAGAGGTAACCGTAAAGTTGTTTTAAAGAAACCTTCAATTTGTTTCAATTCTTTTTAAATTCAATTCAAAATGTATGAAGTAGTACATTTTGTGATTAGAAGAACTATACTAGATATAATGCATTCATTATCCATTTTAATATCGGAAAAGTACCAATAAAGTAAGTTTTTTTCTACCTTCTTCCTGTGTTTGGTCATAAAGAAACAATAAACTATTTTATTGATATGAAGTATTAACGGGCCATTTTGTGATTGAGGAAGCGCATCAGTTTAAGTGATGAGTATAGCTAATTTTAGTGTAAATTGTCATTGTGTAAAGAAAATCGTTAATGGAGCCAATTGCAAATGAAGGACAAACGAATCTATCTATCAATGATAAAGCCAAAGAAAACATGACGAGACATTAGTGTTCCCACTTTATCATAAGCTTCCAGTTCTTCTTTTTTCCGCCATCAAACCCCGACTACATATTATCACAGGAGGAGTTCCTTCCGTGACAGGCAGTTGGGTGTTTTATCTTCTGTAATTTTCTCATTGCATCAGATCAGATATAAAAATTTGAATAGTGTGTGTGATATCGCGATGTAGAAAGTTGTCTGTCAATAAATCTTGGTGTTGGCCACTTAAAACCAATCGATCGAAACGAAAGTGGTGCAGAGAATTACATAGGCAAAAAGCTGCGGAGGGAAACAGTGTCCGAATAGTGTTACTTACCCGAGGATTTCTAATCTAAATGTGAAGATTATTAATCCAAAACAGGTACGTTAGATTAGAAAAAAGGTTAACAACGGAATTCCTTGTAAGTTAACCAGATAAAATTCACAGATTTCAAAAAGTTGATAATAGTCACCGATCTTAAAAGAATTTTATTTTAAAGAAGTTCGATTTCTGTTTATTTATGATGTAAATGTATAATCACAAAAATAATTCAAAATACTAAGCAATGCAATAATAAATGATCGTTTATATCCGCTACAGAGAAATGTATTGGGATTGTCTTATATTTATGAAAATAGTCTTTGCAGTAAACTATGAGAAATTGTTCAAAATTTGATTGTTAGAGAAATTTTTGCATTTTTAAAATTATTAATCTTTCCAATATTATATGATTTATTATCAAATACTAATGAAGAAAGTTTTCTGTGCAAAGTCTGAATATTTTTTTTGAAACTCGGTGCCAGGGCAATTCATATCACCCCTTCCCAACCTTGTCTCTAGAATTGACAGTCGTTCTGGCTATATTGTGCAGATTATTAATCAATATAAGTAGTATAATCAAATGGCAATGCGCTGTTTTATCAGTATATCTTTTGTAAAGCTTTGTCTTGGCTTCCCAGATGTAAAGACCCGCCAAAGATTGTCTTTCGTGATTAGGTACTTTTTCGGTGCTTTATGATAAAATGACACGTCCTTAAATCACCAACAACACAAGACAGCTGATCTCACTCATTAGTAGACGAGATTATCCACTGAGTGCCTCAAACCTGATCTAAATGACGACTCCACATAATCACTGTAGTAGTTTTGCTCATTGTTTTCTCATATTACAATATTCTCCCAATTTTAAAATATCGTCATCTAGAATTTTGCATTTAAAAAAATCTTAATCTTTCCAATATCATATGATTAATATAATCGTATTTTTTATTATCTAAAAATAAAAATAATAAAAATCGTCTTCTATATTTATTTATTCCTTACAAAATTTTGTATATATGACAATTTGAGTATGGAGTCATATTGAAAATTTATATTTTATGAATTTATCGTGAATGTAAATACAAAATTCAGAATATGACAGCTAGGACATGATAACGTGTAACATTTTAAAATTGTAAAAAGAAGCACATAGAAACACGTGTAATGGTATGATAATACAATACTTCTATTGTGATCTTGTCCGGTATGATTTGATATTTCATTTCAATGCATTTTTAAGATATATTTCTTGGTTTTTTAAAAGACTAGTATGGTTTTTTTGGCAAGAAAAGAGAGTTTGAAGAGCTCCACATAAGAACTGCTAACTGCTATTCGCCAGCTGCTTATTTCTCGATCTAAATCCCTGCTATTAGTCTTTGTTTTTGCTTACTGCTGCCCGTGTCTTTGCTCTAGCGACATTGTGCACAAAAAACCTATTGAGGTCATGGTAATATACCCATATAATGGATGCCCCAAAACTATATCTCAGCCACGTTGGCATAATTTCTATCATGCAGTTAGTGACAAAAAACCGGTTTCAAATGAATATAGTGCATGCAGATCAATGCAACTGTTTATTGATGAACAAAAGCCACGGCGAATAAAGTGTGATTCTGTTAAATAAATATGGGGTCAAAATAACACCAGTCTGATGCTCCTAGCTTTATTAGTGTTTTTTTTAACAAAAGATGTTTTATCAATAGTAGGAGTTAAGCATTTTGTAGGACAGTTGGTTATCGTATATAATTCTACAGAATAGTGTGGATGATACAAACCTTTTCTAGTGTTCCCTTTTATCTTTAAATCTAACCATCTTTGCAACGAGATAGTAACAAGTTAATTACTGTAAAACACTAATAAAACTGAAAACTATTTTAGAAACATGTATGATGACTGAAAATAGAATAAACAAAATATCGATGTAAAAATTATATAATTGAGAGCAAATTCTTTGACGCCATGACACAATCTTTGCTTAACCAGTTTTAGTAATTCAAAGCTTATGCACTTTGTGTTAATCTATTTCTTCTGATAGGTAGATCAGCTATCTTATTTTACTGACAATGAAATAGTTTTGACGAATAACGCCAAGTACCTGTGAGTAACATTAAGTGAATCACATCTATATTATAAAACTGTTGATTCAAATAAATACTTTTAAATATCTCTGATTGGTTTTCTCTGCGGCTGATTCTGCGATAATAGCGTCCATGAGAGAGGCCGTTCATTTGTATCCCTCCGAGCCGCGGAACACGAGCCTGATGCAGATTAATTGAGACTATTTTCATTTACAATCTCAATTAAAAAGGACACCATATAAAACATACCCAGCGTTCCCATTAAAATATTGACTCTTCTTACTTCAGATAAACAACATGTGAACAGTTGATTTGGTCTCCATTTACCTCGTCCCTCCGTCCATGTAACTGAGGTCATTACCGCCCTTTGTTGGATAGCATCGGTTTGGACCACTGATGCGTGACCTTAATAGATCCCTAACGAGTTCCCGGCCGTATTGATCCCCCACTAATGGTTCAAAACATAAACCACCCCAGCTATCGTCTTACGATACAATTACAAATTAACGTCTTATGTTAAAAGTCGCTTTACAGAATTGTTAACAACACGATGAATACTCACTCTATCAAACGAATACAAAATTGACTGGTTTTCTACTTGATTAGTTTGTATAATTTTTGGCAGATCTTAATGTTGAAGAAGTGTGGCAATGATAGCACGAGAGAATTTATTTTTTTAACTGTTTAAGTTTTTAGAAAAAAAAAATAATAGTCATTAATTTATATATAAGATACAGAATTATTTACTGTATTTACTTGCAGCAAAACTGTACCAAATTCATGGAAAATATTAGAAGAACTATATAGTTTTGCAGCAATGTATTTGCTGAAGTTCAAGCATTGGTCGTATAAACCAGTCTGCAATGACTATTGCCTAATAAAAATTGTCTCGCACATGCTATTTTTCAGGAACGGTTGCTACTATATTAACAATTATTCAATTGTGACCTGTCTTTTATCACGATGTGACGTTCTTTTTTTCTCTCTCTCCAGATGCTGATGTTAGTTTTCCTCGGGATGTTCTGCCTCTCCGCAGCCGACAAGGAGAACCCGATTCCTGTAAGTGATACGGGAGAGGGCACGCGCTGTGACGCGGACCTAGACATCGCGCAGACGTGCATCGCCTGCTCTAGACTTCCTCAAATTATTGCTGTAAAATTAACAGACTGTTGCGGTGAGGACAAAGCATTTCAATTTTGTCAAATCTGCACAAAGAATAGCGAGGACTGTTTAAAGGAAGCGTTCAGTATCAACAATCTAGAGAAAGGGGTTGTTCTGGACGACTACAGTGACGTCGAAGACGTTCCGCCGGAAGCTATCGCAGATAATGAGATGGACAAGAGGTTCGGAACGCTGTCAATAGGAGGGTCGAGCGGTTATCTCTACGGAAAGCGGGACATCGATAAAAGATATGGACGGTTGGGATTTGGGGGATCGCGGGGGTTTATTTATGGAAAGCGCAGTGACGATAAGCGCTTCAGTCGTCTTGGAATTAGTGGATCAAGCGGGTACTTCTATGGGAAAAGAGACATGGGTGTGGACAAGAGGTATAAAAGCCTGGGAATGGGAGGGTCCACCGGCTTTTTCTACGGCAAGAGAAGCGATGACGAGAAACGGTTTGGGACTCTGGGTCTCGGTGGATCCAGTGGTTATCTGTACGGGAAGCGCGACAGCGACAAAGACAAGCGCTTCTGGAGGCTAGGGATAAAAGGCTCCAATGGATATTTGTATGGAGGCAAGAGGAAGCGTTTCGGACAACTTGGAATGGATTCTTCCAGTGGATACTTCTACGGCAAACGCTGAAGCTTGATCACGACATGCAATGACACGGTGTAATATTTATACGTTTTGAAATGATGTTAGATGTATTCATCTTGACAATCAGGCTTTTGTTGTTTAATGTTATATATGAGAAATTCCGTCGTAATGCTATTTGTATTGTCCAATATTATCAATTTGTGTGTATTTGTTTCCAAGAGAAAAATTATAGTGTTGCAAATTCTTGTATTTTTTTAAATCAGGAATTAAAATTTAAGATCATAATGTCAATTTCATAATGCTGTCTTAGGAAAGAGAGTCTCCATCTACAAAATTTGTATTTTGATGATTGATCATCAATAAACAACATACAATCACATGTAGGTCATTATATTCTTACCCTTACATGTAGGTTGTTATATATTCTTACCCAAAGCGTGCTAATTTAGCTACAAATAGTTTTAAGAAAGACCTGAAAATGAGGTAACGGGGAAAAAAGAATGAAGATTTTAAATTACCTTGACGTAAAAATATTGAACCGATTGGCGTCATAGCTAATGAATATTCAACAAGTATGTGTATGTTCGGCAAAATAAATATTCATTTAATTCTGGATAATCAAAACAGCGAGAAAATATTGCATACTAGCGAGGGTAACATTGGAAATTATCACCCCAGGAAAACTGGTGTGCACAGATGCGACGCCAAAGTCAACATTTATTTTTCGAAAGATGAAAATTGCCAATAACATCAATGCCAGCATGCAATTTTCATATATTACTAGTACCTTATTTCTCAAACCATGTATTTCAGAGCACAAAACAAATCTAAGAAGGTAAAATTTATACAAGCTATATAACAAGCATTTATACTCCTTTCTCAAAGAATATTCATAAGCCGCGCGTCAAAATCCAA
>WFKH01011581.1:66333451-66352291 GCA_016163765.1 Magallana hongkongensis | reverse complement strand
TACGTGCGAGCGCCCCAAAATAAAAAAAAATCCATTATCTTAAGAAAAAATATATCAATTTCTTGTGGAAATTGGTCAACATTTATTTATTTGTCTATTTACCATGTACATGTAAATCAAACACCCGGCCCATTGGACCATAAAGTCACTTTTAACACTAAGTAAAGATTTAAAAAGCATGCGCGAGAATTTACTCCTAATTTTTTCTTGTTCGTAATTAAGGAATATTTTGGATGCTTATGAATACTAGTATTTACGACAGTAAATAGATTGTATGTTTGATTTATCTTTATGGAGTCTCAATTGCCTTTGTTAAATCGGGCGGGATATTGCTGCTTTGTTTGTCTAGACCAGAGACATAAATAACAGAGATTGGCAACTGATCGAAATCTCGCGAAATCTCGCGGTCCCTATTGTAAAGTGTTCCCAGTTTAAATCAGTATATCTTTCTAATAAACAATTATATCGAAATATAAACAGCTAAAACCTATCACCAAAACATTCAAAATATTATATTTTCATGAGTTTATGTCATATAAACAATATTAAAAGAGGAGTTTTAGGAGGCAGTTGGCTACCCGTCGTCCGAGATTTCGCCGATGTTTTATAGCTGGCCAATATATTTTCTATTTATTAATCTTATTTTTCAATTTTTTGTTTCAAAAATGTCTAAAACCTATGCACACTTTTCATTAAAACAGTTTTCTTTTGGTTTAAGATCATTATCTCAGTTTACTAAAAAGTAGTTCTCAAAGTAAGGTTGGTCCCGTACCATTTTTCAACAACAAATCACGCTAATGGCGGAGTTGTCTCTGTCTAGACATGGTTTCAATCGTTTGTGTATATCTAATTAAAGTCTATTGTTTGTTCAACTTGAGAAAAAACCCTGGAACTAACACAGAATACACAAGATATACACAAGAAGTGTCTCTTATGCCCAGGTGCACGTCAAGGTTCCTAAAGGTGTTGAAAGTCTTAGTATAAATAAATACAATAAGTCCATTAATTAAAAATGTTATTTATATTATTCATTCTCAAAATATCATTTCTTCACCCTGGGTTTTAAAATAATTACGTCTACAAATCAAAATTCCAAATAATTCAAATAGTCAGATTCTAACTTTGTTGCAACGTAAAAGGCTGATTTGAGAGCAAACTTAAGTAAACTTATGTTGGGGCGCTCGTGAAAATGATGCAAATTTTACGTGAAAGTGATATTAAAATGTAGGTTTTCAAACTCTGGGGCGCTGGTTAATCGATTTTAGAGTAATTTAAATCGGGTCAACCTTAATCCAAATCAAACTTCGGGTCGATCGGGGAAATAATCAAGCAAAATTTTAAGCAAAATCGAGTTAGCACATTTTGGGGCGCCCGTGAAAATGATCCCAAGTATACGTTAATTGAGATTCCATCCAAACTTAGGGACTTGCTAACGCTAGTTAAATTACGCCTACGTTAGTGCAATATCAGACAATCCAATTTTGGGGCGCTCGTGAAAATTATCTAAGACTTAATGTAATGACAATTTTTACTTTGGGGCGCTCATGAAAGATATTTGGGGCGCCCTTGAAAGATATTCGGGGCGCTCGTGAAACGTAATTGGGGCGCTCCCAAAAAAAAATTGGGGCGCTCATGCATGGGGCGCTTTGGCTTTGGGGCGAAACGACAGTAACCCGCCTATTATCAGACCTCCCCCCCCCCCCCACCACCGGCAAACACAATTATCCCTCGAAAAATTTTCTGGATCCGCGCATGACATGAATACTTCTTATACATCATGCTATCTATCATAATCAAGACATTTTCTACTGATTTAACTTTTCCAAGTTGTAGTGAGCCACCTTAAGCAGCTGTTAAGTAATACTGGATTAATTAAATAATTTACTTCCATCACCAACTGAAATTAAAAGTACTTGTAAATCTTTAGGCTGTCACATAATATAATATTGCCCTCAACTCAAGCATTGTTGTGTAAGTAAAATAAGATCTTCCATGAAAGTTTGATGCAATGGGTTAACGTAATAAGATTATATTATAATAATTCTGTCACAGCACACGAAAAATACTCGAGATAACTGATCATGAATGTAATGGTTTGTTAGTTTCCGAAAGTATCCTGTAAGATGAAAATCTTAAAATATAGCGAGGAGTCTTTATGACCGTGTTCATATTTTAAGTGCATGTTTCGTTGCGTTTCGAAGTTTGGTTTTAAGACACATTAAAAAAAATTAAAAAGCCCGCCAATCAACATACTTACCCACAATTCCTGGAAGCGTCGAGGAAGCAAGATGGCGTACTGGCCGCGGTTGGACTGGAGTTGACGAAATCATCATAAAAGATTAACGTCACAAACAAAAACACAGTAGCTATGCTTTCTACATGAGACAGGTAATTAGCCATATTATGATCTCTGTATGTTTATAATGTTTTGAAGTAGTCACTTTAGCATGATTTATACTGGCGGTGTTTGCATCGAAGGTAAACAAGTTTGGGCTCATGTCTTGATCATGTTTATGTGGATGTTATTTTCGTTCTTTAAAAGTCATTACAATATGAATTAGGATTTCCATTTCAATTCATGTATGTATATTATAGATATTTGATTATAATTGATTTATTTGATTCATCATACGATTGTCAGATTTTGAAATCGAGCTGTTACCCCCCCCCCCCCCCCGTTAGAATAATCTGTCTTAGGACATGCCATCACCACAGTTAGAATACGTCCTATATAGTGGCTTTGTGGCAAATTGAAATGGATCCACTTCATAGCAAATATTGAAATATCATTGGCAAAACAAGCCAATTAACAGCATAAATAATCTCCACAAACCTCTTAGTCTATGTTCAATTAAAAATCCTCATAACCATGGAAAATGTGTATAAGAATATTGTGAAATGAATTAAATGATGCTTTAAAGTTTTTTTTCCTCATGATTGAGATTGAAGACCATTTTGACAGAAATCAAAACTGGGAACTCTGTAGAGTTTTCATAAATAAATTCTTCAACAATAGCAATGTAAATAGTGGGATTTCAAAGAAGCAAAATGTTGTTTCATGTTTAATATCTAATATTATTGCCATGACATAAGTCTAAACTCTTAAACATTAATTGTAGATATATAGTAATCATTTCATACATACTTATTTCTTTCTGCTGCAGAGTTTTAGCCAATCTTGTTTTTCTACTTTGAATATACATGGAACAAATTATATCATTAAACTGTATCTGAAGGACAATATCATTTTAACAATAGACCATTCTACCTACTACCCCCACAACCACCTCCCACAAAGTTATTTGTATGTTACAATGCTCATGAATTTTTTCATTTGGTAGATAAAGATTTGAAAGCAAAAACTCAAGATGTATGAACAAGGAAAAACAGTGATCAATGATCAGTTGATCCTTGAAGAAGATTATGATGAAAATTATCAACCCAGTGAGGAAGGTATGTCATATTTGTATTGTTGAATACCAAGTTATAACATCTTTGATTTTTTATAGTTGCTAATTGCATCATGTGCACATTTAAAATTATTGTTTTAACATGACATTAATATTTCATAATGAAATTTAACAAGACAATGTCATTAACATTTAGAAATTATTCTCATTTTTGTTATCTGAGATGTTTTAATATCTAATTCAATGTTTTTCAGAAATTTTTGAATATGCACAAATTATTGGAATTGATCCTAAAACAGAGCCCCACCTGATTTATATTGCTAGGGAGGGGATATGTGCCCCTCTACCAGACCACTGGAGACCATGGTAAGATTCCATGTCTTGAAAGAAAAAATTAATCTGATTTTTTTTTTTATGGAAAATATATAGTAATTCAATAATAATTGAATAATGTAATGTATGTTAATCTTTCACTTTGCAGTCAAGATCCAAAGGGGGATATTTACTACTTCAATTTTGCTACTGGAGAGAGTATATGGGATCACCCCTGTGATGAGTTCTACAGAAAAATGGTCATGGAGGAAAGGAAGAAACTGTCCATGAATAGAGGAGGTAATAGCAGTGATCAAGAACTACATGTACATGTCAAGCGAAGATCACAAATTTGTGAACATAGTGTAGTAAAAGATAGCTTTTATGAAAACATGGAAAGGATAATTTGTATTGACAAATGCTTATGGATAATGTTCAGTCCATTCAGATATTACAGACAAACCATCAAAGGGTTAGATTGAGCACAATATCACCATCCTGTCTATTTTTCAGGTCCCCCAGCTCGTGGCGGTCCCACAGCAGGAAGTGCTGCAGGTAGACTTTGTTTTGATCAAGATTAACAATTTTACATTTATTTGAATGATGACAGTTTATAAATGATACTGCAATCACATACTTTAACATACTACAAATACCCAGGATGATGTCAATAAAATTTGTAAACTTATATTTAATCAAGGTGCAAAGAAAGGGAAAGGAGGCAAAGCAGATGGTGGGAAGAAAAAAGACAAGAAAACCAAAACTGCAGAGAAGGTACAAAGCATATGCTGTATGACAAGTTGTTGAGTGTTAAAAGTACACTGTACACATGGAACAGCTTTTAAGATTGTCACATATTTCAGCTTGGGCCATTAAAAGCTGAGCAGAGTAAAGGAATACCATCCATGCACAGAAACTCCTCAGGGCTTGAGCCCATGATGTCTTCCAGTGGCCAGTTAGCTCCCCTTAGGGGTTCTGCTGGAAACAGCCAGCCAGTATGTATTGTAGAAGTTTTAATTTTACATGGACATGTACCTACATACATTGCTTCTTTTCCTTCTGAGAAAAAATTAAAGATACGTAACTGATGTATACTTGAACCTTGCTATCAGAAACTTAATAAGACTGAGAGAAAACATCAAGATATCATAGGATTTGATCATGTTGAGATGCAGAGATTAAAGATATATTAAGGGAAAGTGGTTGGGACTTTTAACTCTTTTGGCACATCAATGGTTTGATTACCATGAGATAATGGTGTTCAAGATACTGAAGTTCAATTGTAATTAGAATCAAAATGGAAAAGCAACATTTTAGAAAGGAACATTTAGTTGTTCCACGTTGATAGAATATACATGTAGGTCATTAAATTATTGTGCTGAACCCTTTTTTCTTTACTAGAGTTCCTCTTCTGTAAGTGTCTTTAACCAGCTGACTAGAGTGTAGAGTGCATTAGCAATTCATGTCATTTCATGATTTGCATGCCAGTTAAATTCATTGCATTGTTGAGATGATACTCATCCAACATTTTGTTAAGTTGTTAAATTTGATTATTTGTTGAAAACTTCAATGTTTACATATAATATCAGTGAATTGTTGAAATTTTTTTTTTTTTATTTGTTTTATTGCTGATGAATCTGGATCATCATTTAAATGATTTCATTGCAACAAATGATTTGCAGAATGATTTTTATCTAGTGTTTTTTCTTTTATCTGGCTGGGATTTACACAAATTGGTGGGGGAAAAACTGTATTATAAATGTATATATTGAGATTTAATACAGGGGGTCTTTTATATCACACTGTTTTATCACACATTTATTTTAAAATAATTCAAAAATTAAAAACCACTAACACTCATCTCCTTGTCAGTTTTGAGCAATTTTAAACAAAATTATATACGTGACTTACATTAGTATCTTGTATAAGGATTAGTCGTGCATATTCATCAGTTCTTCAATGAACCCACTACAAGTGCACAGAACCAGTGCAAATAAAATTTCCCTATGTATTGTTTACATTTAGCAGGAACAATATTAGCTTTATCATGTAAACCATAAAAAAAGTTAATTTATAATAATGTTAGAGAATGGCTATATTGACCATTTAGTATGTGTACATGTATGTAAATATGATTGGGCTTATTTTTCATTTTTCATTAGCATACCATGCAATGTAAATAAATGTACATTAAGGAGTAGAAGAATATTGTACTGTAATTATATAAAGCAGTAGTTTAGAGCCATTACAAATATAACTTAATTGGAGAGTGTAGATAATGCTTTGAGAATGATTCAAACCTTTAAAAAAAAAGACACCGGTGCAAGTTCCTATAAATTTTGAAGAACTTCTACTGATATGTAAAGTGTGACTTTGAAATTTACTGACTGTTTAGGTGAAGTCCAGTCTCAATACAACAACGGGTTCCTTTAAGTCTAACAATCCTAATGCTCTCAGTAAGAGTGGGAACCTGACCAGCAGCATGAGTATACCCATTTACTCGACCGAGTATGAGGAAGATGAGATAGAGCGGCCGGTCCATGAGGTGGATTATCAGGTAGTGTAATGCATCCTTAATAAGTACAAACCAAGGTCCAATAAGATTACTTTTCATTGATGCATTAATGAACATAAATAGATCACCCAGTATAACAATTGTAGAATGTACATGTATGTGATTGAGAAATCCCGTGATTTAATGAAGTTTGTTTCTTTTTAACAATAGGAGTCTGATGAGGGGAGTGAAAAGTTGAAGCTTGAGACGGAGTCGGAAGACAGTGAAGATTACGGCAAAGATATTGTAAGCCTCCTCTAATGTAGATTTTACCTGAATTATTGTAATGCATTTTTTATGTTTAGTTGGTTGATAGCATATGGACTGTGCAATTATTGACAAATTGTATACAGTATGAAATCTCTGGACCAAGGGATTAGTGTTGGTGATAAGAGTGTGAAAGGAAAGTATAAAATGTGTTGCAGGATTTTGGGATTGACAAGAACCTGTCAGAGAGAATCATGGATATGGCTATAGAGAATTTGGACCCAGTGAGGGGCTCCCTAGAAAAGGTAAGTTCTGTTTTATACATCTGTTGAGTGTAGAAGTGAAATCGGGGCAATTGGATTATTATGTCAAAGTTCAGGACATTTGCTTAAATATCTAATAAAAATTTCTTTAATTTTTAGTTGCAGGATTTTGAAGGCACAATGTCTGCCATATCCACAGCCAGAGTTGAGTCCCCTGGGGGTAAAATCAGCCCTTTGGATAGAATTGAAGAGGATAGGAAAAGACGGGCAGAAATAGCAGCCAGTGCTGCTGAACGGTAAAGGAATTTCCTTTGTGATTCACATTTTATAGACAGACTGATGTTATCATTGCACTAATATTTCTGTGGAATTCCAGTCTTTGGCATGCTTTACATTTTCATTTTCTCGTAAAACAAACTAAAAAGTTCATAGATTATAATTCCTAAATAGCATTTAACATTATGTTTAGTTTTAGATCTGTGATAGAAACAGAATGATGATTTGTTTTAATCAAATGAGAGATAAATAAGTAATGTGGTCACAAAGAGAATTTGTGAATAAGTAAGCATTGTGTATATTTTGCACACAGGCGTCTGATTGGTCAGGACAGTTATCATTCCTATGAGAAGTAGGTCTTTTGTGTGAGCTTTAATTGGTGTGTTCAAGGAAACTCCACTTATTCTGGCTTGGTGCTTTCCTCTTTATGATCTCAATCCTCTTCTTTAATTAATGCAGTTAGTTTTGCTCACTCAGATGGAATATTACTTGATTTTCTTTTTCCTACTGAACAGCACAAACACTTAATCTAATAACTCATTTGATTCTGATATCCTCTTCAATTATGTAAACAAAAGACGTGTATGTCAGTGTGTTTTGGTTAGTTACATGGAAGTACACATGACAATCTTCCTTTCTAATGCTTTTAATTTTTTGAATTGTATTGTTGCTAACTCTAGAAAATGGCACACCCATGCTGCTAATTACTGTTTTCGCAATCACTTCTAAATCTAATAATCATTAATCGATATAGAGCAGAATTAATGTTGATGTTTGTTTGTCACAGGAAATCCGACCTGCATGATGAGGAGAACCAGTTAAGGGCCAGCTATGACAAATCACTGATGGAACTTGAGAAAAAGCTTCGCCAGGAACATGATAATCGAAAGCTGGAACTATATGAGGTAAAATTCTGTGGCTTCAGCGGCTTCTGTGGCTTCTGTTACCTGTTGAATTTTTACCATATGTCTGATAAAGAGAAGAAATTATACCTCCTAAAGTCTGCTTGAAGAGTTGAACAATTTGGGTTCAGGTTTAATGTATTATCAAATATTTTTTAGGAAAAAGATGTCAAAATACGAAAATTGCAAGATAAAATAAAGAGAGAGTTAGAAGAGGAGGAGAGGAAAATAATGAAGGACAAAGAGCAACAAGTCAAGTAGGTGTTAAAAACACAGTGTTATTTATCAGCTCCAGGAAGGCAGTACTTTGAATCTTTATTATAGAAAAGTTACTATGTGTATTAATATTCTGGATGTTCTGTACAGATATTTTTTGCAAGTTGTGATCATTAGTATAAAGTTGTTAACAAAATTGAATTAATGATATATATTTAAGAGAGTAAGAGAGATAGGAAAAGAAAGAAAAAATGCTGGATCCTTATTTGTTAACATGATTTGTATACATATTGTGTCCCTTATCAGAGAGTTGGAGGAAAAGGTAAAAAAGGAGTTAGATAAACTGCAAAGGGAACTAGCAGACAAAAATAGTGAGCAGATTAAAGAGCTTCAAGATAAGATTGAAAATGAGCAACAAGAGAAAGAATTGGAGCTGCGGTAAAAACACGGGGATAAATGTTGTGCTGCATGCTCTCTGATGGGATCATTGTAGGGATATTTGCTATCAGAAGGGATCTGAAATTATTAGTGTCTGATTACAGATGGGATATGACTTGAATCCTGTCAGATTGGCCTATTTTGTGTTGCATGGAAAATATAAGTACAGCTTTGGTGTTTTCCATCAGACGGGTTCTAATTATTATGTTGTTGATGCAGTATTTGAATTGATGTTGTAATGCATGCTGTATGAAGAGATCAAAATTGTACTTGTTGTTAGATAGGACACTGTTCTTGAGCATGCCCTCAGGTGGGATCAGTGTTGTGGATGTGAGAGAAGATACATGGAAAAGCTGTGGTGGGGGTTTGTGGTTCTAGGCATGGAGATAGAATTAGTAATTTAGGGATAAGATGGGGGTAGGGGATTAAGTAATGTGATGCATGAATACCAGTGACTGTGTTAGAAATTGTGTAGAACTTGATGTGTGTAAAGAATCTCTATTCTTGTATGAATCAGATCTATACTGATGATGTCTATTAAAAATGAGAAGTAAGCAAATGATCAAATGTGAGACATTACATGTACATGATGTACAACCAGGTTTCAACGCTGTTTTCAGGCAACAGATGGAATCTGCCCTAGAGAAGTTGAGAAACGAAGTAGGATCTCTACAGAGAGAGGAACAGACCAAACTGGAGGAAGAGAAAAGGAAATGTCTGGAGAGGCTTCAACAGCAGGTAACAGACATACAATACCTAAACAGGCAGCAGGCAGTGTGGGAGTGATTGTAAGGTGAATAAGAACTGTGAAATGTGGTGCTTTTAGGTGGATCTTGCAACAGCCAGTGAACAGAAGCGACTGGAGAACCAGAAGCAGGAGGCCATAGAGAGCATGCAGTCCAAACAGAAGTATGAACTGGACAACCTGAAGGACGACCTGGAGAGGAAGCACCGGGAGAAGGTGGACCGGCTCAGGACGGAGCAGGCCGAGAGGCATGATGAGGTGGGTACAGGGGTGTATATATTTTGTTGGGGAGTAGAGGTTTGAAACTGGACTAAGGATGATAACTGTTAGGGCATATAAAGGAGCTGTCATATACAAGTAAATGAATGAGAAGAAATAGTCACAGAACAGATTAGGTGGATTTTTTTATGGCGTCGAGCGAAGATCGAAAGCCATCTAGGGATCGTACGACTGGAAGTTGTTAAGGAGCCGAACAACTCATGCTATCAATAAGTCCGCAGAAATGAGAGCAGAGTTTTCTAATGTGTCTGAAGTATAAAAAAATGACATACTTCCATTTAGAGCAGAACTGTACGTCAATATAACAAGTTAGCAAATCAAAAATAGTTGATGTCTTTGATAATGTTCATATTTTATTGTAAACAATATGTCTGGGTTTCAGCGGATGAATATACTTGCACTGAGACTCTCCAATCATAAACATGCGATAGTTAGGCCTACATACTCAATTTTTTTTATGAAATATACCTGCCTGCAAAACAGATTATTTTGTATCCATATCGAATGTTGACAATGCACAAATGTTTGATCTTTTAGAAACAAAACTTCTTACATCGAGCAATAAGGATATCTAGAACCAAAAGTAATTTTAAACCAACTACTTTCACTTTTAATTTGTGCATGTAAACAATGTGAATGGGTGCTTTCTTATATCTACCCCTGATCTTTTCGGTCCCTGTCATTTGGACGCATGTGATATTTAAATCATTTTAACTCCCAAGATATTTCAATTTGTAATGTATGTAATTTTATTAATTGTGTGATAAAAAACAATAAATTTTATTTACCGTATTTTTCGGGGCATATGTCGATGCGGGGCATAGACCAAATTGCTCATTTTCAGACAAAATTCAGGAAAAATCCTTAGACTAGCCGATCTTGGGGATAAGCCGATTTTCAATCGATGATTACTATAGTGAAAGTATGACCGCTGATTAAGGAAGTCATCGTATTAAGTATATTCTTTCAGAATATCGATGTAGAAAGTTAAAAGAGTAATTAAAATTATTTAATTTGCTAAACATACATATTTTAAACAATTTTTAAAAATATATCTGAGTTTTGTGGATGATTGGTCTTTTCCATATTCGTCGGTATATAACGTTACGTTTCGTAATTTTACATAGTGTAAATTTTATTGCAACACTAACCTTTATGGTTCTGTCTGATAGACTAAGTATAATATTTTACCAAACATTTTGTATTTTATTAATACCTTATTGCTAAATTTCATTTCATCAAGTTATACTTTGAAAGCTACTTGTAAATACGGGGTATGGCGTCCATTAGCTCAATACGTGGTTTCATATTTAAATAGAGTTATCCCCCTTAATCGCTATAAATGAGAAAACGAAATACCAAACATAAAATATTTAATTTGTGTTCTTTTCCATTAATTAATTAAGTAGTGACTTGCTGTTATGCAAAGAAGTTGTAATGCTAACAAACACAGTAAATGCAATGAAGTGTAACGGTGTACACAACGTGCCCCCAGGCTGTGTTTAAGTCACAGGTTTCACACCTTTGTATATACACACGACACCAGAATTTCATCTAACAGGAAATTAATTGTAAAAAACGAAGCATTTGATTTATTCTAAACCCAAGACCAGTAATTCCCACGAACGCAGCCATGAAAAAATTCACTAAAATTCCGTCATATTACATTCTACACGGTTTCGTTTTCTTTTTTACTACGCAAAAATAGTTTCCAGGGTAAACGATACACGAACGCTTGGTTTGTATAATGGATATGGAAAAAAAAGAAAAATTTTCTTCTGATTTGGATTGTAAAGAAATACCTCGTACATTTTATTACACACGATGTCATTACAAAAATTATTAACGGGACAACTATCGAACAATTGTTCAAAGGATGAAAAAAAAAAATCAAACCTCATGAGAGTCCAATAATTTCAAATACGTATAATTGGGGCGCAGGCGGGGTTTGCTTGTTTATATTCAAATATTTAATTGTACATTTGCTGAAAATTATATAAATATAAGTAATAAGGAATCATTCTTTACATATTATGAGGTGATAATTTCGGTCAAGGTGTGATCAGATCTATCATAAAGCCTTTTGGGCTTTATTGGATGTGATCACGCCCCAACCGAAATTATCACCTCATAATACTCAAAAAATGATTCCGTATTCCTTAATTCAGCTTAACTTCAACTCGACGCCATTATGGCCCTTCAGACCTTTGATCATTCTCTTGCAATAAAATGGGAGGATATGCATGAATGCACTTGTATATTGGTTAATTGGGATTGGGTGTATGATAAATGGAAGTAAAAGTTCACATCAGATTTCCTGTTGCATGCTGAATGTGTTATGTGGCAAAAATTTCTTTGTTAAAAGATGCTCCACTTTGTGGAAGGCAGGTATAAATTGTATCATATCACCTTGGATGTATAAAGGAGATGAAAAGAAAAGGTAGACATATTTACCTTGAAAGAACAGAACTAAGATATGAGAGATATATAAATACATGTATTTTTGAAATGAAAGGACTTGTTTGTAACATTGAAGTTGATATTACAGGACATAAAGAGGATCAAAGATGAGATCAAGCGTCTCCAGGAGCAGGAGCGAGAGCAGAAGGAGCAGGAGCTTGAGATGGCGAGACAGCGGCAGAAAGCCATCGACGACCTAGACAGAGGGGTAGGTGTATCTATTGAAGTCATTCTAACGACTGATAAACAAGTTCAACAACTTATATTTATGTCTTTCCTTTGTGTAGATGTACACTTTAGATAAGTTAAAAGAATAGACCTTGTTGTGGAGGAGATTGTAGACTGAATTGATCTGTATGTTTGAAGCTTAATGAGGTATTGTTATTTTATCTTGATGAGGTATTGTTATTTTAGCTTGATGAGGTGTTGTTATTTTAGCTTGATGAGGTGTTGTCAGAGAGACGACAGGAAATCAAGCAGCAGCAGCAGAAGGAGCTGTCTCGTGTCCAGGAGGAGCACTCAGGCCGACTACGCAAGATACGCCAGGAGTATGAGGAAAAGGTCAGTTCATTACGTAGTCCACGTATAGACTGGTCCAGTGATCTTGTATTAAAAGCTACCCAGTAATTATTGCTGAGAGTAGTGGATATTGTATTAAAGGTTGCCCTCTATATCTTGCAGAGAATAGTGAATATTGTGTATAAGAAACATTTCATTTATAAAGTTACTGAAGTTTTAAAAGCAGTTTTGAAAATGTTTTGAAAATGAAAAAGAAAATAAGATATTAAATAACATAGCATGCTTAAGTTCTGATGTTCTGGTGATGAATAGTTCATTCATATGAATTTGTTTCAGTTGAAATATTAAGCACTCTATTTAAAATCTTTTTTTCATGTTTTCAGGAGGATGATGAAAAGAAATTGATGAATGAGAAATTAGATGCAGAGAAAAGAAGAATGCAGAAACAGTATGAGAAGGAATCTGATGATCTCCGGCGTAATTATGAACACAAGAAGGAAACACTGTCCGAGCAGCTAGAAGATGAGGTACAGTTCTTGTTTATTTTGTTACACAATGTACATTTTTAGATAAAAGCTAGTTAGAGATGAGGTAGTCCTTGATTATTTTGTAATTGTTAAACATAGTCAGATAAAGGTTAAATGATGTCTTGTAGCACAAAGTTTTTAACAAACCATTTATTTTGGAGAATGTAACAATAAATATTTCTAATTGTCACTTAAAGTTGAAACAAGCAGTAGTAGTAATGAAGGATGAACAAAACCAAAGAGTCAGACAGGTAAACTTGGCATGGATGTACAATAATGTGAATGATCAGTGTATTTAGGTCTGAATCCGTCCATTGAATGAGGTCTATGGACAGTCACTTGGCTTTTATGTTATACTGACACATGTTTATATGTAGCAGCATGGAATACAAACCACAGCTGTTTAAACACTCACTTTTTTGTTCATAGATTTTTTTAAAGTAACAGCAAAGCAAGCATGGACATGGACAACTTAGTAATGCTTTCTGAAAGATACAATTTAGTTATGATATCTGAAAGATACAATTTAGTTATGATATCTGAAAGATACAATTTAGTTATGATATCTGAAAGATACAATTTAGTTATGCTACATGTATCTGAAACATCAATATTGTGAATATCATTGATATGTTAAAGTGAGTTGGGAGTTCCAACCACTGTTTGTTAATTTTAAAAACCCATATCTTTAGTCTTCTGGTGTCATAAAAATTGTTTCCTGCCCAATCAAGTTTTAAGATTGGGTGATTGCAAATAATGTATTTCTTAAAAAAAATTTACCCACTAGTTTATTGATTTAAAATTTTTTTGGAAAGTTTGGAAACTGAGGTAGGATACAAATCAGTTTTTGTTCATTATGTCATGTAGACAAGCTTTACCATCGAGTTAAGTTTTGGGAGAACCTTGCTCAGGAATCACACAGTATGTTTATCTGTATCACGTGATTCTTCACAAGATCACGGAGTATCAAACAACAAACAGCTGACAAGAGCTGCAAGGCTTGTTTTAACTACATGCAGCACAAAATGTACTTATCTGTAAAAATCTCATTTAAGTGCATATTTATTTCTCAGGAAGAGGAGTTCCAGGATAAAAGAGCTGAATTAGAGAGAAAGAAGCTTCAGATTGAAAAAGAGTTCAAGAATTTGGACACTCAGGTACACTACAATGCAAAAAAAGTCTACATATTACAGAAATGTTAGCTTTCATTGAAATTTGAACAGGATATTTGTTATTTATTACATATTTGGGATTAATGATATATGTTGGCTAATAAATTGATTTTGCATTCTATTTTAGGAAAGAAAACTAGAAGAGAAAAGAAAGGCTTTCAGAGAAAATACAGCTAGCTTTGATAGAGAGCAAGATGTAAGTCTTGTACAGACTGTTACTGTCTCATTATGTCTCAATGAGAGGAGTTAAAATGAAATTTTGTTTGTAAATTGTGTCTGATTTGTTAATACTCTGTGTTTTAAGGATGCGTTCAGCAGTAGAACCACCAATCTGAGTGCCAAGGAGTTGGAGAGAATGAAGGAGGAACGTCGTCAATACCAGGAGGAAATCCGTCAGGAGAGAGAGGAGCTCGACCAGCTGAAGGCCGAGAAACGAGCCCTCGAAGCTGACATCACCAAACTCAAAATGAACAAAGAGCAGCTCACTCGTAAACTCAGGTCAGTTTTAGTGTGAATTATGGGAAGTGTAAGAAATATTGATTCTTTGATTAAAGTTAACCCTGATCAAATGCATCATGAATTATAAATTGTTTGGACAGTGACCTCAGGGATCGAATTGATAAGAAAGGTAAGGATATTGAGCACCTGAACCAGAAGATTATCCAGGCTGCTGAGGAGACCAAGTCGATAGCTGAGGAGAGAATCCGCGCCTCCCACACAGGTCGACGCCCACCCAGTCGGGCAAGGCAGGACAGCATGGAGGGGGAGGAGGACCTCATTAGTGGTAAGGGGTCAGGCAGAGTCACAAAAATAACCACACTGTACTCAAATATTGTACCTTATCAGTGGTTGGGGGGGGGGGGGGGGGGGGGGGGGGGGGCAAGCAAAGTCACACAAATAACTACTGTACTCGTACATTGAGTCTGTCGTAATAAGTTTCATTATTTTGCAGATGTCCCTGAAAGGCCTAGGAAGAAGTTCAGCTTTGCTGAGGATAGGACTGATGATGATGTGAGTTACCTCTCTTTGGTTCTTAAGCTTTTGACATTTTTGTGAATATGGGGCAGTGTTCTGATATTTTGTTAATGTTTGACAGGAGTTGTCCTCCATGACTGGCAGGTACTGGCAGGATCTTCTCACAGAGGATGACAGTATCTTTGATAATGCTCCTATTGAACGACAGAACTATGGGTATGTAGTCTCATGCTTGGATGACTTATATTGTAGTTTTAGAATAGAGACATTTTAACAAAACCATTTTGACGAACAGCAGTATAATGTAGGTCAATATATAAATTGTTTGCCATTCGGTTTAATGTAATAGAAATCAACAACATTTGTACAATTCTATGCTGTTTTGTTGTGTGGCTGAAAGTCCATGGTTATGTTAAAATAGCTCTTAAACTGATTATCTCAACTCTTTATTTTGGTTTGCCATCAAACACTATTTTTGTTCTCTTTTTAGGGAAGTTAAAGTCCAGATTGCCAAGGAAAATGATTCCATCCTGATGGCCAAGGAATTCCTGAGGAAACAGAGGCAGTCTCTGAAGAGAAGGCAAGCTGCCCTGCTGGCCGCCAAACAGGAGCTGATGAAGGACGTCATCAAACAGAAACAGGGGGTGAGTCATCCCAGGGGTAATAACACATGCCTCACAGCTGCCCTGGGGGTAACACATGCCTCACAGCCAGGTGGGGGCTGTATTTAGGGCATAAAAATGCTGATTTTGCCTTTGTTTTAATCAAAATTAGCTTAAGAGTGTTTTTATATTGACAAAAATATTATCGGGATTGTTTTGTTTGCAGAGAAAATTTGATTCACCCTCTAATAAGTCCAAAGGACAAGTGCGATTTGTAAGAAACTTAAAATATTAGCTTGTGGTGAATTATGCCTGCATGTCATTTATTGATGTGCAGTGTGTTTCCAAAATGAGTCACATAAACCAGAGGAAGCCTAGCATTACATAGCCTGAGAGCTGTATGTCCGGTAGCGGATGATTAACCTGTCTTGTGTGTGGTTAATAATACATGTTATGTGGACTAAATTTGATTATGCCTTTGTCCTGTCTTTACATGTATAAATGTTTTTAAGTATAAATATTTTATAAAACAACTTTGAACTGCTGCCAGTGCTCATTAGTGTATTAAAAAAGGGGAGAGGAAAAGTTACTAATTACATATATGTGCATGACAGAAATATATTTTATAAAATTTATAATGTATATTATACATATAAATCAAATGTATATGCTATATAATTTATGTGTACTAACCAAAAAAAGTTGTTGAAATTAGAAACTAAATCTCTGATTAATTTTAAAATTATATGCTGCCAAGATAAATGAAATAATGTATGTACATGTACATGTATTGACTCTTGACTTTAATATCAGCAATCTCAATATAGTACATGTATCTATCAAGACCAATGCATGTACATTTATCATGATGCACTGAATTGGTAAGATTAACTAGGACTAAGCAACATGAACACTGAATACTGAGTTCCAATTTTGTTTGATAGAACCTGACTTCGGAGAGCCCCCATGTTCTGGAGGAAGTGAAACAGAAACTAGAAAAGGAGTCCCTGGACATTGACCACATGGAGTCACAGGTCAAGACAGGGTCGCGCCTGGTTAAGGAGAAGGAGAAGAAACTCCGCCAGATGTCCACCCGCCTCAACCCCGACAACAACGTCAGTAGCCTCTCTCTCAGTTCTTACTTGTCACTTGTGTTGAAATTTTATATTTCAATTTTTTTTTCATATTTTAACAGTGGAGGTTTAATTATGGTACTCGCAAAATAAATATGATGCTGTTTAAGGATTTTTTATTAGATTAATCAGAAATGTTTTATGTTGTGATGGATTTTCAGTCTGGAAGTGAGGAAGAGTACTCTCCCTTTGAGCACCACTGGCGACCTGCCAAAATTCCCACCTGTGACCTCTCTGATGATGAGAGCAGTGGAGTCAGTAGTACAGACAACAGTCTGGATAATGTTCTCAAAGGTACAGCTGCTACCTGCCTAATGATTAAACAGTGTTGCTTATGATAAGAAATGCCTACATATCTAAAAAAGAGTGAAAACTTTTTCTAAATGTTTGAAGTCATAAAACATTTGGTGTTTTGATATGTACAGGACTTAACTATGACATGTATTATTTCATTTATCTTCTAAACATGAACCTTCTTTGAATGTGGAATATTAAGTAATACTATTGTAATTTTTTTATATTAAGTAATACTTAAGTATAAAAAATATACATGTATGTATGCTAACTATATTGTGATTCAAGATTGATTAATAATTTCTTCTGTAGCTCTACAGAAACAAAATGCCCGGATACAGAATGGCACCCCCTTGATGTCCACTCTGCGGTCAGAGGGTGATCCTATCGCCCAGTCTCTACAGAGAATCAACTATGACCTGGCCAAGGTGATCACAATGATTGGAAGCAGTGGGAACAACAGTATGCAAGGTGAGGTGTAGCCCAGGTGTGCTGCTATTAGTTACTTCCAGCAAGTGACAGTTATTTGTTTTATACACACATATACCAAAGAAATCATAGGTGTTCAATGAATGGCATTTTTTTGTAGGAACCACAGAGAAACCAGCCAACTATGTGCCAATCTACGCCCCCTCAGCCCCTCCCAGCCTTCTGGGGAGTTCAGTTCCTGCCTCCCCTCTACAGGCCTGGGCACCCACCAACCCATACATGTAAGCTCACAAGTAATGGAGGATTAAGTTGTACGCTTAGTGTCTCTGTCTTCATGTTTATTATTGGAAATGTTTCATTGTAGACAAAATCCTCAACACAAGGTGGATTACTCCACTCTTGTCATGAATGCTGAGCAGTCCTTGGAAAGAAAATGGAGGAAATACTTCGGAGGTAAATGTCTTAGCATTCATAGGACTAAAAAATCACTATTAAAGAGATACATGTATATTGTAATGGTTAAAATGCATGTTGGTATGTCTGGAATTCCACGGAATGGTTCTGTGACACTGATGAATGCTGCCTTATTTCAGATCGTCGCCCCCCTCTCACTAGTGCCGTACCAGGAACCTTCTCCATGACCACAGGACCAACACCTGTAAGGTATGTATCACCAGCAGGTGGGCAGCATGCAGTTGGCAACAAGATGTTAACAACTTCGCATTGTTTAATGTGAATTTTAGTTGATTTATTTGTTGTAAATTGTAGTGGTGATTTAATCCTAATGATTGAGTTGACTGTTACAGAGAACAGGTCAAACAGTATCTGTAACTTGTAGGTGTGATTTAATGCTATACATGTAAATGTTGGTATTGACTGATACAGGGACCATCTCAAAAAGTACCTGTAAACTTGTAGTAGTGTTAACCTTTGAATTAATGCATAAATGTTTGCATTGACTATTACAGAGAGCAGCTCAGTCATTACCTGTAAACTTGTAGGAGTGATATAATTGCATTGACCCTTACAGAGAGCAGCCGAGACAGTACATGTTACTTATTTTAGTGTTATGTTACTTATGTTGACTATTACAGAGAGCAGCCGAGACAGTACATGTTACTTATTTT
>WFKH01011581.1:66186077-66328874 GCA_016163765.1 Magallana hongkongensis | reverse complement strand
GGGGGGGGGGGGGTCAAACTGTTACATAGGAATATATAATTAAAGTTTTTAAAAATCTTCTTCTCAGAAACCAATGGCCAGAAAAGCTGAAACTTGTGTGGAAGCATATGGTTTTACTTATATGCAAGCATTTTGACATATTGCTGATTCTTTAAAATTGTTTAGACTCTGGCCCCTGGACGATTCTTGGACCTTACAAGGGGTTCAGAGTTTGATGTAGGTTTATATCCTATATATAATCAATTGTTTAGGATCTTTTTTAGAACTGCAATGCTCAACATGTGATATGACTGTAAAATCATCCTGTTAGAAAAGGTACTTGATTATAAACAAAAGAATATTCAGGGGGGAAATGAATTTTTATTTATACAGGATCGACATGTATTATACCACATTGTCCAGATATTTTGTATTATGACTCCATTAAGCTGATTTTATCATGCCTATTGTTACTCAGGTGAGCGATGTGGTCCATGGGCCTCTTGTTATAAAATCCAGACACGTTGATTAAATCAATAAGGAAATTCTTGATTAACATTTACTTCAATTTTATAAACTTTATTGAAACCCTGGTCAAGAGGGAAATATTTCTATGATTAGAATATAGCTCTGTTAAATATAGACGGATAAACGCGAATATATTAAGTACTGTTACAAAATCACATTGAAATTTGCTTCCGCAAATCGCTAAAACCTAGTTCCAAGTTATCCTCTGAAACACAAATTCTTTATTTTGCGTGAGGGAGAATTTTCTTTTTATTTTGTTACACTGGCTCTTGTGAGATAAAATATAGACAATCAGTAAATGAGTTTGTTAAATGTACATACACATACATTGCGATGAACTTTTTTTTTTATCGGTTTACGTAAAACAGGTTTAAATCGGAATGACAAGGCGTGGTGACATGCAGACCATTATCGGTGATTATTTTATAATCATCAGAAGTGCTCTTATTTCCTTGAAGAGTTGAGTAAATTATCCCACAAACATTTTTCCTCGATCTCTGAACATTACTTATTAAAGCCCCCAAAAGTTAAGAACTTTGTGAAGGATTGGAGAGGGGATTTCTCCGACATGTATGACGTATACAGGTCATCACATAGGTATTACACCGGTAATTGTTTTTATTATAATACGCTATGGAGGAAAATAATTCTAAAAAATCAGTTTTTATTTATCTTGACAAAATATTCGGAGGAACTGTTATTTGTTACCTATCTCATCAGTTAACACAAAAAATGGCACACGATACGTACGGCATTTTCTCAAATTAAATAGCTCCAAACATGTCTACCCTCAAAACCACGTGTTTTCCGTTTGTATGTAAACAGACTGCACTCTCCTTAAGAAGCTGCTGCATGTGCCTTGAAAGAAGTAGTCCCTATGAAAACTGATCATCTAACAAAATACATGAAATATAGTACAATATACTATAGTACATGTAAGCTGAGAGAAAAAAGTATAAATACAAAGATTGTTTAGCCAAATAAAGGACAAAAATGATTTTTTATAACCCCCAAGTTTTAGCTGTAATCAGACCTCCAAACCCTTTTTAACCAAAAGAAAAAACCAAAACAATAAATTACATCAAATAAATAACGTTTAAGCAATGTGCCATCAGGTGTTTTTTTTTCTATTGGAGAGGGGATAACAGTGTACGGTGATGTATGTGCATTTCTTTGCACCAGGATATTGCTTGGGTGCAGTCTTTGTCGTTGCATTTAAGATCAGTTGAATTTTTTCTTGGTGTGAGGTGCTTATAATGTTGCAATGTTAAAGGGATACTATTCCTTTTTGATATCCATTCTAGATAACAAATCCAGGAAATTCTCTAAAATCTGCTCTTTCTAGAATTGATCTGTTCCATCCGCATTCATATAACACCATATTTCTAAATTAAATGAAAAAACCTTGAAATTCGTTCGAGGTAAACATAAAAAGACTAAAGTTTAAAAAAAACCCATGCATATCAATATGCATTTTACCTAGATTACATAATTCCTTTTAACGTAACTGAAAATAAGACAGTGAAAACGTGGTTTATAGTCAGTATTGAATTGAAAAAAAAAAATGACCAAACGACCAACCATCAACCATAATTAATACGCCCGAAAATTTCGCTTCATTATTATTGAAATGCTAGATCGAAGGTTGGAAGGGGCATTTTGGGTCTCATATATCAGGCGAGTAGTAATCTGATATCTGAAGTTGGTAGAAAAGAGGTTCACTCTAATGGTTATTAAAATGGAAAAGTACTTGTACAGGAAACTTAATTCTAGAGCAGTGAAATTTTCTTCCGGAAGTATAAACACTAGAGACACTCCCTCATTTAAAACTACCTTGCAATCTAAGGGGGAAAATGATACCAGTATTCTTTGAAATTGGAAAGAAGTTGATTTAAACTATTTCAAAATATGCAAAAGGAATATATCGATTTTTTTTTTTTTTATCACTGAATGATTTTGAGAGTGACTTTGAACATTGCAAGCCCAATCACCCAATCAACTAGATTATTTAAATACTGATATGATAACTACCCTTTACCCTTTTCCACCATCCGAAAAGATAAAACTTTTGTAAACAGCTTAATCGGAACACGCTGCCTTTTATGAATTCTTTGTCTAGCCCAAAACCTTGAAATAGATATTAGTAGATAGAAATAGTATTTAACCCTCTATCTGATGCAATATATGTGTTCTGTGTACCGCCTCATAGGATTTGTAAACCACACAACATTCTCCAAAAAGTAATGATTTAAAGCAAATTCAAAAAATCCTAATGAAAAGAAGAAACTTATTTACACAAACTCATTATTGTTCACACTTATAAATATATGTAAATACATAAAATGAAATTTAATGGGATATACAAACCCTTTCTACCAAAAATGAAACTGGAGAATTTTGTCAAAAAATTGTTGAAGAATAGGCCTTATTCTTATGTTCTAACCATAAAGTCATTAAAACGAACATCTTTATATCGTATTGATATCACTTCAGTTGAATATACTGTCTCAGTTTTGATCGCATTTGGTTTATTATTATAATTCTGTTTAAGACATTCTTTATGTTGTTATAACTTTTGACCGCCAATTAGATGTCTGTTTAAAAAAAGTCATTTGTTTTGGTTAGACACTCTAGAAATTTAAGTGACGCCCAAGTTTTTATTTGATGAATTGTTTGTTTTATCTTAATATATTTGTAATTAAATGACTTCATTAAGTAAACAATAAAGTTTTTAGGTCCTTTGTTTGTAGGACCTACAACATGCAGTTTCTGGCTACGATTGTCATGTTTTATGCACGTCTTAGCAAACAATGAGCATTTATATCGATGTTTAAAGACTCAAAGTAAGTAACGACATTTCTCAGCAGACAGTGCTCACCTTGACCCTTCTTCGTGATGGTTATCCGCCACCCATCTTGGTTTATTTCACGACATCCTACGGAGCGCCCGTTTTAATTTTTCATAGGTATTTTTGATATCAATATAACAATTTTCAAAGGAATAAATCAAAGAAGTTCTACATTGGAGGCAGAATTGGGGCATAATTTTGTAAAGGAATACATGTATTTGATGTGTGCGATAGTAGCTAAACAAGAGGACGAGGGAATCGAAGACTGTATCAACAAAAGAAGTCAAAGAATTATCCCTGCACAAAGAAAAATATTTTGATATTGACGGTTTTGTTCCGTTGTTATTATTAGAGTGTTACCTTTGTTTCTATAAGTGTGATACAAATCAAGACCATGCTGATTAAATCGACAAAGAATTCGTGATTTACATTTACTTCACTTTAACAAAATAAACAACATTATGGAAACTCTGGTCAAGAAGAAATGTTTTCTATGATTAAAATATACCTGGTAGACATCTCCAATATGGACAAATGAAAGTGTACGTCTTGATTTCTGTGTCTCACAGCGGGATAAAAAACATAGTAACCTTAATCCTGTCTGTAATGACTAGGACTGATACGTTTGATCTGCCGTTTTTCATTTATATTTATATTTCATTTTACTTTTAGACATTTAGACTTTATATTTTTTGCTTCGCCTTATTCGATAAAACGTTCTAAGTCATTTTTTTTATTTTTGTGCTCGCGATTTTTCTTTTTATTTGTAACACTACGAATTGACTTTTTGAGATAAGATAATAAAAATCCAAAATTTAGACACTTAGAAATAAAAAAAGAAGAATTTTTTTTAAAAAATCGGTCAACATGAGATTTTGTGACGAATCTAACGAAATTTTTATGCTTCGCCTAATTCGTTCAAAAGTTCCAAGTCAAATTTTTTATTTTTGTGCTCGAGATTTTATTTTTAATTGTAACACTACGAATTGACTTTTTTGAGATAAGGTAAATAAATAATAATCCAAAAGGATCTATTGCAAATAACAAATAATTGACATATAGGGGAGATGGATTTCGCGGAAAAATTCACTTTTGAAAATCAAAGTTTTTTGGTTATTTTCTAGTGTACATATTTCTAAATTTTTCGAATTTGCATTTTGAACCTATCATATAGCTCTTGCAATTTTATTATTAATCTTCAAAGTTGGCTAAAACAGCATTTTCTCAGTAAAATAGTATATTTCTGCATGGTTTTTGGCCTAGATATCCTTCAGGACCGGCCTGCCCCTAAAAAAATCAAAGATATTTTGATAGGTTTTGTTCAAAGGAATAAATTAAGATAGAATTTTCTTGGCCGGGGTGGCCCTGGGGTCGAATTTTGCAAAAAAACCCGACAAAAATTTCGAAAACTGATTTCTATCATAGTGTTCTATATTTACATCAGAAAGGTTAAGTCCTGAATAGCTCAGTAGGTTAAACGCTAGCTATGTCACACATGATGTTTTTTGTGCCCTGGTTCGATTCCATCTGTGGGCATACTTTTTTCTTTTTTAAAATTAACGGCATTTATAAACACTGTTTTATTTTTTTTATGCAGAATTGTGCATTTTGTATATTAAACTTCGATCTTCTTCCTTAAATGCACATTTGCTCTTTGAATTAAAGATATCGATGGAAAAAGTACATGTATATACTTCACTACATGTAAAAGCAATGAACCGGAACTATACCCTAGTGTAAGCACGCTTTGTTTGAGGACAAATATCATTCACGCTGTGTTACTCAAGACAGGTGTCACGGGAAAAAAATCATGCCAAAGCAAAAACTGTTGCGTTTGCCTTTCCAGAACATCTATAGGAAATGGTACAATTGTGGGAGAAGTACTGCAAAGTAGATGCAGTTCGTTCTTTGCAAAGAACGTGTGCAATGGTGACATTTTAAGCCAAAAATGCAAGAGGAAGGTTTATAGATAGAAAAAATTAGGGGTGGGTCAGTTAGAGTTTTCCGTCCCCTTGCCATTCTGGCATCAGGTACGTCCCCTTATACAAAGGATGCAGCTGTTAATACGGAAAAGAGTTCAGTTGAATGTACAGTGAATGATGATAGTGTTCGAACGCCTCGTAAAAATCCTTCTACATCTACAAACATCACTCCTCCTGTTATTTCTGTTGGAAAAACTAAGGGGACGAGTGGATTATTTGTCGCAAAAAGTCAAAGGGTTTGCGGCCTTTGAAATCGCGTCACGCAAGACTTCCAATAGTTGCTAATATGTCCTTGGTTGTAAATAAACGCATATAAAGAACATGTATGGTATTATAGAATGTAAACTGAAAACAAACTTTAAAAAAACCGTTCATAACTCATACTGTTCGGACAACGACTGTGAAACTTTTTTTTCAATCACTATAGATTATGAGAACTAGAACCTAAGAGTTTACTGTGTATGGCCTAAAATCAAGAAGTGGAACGGAAATCGATTTGCTTTTTGTAAAGACAGAAATCAATTCCGGCTCTATAGGTCAAGTTTTTTGTTATATACAAGTGTTCCTTTGCTAGTTATAAGCACACCCTCCGCATGACGGTGAACTTTTCTTATTGATTTACGTAAAACAGTCATAAATCTCCGAGTTAAAGGGATAGCATGGTGAGGTGACATGTGACTACCACAAAAAATTCAGACTATAATCGGCCTTTCCCTAATAATCATCATAATGCTCTTATTTTCGAGAGTTAAGTAAAGGCCCCAAAAGTCAAGAACTCTATAAAGTATTGGAGAGGGGATTTCTCCGACATGTATGACGTAGACTACAGAGGTCAACAATACGCTGTAGTACAATATACCCTAGTACCTGTTGTTATTGTAGAAAGATCCCCCTACTTACCCATCAGAGGCTGAGAGAGAAAAAGTATCAATACAAAGATTGTTTCGCCAAAATAAAGGACAAAAATGATTTTTTACACCACCCACCCAGTTTTAGCTGTAATCAGAACTTCAAACCTTTATAAAACCAAAAGAAAAACCCCCAGATAAAGATCAAATTGCAATTTTCTATCAGATGGTTTGTTTGACGGATAACAGTGTACGGTGATATATGTTCATTACGTTGCACCAGGATATTGCTTGGGTGCAGTCTTTGCATTTCATATTAGTTGAAATGTTCTTGGTTATTCTAGATAACCAATCCAGGAAGTTCTCCACAATCTGCTCTTTCTAGAACTGATAGGTTCTATCCGCATTCATATAACACCATTTTTGAAAGTTAAATGGAGAAATCTTGACATTCGTACTAAGTAAACATAAAAAGACTAAAGTTTTAAAAAGCATGCTTATCAATATGCATTTTACTTAGATTACATCAATCTCCGAGTAAAAGGAATGGCAAGGGGAGGTAACATGTGACCACCACATACAAAGCAGACTATAATCAGCCGTCAGAAGTGCTCTTATTTCCTAGGAGACCCGGTTGAGAAAACTATACCACACGAGTTTTTCATCGATCTCTGTTACTTGTTAACGCACCCAGAGTTAAAAACTTTGTAAAGTATTGGAGAGGGGATTTCTCCGACATGGAGGACAAAGACTATACAGGTCAACACATACGACATAGTATAATATTCTAGTAACTATAGTCATTAGTCATTGTACCGCCCACTTTCCAATTCAAAGCTGAGGGGATATATATATATATAAAAATCAAAATTTTTTGATCAAAAGAGCAGAAGACTGATGAAATTCATTTACCAGATAAAAATCCCCACATTTTAGCTGTAATCATAAACCCAAACATCTCCCTTATAAAAAAAACCCCCCAGTACAAACCAATAACCTATATTAACTGAAATTAAGTTTGAGCAATGTGCCATCAGATATTTTTTTCTATTCGAGAGGCATATTTTATGGACTGATAACAGTCTACGTTGGTGTATGTGCATAACTTTGCACCAGGATATTGCTTGGGTGCAGTCTTTGTTTCCAGATCAGTTTTTTCTTGGTGTGATGTTCTCGTAATGCTTCATTTAAACTGAATACCATTACTCTTTGATCTCCATTATAAATATAGTATCAGGAAGTTTCGAACGTTGTACCTTTTTTTCTAGAACTTAACTCGCCAATCCGCTTTCAGTTAACTCTTTTTTTGAAATTTGAATGGAGAAACTTTGAGATTCGTAAGAAGTAAACATTAAGATTGCATGACTCTATGAATTCCTTAAATTCTAATGGTAGAGAAAACAATACAAGAATAAAAGAAAACGTGGTTTAGACCCAGTATACATTGGAAATAAGTTCTAATATATTTTTTATCCATATTTATTTACTTTTCAACATTGCTATTTCTAAAAAGTTCCTATTTTTATATCAGAATTTATTATTATACGTGGGGATCATGTAAAACTCAATGTTCTGTTAATGAGTGATATGTTTGTTAAAATCCCACTTTTAATTTACTTTAGGTTTGTAAATTCTCTTTTCGAACAGAAACAAAGATAAAAAAAAAATTATTTGTTTTAAAAAAAAACTTTATTTTTTTTATCTTACATTGTCATGAAAAATGACGTCTTTATATCATTCATGTATTTAGACTTTTTAAACTTATTAACGCATTTGATAATTTTACACTGGGACATTCTTCATATTTATAGTTTCATTTTGACTGCAAATTGGTGTCTAGTTGAAAAGTATTTACTTTTTGTTTAAAAAAATCTAAAGATATTAATTAATTTTATTTTGGACCCCTTAAGAATTCAAGTGGAGCCCAAGTTTGTGATGAATTGTTTGTTTTATTTTATAATATTTGTAATTAAACGACTTCATTTAGTAAACAGGTAAGTTTTTAGGTCGGCCTACAACATGTAGTTTTTGACTACGAATGTCATGTTTTATGCACGGCTCAGCGGAATTGTGTGCATTTATTTCGACGTTCAAAGGCTCAAGAGTAATTAAAGACATTAAACTGATGATATCGCCATTTCTCACCGAATATTGTTTACTTAATTTTTGTAGGCAGATGAAACAGGTTATTGGTGTATACATTTAACAAGTGACCGCGAAAACGTCTGTTACTCTTGTAACAATGTCGGGATGTTGGGCGCTGTTGAATCCATCACCCATCTTGGTTTACTTACTTCACGACACTCTGACCAATCACCTATCTGTGTTGTATTATTACACGAGAAAATGCAAGTTAATAATTTTACCAATGAGAAAAGAGATTCCTTTCTAATACAGAAAAGACTCGTCAATTGTAAATATTGTGTGTGTGTGTGTGTGTGTGTGTGTGTGTGTGTGTGTATATATATATATATATATATATATATATATATATATATATATATATGCAGGTCATATAATTCTCTTTCAGGTCATGTTATTCTTCAGTAAATAATGTGATCATTTTCCCCACCTTAAGGTTCCTCGACAAATACAATAATTTAAAACCGATATTGGTCTCATTTTTGTAAAATCATATCGACCAAATAATTTACTGGTGTGACAAGCCACCTTAATTATTGATACAACTAATTGTTTTCTAAGAAATACAAACTTTATGTTTTAAGACATACGTACCTTATCAGTAAAAAGCTGAGATGAAAATCATTGATTCAGATGTAAATCTATCGATTACATTGAAAGGAAGTCAAGGACATGCACAATTTCTATTTTTAATATTAGGTTATTGTTGCACAAATGTTTTAATACAAAATGTCTAAAAGCGAGAGAGCAATAAAATCTCCGCTGTAAAACGATGTGAGATCAGAAAGGATCCGGGTTTCATATCGTTCTGTGTTTCATAAGAAGGTGTCTCTGTTCCTTTTACACGATCTTGATTTTTTATACATTGTAATCCCCTCTCTCGTCGCTTCTGATTTATTGCTGGCAAAATTATAAACTGCATTTGTTGAAGATTGCAAGAAAACAACTGTAAAATGGCAAGGATATTTTTCAAAAAATAATAGCCAGTTATGAAAGTTTTTTGATTTATGTAAAATCAATATCACAAATTTACTTCAAATATTCGGTAGAAATTCAGCTGTATATTCTGTCTACAAAATAAAAATAATAAAAACGAAAAGGGGGTTTCAGAAAAGAAACCCGAGTGGCTATCAGAAACTTAATTTTCTTCTACCCATTCTATGAATTGTTTACGAGTACATGCATTTGATATTTTTATGTACTTTACAATTAGTTTGACATTTATAAGAGAAGAGATTCATTGACCTTTTTTACCTTGATGTCTAAAGTACAATATAAAAATAAGATACTTGTATTCCTACAACCAGTCAATGAGAGAACTGGCGAACCTTTATCGGTGCCTCACACTAATTTGCTATCTAACACAACCCGTGAAAACTTGGCCAGCTTGTTGTTGTGTAGGTTGTGTAGATACACGCACTTGAGAAGATGGAAGCTTAACCCTAAAAAGGTTTATAATTTACGTGTACTAGTATTTTAAATGACTTTAATTTTCCACCAGCCATCTATGAGAATAAATATTTTATTTTCTGAAAGTAACCGAAAAAAATGTTACTGGAAGCAATAGATCTTAATGCCAGTGTTTGTATAAGCCAGTTTTGGATTAATTAATTTCGTTATAAAAGGGAATAAAAGGTAAATTGATATTAGCCAAATTCTTTAATTTGCATGTACAATTTCGTTAGAATCTTATACTTTAAAAATAATTGTTAAGGATACCGGTATTTTTGAGACCCACCCATATCAACCCCCTCCCCCACCAAACAATTGGCTATATCCGCGAATTAATTTAATTTGCTATTATCGTGTTCGTACAACACTATTATTACTAATAGATACCTAAATTGATAGATGCAATAGAAATAATAACTGAAAATTTTGACACTTTACATTTTATTATCTAGCTTCTTGAATATAAAATAATATCTACACTTCATGATGAATACAACATGAAAATCTTTGCCAGGGTCTCGAAAAGTGCAAGATGGATTAGGAATGTGCATGCTCCATGAATTTTTTCAAAACATCCCAGCTAAAATCCACGATATCGTTACTAGTTTGACTACAATTTAATCATCCAATACTTGTACACAGTACATACACAATAAAATAAGACCAGACTATTTGTAATAAATACATGTATATAAGATGGATTTCTTTCTTTCTTTTACAATACTCAGCAAAAGTTTAATGAATGTTAATAACGTCAAAACTGGGAAGCTTAATGTCCTGATAGCGTGGAGGTTCAGCCCTCTTCTTCTTTAAAAGGTTTTTTCTTGCGAACTTAATATTGATTTTCACTGAGGCTATGTTTTGGGTTTTCTCTGTTAGTTTGGTGTGGACCTTTCCCTTCTTTTTCTTGATGGCGGTCAGGAGAGAGGACAGAGATGTGAGCACGCCTTTGGACCTCTCCGACGTCTGAAGGTGACTCAGGTGTAACTTGTCCTGGGTAAGACTGTCGTATCCATTCTCCAGCAGGTAAAGGCAGGTGTTCTCTCTACCTGTACTTATTGCGTACTCGAAAACATTTTGACCCGAAATGTCTTTTTGGTAGGGATCTGCACCTGTAATGATATAAAGACAATAAAATAGATTTTTAAAAATTATAATGATCAAATTATGGTCAAAAGTATACAGAAATACTATTTAATAGTAGAAAATGTTGAATTTGATACAAGAATGCATGAATTCATGGTTATTACCTGCTTTAAGTAAGACTTGGACGATGGGAACATCATCAAACAGAACAGCTCTCATTAATGGAGTCTGTCCCAACATGTTTTTGACATCAAGGCGGGCACCTGCAATTAAAGATTATTATGTAAGTATCGGACTCAATCGGACTTGAAATACAGTACTATTATTAAAGTTGGCATTCAATTTTAATACTTTTTAAAAAACATTTACCAAAATGATCTGTTTACCAGCTAGCAAACGTAACTGCATAGACAATAACGTAATCATCGTTTTTGTAGGTTAGCTTACCGTGTTCATGTAGGAGACTTATCATAGCAGCATCCGACTGATCCACGGCCTCGTGGAGGGGGTAGTGGCTCTCAGCATCAGCCTCGTTTGGGTCACAGCCCTTCTCTATTAACTCTTTAGCAAAACATTTGTGTCCGAAACGAATGGCATAAAACAGCAAGGTCTGTCCTTTGGCATTCTTTGAGGTGATCTCGTCTCCCAAGGCAAAGAGATTAAGAGGTTCAGAGGCAGCTCGCCCACGCGTTATCCTTCTGTCCAAAAGCGGCGAAAAAGAAGGTAAACTGGACGAGTGTTGGAAATTCTGCTTGCTTGGCATTCTTCCCTTCTTGCTAAAACTTAGTAGAAAATGGGATGCTGAGTAGCTATGCCTAAAGTTAAGAAGACAATGTTTAGTGAGTGGGAACCCACGTGGATTTATATAGGTACTCTTGTGTTAAATCGTCACAAGGTTCGGCCCTCTTTTCTCACGACGGCGTGACGAAATCGCGCTGGCCTCGAATCTCATTCATAGGTATAAACTGTTTACACGGCTAAAAACTACGGAAACGACACGCGAAAAAGGTAATAAAGCAAGTCTGATGTCCAATAACATTGTGTGCGTAATATTTAGTGTTTACTCATCATAATGATTAACAAATACATGTATAAGTAATGCGTGTTATTGGCTGTAAGGCCTTCCTCTAGATTGATAACCAATAAACAGGGCGAACACTCTGGGAAAACATTAAAAAATAAGAAAGAAAATAGATCAATTTGACATAATTATTTGTTCTAGCAAAAGAAATCACAGGTGTATGCTATTTTCTTATAAATGTTTTACAGCCATAAATTTGATGTTATTTGTAGAGTTTGTCAATTTCAGTTCTTTAAATATCAAATTATTGGACAGTTCTATAATCGCCACGATTTTACCAGAAAATTGTTTTTTTGCTTTTTATTAGAGGCTTAGTCTATAGTGCACATTTTCAAAGAATTTTCTTTGATCCTCTATTTTCAAGAAATAAAAGAGATATAAATTGAAAACGCAAGGCATCGTTATATAATATTAACCATACTTATCAAAATAAACAAAATCAGATGTCAATTTTATATTTCGGAGTACGAATCTGTTTAATTATAATGACAAGTTGAACACCTGTGAGAGAAACATGCTGACGTCACTAGAGCTGATGGCGGATTTGAGAAGGCACTATCGTGACAAGAGAAACAATAATATGAACTATTAAATTAATTAATATTATAACACCTTTCTCGTCATACGGTGGTAAACACGCAAATTAAAGTCAATCCTATTGCATTGCATTGCAAAAGACATGATGTTTTATAAAAAGTTAACTATCTAAATCTGAATTTCATGCTATGTTCATATTAAATATTGCTTCTGATCTGTTTACATTATAATTCTATGTGCAAGAGAAATTAAAATAAGCGGTTCAAAAAAAAAAAATAAAATAAAAAAAATAGAAGTATAAGATAAGATGTTTCACAGTAAAACAACAATATAAAAAACTAATTACGATAATCATAAACGTCTTAATTAAGATGTAAAGTTTAAAGATAGCCAGTTGGACATTTTAGTTGGACAAGAAAAGTCATTTCAGAATGACAGGAAGTGAGAAAAACATTATTAATGTGTACTAATACTAGAGTATATTTGGACACTATCATGTCGTATATCTTTAAAAAAAATAAACCATGAATGAATCATTATACAAATTGGCAAGGCTTGATTTGATCAAGGATGACGACATTTACTCGCTATTTCGTATTCTAGACGTTGCTAACAACTGCAAATAAGGTTATTTATAAACAACTAAGACTTGGGGAGTCGGATACAATGATAACAACTATTGACATTTGTGACTGACATATATGTACATGTAAGCATGCGACTCTTTCGTGATTGAGGTTTGCATGGCAGTTAACACTAGGTCACCCCTGATTGAAATAAGACACCAAGGTATAGAATTTTGAAAAAGATACATTTTTTCTTCCTTGAGCTTTGTTCTATGGAAATGTTCGGTTTTTGTTTCATTGCTGAAAACAAAGCGGCGATCAAAATGAAATTTTCTAATAATTGCAAGAGAGTTCGTTACATTTTAATAGAAGAAAATATTAACTTGAATAATAAACAGGACCCGGACGTGGATTTGAGGCGAGATTTCATTTCTTGCCGTGAACAAGTTAATAGTTCATTAACCCAAACTAACCTCTCTCACTGAAATCCCAGACTTTTCATGGATGATTCATTCAATGTATTCAATTAAATCGTTTATTTTTTGTTTTTGTTTCTTTCTAAATTTAATTTAATACCAACAGAACAAATGTCAATATTAATACATTCAGTTAGAGGCGAAATAAACCAATCAAGTTCATTAAATAATCAGCATTGAATTGATAATCGTAAGGCGTATTTTTATACAGAATAAACTTGATCTCCAATCAAGAAATCAAAAAGTTTTTTTGATGATAGATACTTCGAAACCTATATTATCGGAAAATAAAGTATAACTTTTGGTTTGTAGAGCATTTTAAGAGCCAAAAAAACAGTCTGTAGGATTAAAAGTAAATAAGTTGTCTCAACCTTGTGATTATATTCCGTTAACGAAACTGCACTCCAGTCAATGCTTTGTTGAGAGAGCTAGGGTACTTTCAATCGGATACCTCAGTGTTACTTTATTTTGTCAAATCATGATTTCTGAGATTTTAATTTAAACTGTATACGGTGTATGTTGTATCGTCAATAAAATTTAAATTTATAAAGATATAAGAAAATGGTTGAAATCTTGTTATAACGTTTTTAAGCATTAAAGTCGTGTTGAAATCGATACAATATATACACAACCACATTAAACTAAAACATCTAGAGACATTTATCTGAGAGAGCACATTTTAAATATATATGTGGCATAACTTTTCTTAGTCATTGATTGATAAAATTTCATTTTTCTTAAGGAACAGATTTAAGTTAAAAGTTTAGAAAAGAAATAATCAAAAAATACTATATTTGGTCGAATTTCAAAGCATTGATTTGGAAATTGTTTAAGTTTCCTTGTCTCAGACGAGGTGTCGCATGTTACTTCGTATGTCGCATATAACTCAACGTGGTTGTCAAACTGTTCTCTTATTTATCCACCATACATTTTTGATCATTTTGTACTATGGTGTTATATTACAAATAATAATAATTTTAGAAAAATTAAAATAAATAATAATTACAAATAATAAAAGAAATGATATATGCGCGGATCCAGAAAATTTTTCCAGGGGGGGGTTGGGGGTTGGGGTTCGACGGTTATTTGAGTTTGCCGGGGGGGGGGGGGTCTGAGGCATATTTTTGGTAATTATATAATGTAAATTTAAGAAATTTGGATTTTGCGGTGGGGGGTCTGGACCCCCTGACCCCCCTCCAGATCCGCGCATGTGATACCTTTATCGCAAGGTTTATTTGAATATACGACAGTTTGATAATTTGCCTACTGAGGAAACTTTGGACTAAGGACACAGCGGCAACACTTCATATACGATAGCTTATACCAGTATTCAAAACAATAAATGCATGTAGACACATATTACAGACATCTAGTTGAAATCAGAACACAAAGTACAACTAATGATTAAAATCTCTAGAATTTTTCTCGGCATTTGTACCCTATGCTTTAATGTTTTATAATAAATAATTCTTACACTACTGCCAATTATTGATGGTATACTTGTATACAGCATAAATTCATGGAAGAGTACATTTTTGCAGATAAATTGGATAACGGCAGTTTTGTTCAATATTTGTCCTGAAATTCAACTACTCAAATTCTTCTAAAGAACAAGTTTTGTACAGTCAGTAAGCGTCAATTTGGTACCAGCTTTCTGATTCTCACACTGTGATACACTTGAAAGATTAGTTTGTAAAGACGACATGACAACTTTTCTACGACCTTAGCACGTTCCTGAGCTGTGAAGTCTTGTGATAAACGCATTATGTTACATGTAATGAAATATGCAGCATATTCATCAGAAAGCATATGTTCATGTTAGTGAAAAGGTTAAGATATTTTTGGATTATACCGTCTCGGTAAAAATTAGACACAATTTATCTCTAAATGTAGCTTGCTTTAATTGTACTTGATGATCAAAGAACCAGCAATGATCTCTTTTTGAGACATTGCAGTTTTAACGTATAGGTCTGAAATTCTAGGACATATTACCTTAGAAACTTTTTTTGAAACTCCACCTTTGACTTGTGCAAAAATGCCACCTGTTTTAGGCATATTTATCCAGCATAGTGTTGAATACTTAAATTTACGATCACACTCCTTTCTTACCACTTGGACCCAATTTTGGTTCTTTTGGTACCGCTTTAATAATTTATTGTGTTTTGGACACTGATTTATACTCAAAACTGTAAAACACTAATTACGCACCCAACATATTACTATATAGCTCTAAATCAGGACCCAAAACTTGTTCATAAAATGAAGTTAAAGAGGAGAATGTACAAAATGACACTATGTCATATATTTATGCCCGTTCATGCATTTGTTAACCCGTAGTAGATTCATTTCCTACAAATCCATATGAACACTGTTAAGGAATTTAAATATCCAAAAGAGGACACAGTGGCAACACATTATATGCAAAAGCATATACGACTTCTCAAGACAAAAATGCAAGTAGAAAACATCTCTAGTGGTGGTAACCAGAAAACAATGTACACACAATAATGAAAAAAAAAATCGATTTCTTTTTATCGCCTTTTGTACCTCGTACTTTTGTGTGGTTTTCTTGAAAGAATTCTTACCCACCTCTACCAATTATTTCTGGTATACTGGTATACCGCATCCATTTCTTTGCAGAGGATACATTTAATTACGGCAATTGTATCCAATATTCGAATGACCTTAAATTCAACTGCTAAAAATCTGTTCAAGAACAACATTTTTAAGGGTTGTTGTCTCGATCAGTAAGCGTCAAATTGGTACCAGCTTTCTCATTCTCCCACTGTGATACACTTGAAAGATTAGTTTGTAAAGACGACATGACAACTTTGCTACGACCTTAGCATGTTCCTGAGCTGTGAAGTCTTGTGATAAACGCATTATGTTACGTGTAATAAAATATGCATGCAGTATATTCTTCCGAAAGCATATGTTCATGTTAATGAAAAGGTTAAGGTATTTTCTGATTTTACTGTCTCGGTAAAAATTAGACATAATTTATGTCTTAATATAGCTTGCGTTTACTTGATAACCAGCAATGATATCCTTTTTAGACATTGTAGTTTTAACGTTATGGTCAAAATTCTAGATAGATTATTTTTATTAAGGAAAGATATAGATTTTTCCACTATTGTTTCCTGATCAGCAGTTATATTTAAAGAAAGACTGATGACAGATTTGTTCATTGGGTCGTTTTGGACAAATATTCTTTCAAGAAACAAAAATATCATTCAAGATGCAATTCCAGTGAATACAAAATTCATTATTTTAATACCATAGAAATGCATAATTTTGTAACTTAAGTTTTAGACTAAAACATGTTGAACTAGTCGTATATATAACGTGTTTATGCATAACAAGTATAAGTACATCAATGGTATTCAATAACTTGTTTTGGTATAAAAAAGACAAATGTAAATAGGCCTATGTCATTTTTCCATCACATTTGGCCTTTGGAAGTATTGAGCGCAGGTCTGCTCAAGTACGATTCTTACATATGTTTTTGTTCATAAAAATATACACATAATAGTTACAAATGGTACTTTGAGCAAGCATGCGCTCAATGTTTCCCAGTCGAAAAACCGTCGAAAAACACCCATATTATGCTCCAAACCATTAATTTAGTAAGTAAGACAATATTGACGTCATTTCTGCATTATGACGTCACTAGAGTGATAATTTTTTACATATCCATTTTTAATATTTTTTTTTCTGCGGAACAATATTTTTTAAAAGATCCTATCGAAATTTTCTTTTTTATGGAATGAAAGTATACAATTTCTATATCCAATGAGATATCAATTTTAAAATATTATTATTTCATCTGCTAGGTGAGAAACCCTTAAACAAAAGCTGCAATTGTGATATGACATAAAGGGATGTTTTAAAACTCCACCTACGACGGATGGAAAAAGCCACTTTGCATAGGGATATATTCAGCACAGTGTTAAATATTTAAATTTTAGAAGAGACTTTATGACCCAAACATTTCCTTAAATCTGCATTAAGTTATTTTCATTTTACTTTTCAAATGTTAACTTACATATTTAAAAAAAATGAAACTTAAAATGTTTTATCATTTCTTTCTTATAGGTTTATCGGGTGTTCATATATCTACATACTTAAAGTGAAACACCCACTTTTATTGCACATACATACTTCCAGACAACAATTACACTATACTTATATATTACACCTCTCGGGCGCTACTGTGTCCCATCTCTAAATACCTAAGAGTTTTACTCGACAGTGCCAAATCTTATTTGTTTCTTAATTTAGCCGTAACAATGCATTGTTGTTGTTTGATTCTATAAAAAAAAAATTTGATGCTTTCAATAATTATCACTTGGTAAACTATTCTGAAAAAAATATTTCTATATAATGTATGTCGTGACTCAAAGAAGAGCTGTACGTGGATTTTCAATATCTTTAATTTGAATAGTGTTTATTTTCTTCATAAAATTGAGTACCTCTATGACAGCACATTAAGCAAATCTGAAAAATGGGGCAATGAATACTTCATCAATATGCCTGATTAATGATTTTTATAAGGTTAACTATCAAAATATGACCAGATATTTTGAAATCAGGATTTGAGAAAAAAATATTTTTACAAAGTTCAATATCTGAAGTTAAAAATGGTTTAAAAAAACACACAATAGCAATGTTATAAACAAATATCGATATTAACATCCGTATTTTGTGTATTTGAGAAAGATATGCTATGCCCAGTAGATTTAAATTGAAACAGAGAAAATTCTGACTAAATTTTTCATTTTCTTTTTTTTTTGCTTAATTTTTTTTTACATATTTCATGGTTGATTGATCTCGTGTACACTTTCAGATTACTAGCTGACACGCAAAAGGAAAAAATACATAAAATACGTAAAATCTCAAGCATTTGACCATTAACCTTGTATAATTTCAATACCAATATCAGTAGTTTTAGATAATCAATTGTTTCGAGCTCCCATTAGCTTCGATGGAGGAAATTCGGAATAAATTAAATTCAAACTTTGATGTTCAATTTTTTAAAAATATATAATTCATAAAGATATCCATATTTCACTGTTTCCCATCCTCCAAATCGTTTTATTAAGGTCTTCCGTTTCCAACGGAAGACTTATTGTTTTCTTACTTTTCTCATTATTGTTTTCGTACTGTTTCTTCTTCTTCTTCTTTTTTCCAAATTTTGTGCACGCGATTTCTCAGAAACTATTGGACCGATTTCGACCATTTTTTCACTGATGATTAGACGACATGAATTTTATATGTTTTTGAAAATTTTGTTGTCGTCACTTGCGGTCTCGATTTACGGCCGATTTTGTAACTTTTTACGACCTATTTTGTTCAAAGCTGATCTCAGAAACTATCAGAAATATGACTATGAAATTTTCAGGATAGGTAGACTATAGTTTGAAGTTGTGCACTATTTATTTATTTTACGCCAGTGGCACCATTACTTGGAGCTCGCCTAGGCACGAAAATTGGGTACGAATTTTGAATCAAAGTTTTCATACGTTTTGATCTGTATCTTTTTATCAGTTAATATTTTGGTAAGACATATATAACAAAAGTGGTAGAGTATTAAAAGTTCTTTCCAACAAAATCAAGAAAAAGGGGCAGGCCAAAGGCTTTAAACTTTGATGCAATATATCTAGAGAAGGAGACAGGTTTTGTTAAGCATTGTAGAAGAGAAAATGTCTGCATTGATGATTCTAATCGATTCCACTAGTCGAAACACCAATGTCTGTCCCCATTAAGGATCTACAGGGCTGGCCCCTAAAATATTCAATCATTTGTATCTCAAAAATGAACAACAATTTTAAATAGATGTAAGAACAAAAATGTTAGTAGTCTTGAGACCTTTCCAACGGAATAAAAAAAGGGGCTGGCCTCTTAAATTAGGGGCCAAGAGACTCGTTAAGTCTATTACAAATAACTTAAAAATGATAAAGATTTTGTAATGCATTATAGGAGGAAAGTTGTTGATCGTAACAATATCTGTTTGAAAAAATCATTGCCACACCCATTTATTACGTAATTAGGGATTTTTAGGGACCAAAGTCCATATACTTTGATGCAATTTATCTGGAGAAGGAGACAGGTTTTGTTAACCATTGTAGAAGCGAAAATGTTTGTATTGATGATTCTATTCGATTCCACTAATCAAAACGCCAATGTCTGTCCCCAATAAGGATCTACAGGGCTGGCCCCTAAAATAATTAAACAATTGTATCTCAAAAATGAACAACAATTTTAGATAGACCTAAGAACAAACAAGAGGCCCATGGGCCACATCGCTCACCTGAACAACAGTTCCTTGTAACATTCAATTTGGTATCATATGCTATTTCTATTTTAAACTTTGAAACCCTTTCTGGGGCCCCAGTATTGGTCCAGGTTTTATGGTTGGCCTTAACGATTTAGAATCTACACTATTTGAGGATCCTTGCATAGTAATCTCACAAACTGTGGGATTGTAATTCTCGAGAAGAAAATTTTTAAACATTTTCCATATATATTTCTATGTTAAACTTTGAACCCCTTCTGGGGCCCCAGTATTAGATCGAGGGTCACGGCTTTTATAATTTAGAATCTACATCTTTAGGATGCTTACGTAGTAATCTGACAGATTAAAGCATTGTAGTTCTCGAAAAGAAGATTTTTAAACATTTTCCATACATACTTCTACGATAAAATTTAAATCCGTCTTGGGTGACCAGTATCAGTCCAGGGGTCACTATTTTAAAAATATTGAATCTACATTATCCAAGGTTGCATGCATATTATTCTCACAAATTGTAGCATTGCAGTTCTCGAGAAGAAGATTTTAAAACATTTTCCCTATTTACTTCTATGTTAAACTTTGAACCCCTCATGGGGCCCCAGTATTAGATTTTACCAGTTTAGAATCTAGAATAGCCACGGATGCTTGCATAGTAATCCCACAAACTGTTGCACTGTAGTTCTTGAGAAGAAGATTTTCAAACATGTTCCCTATATATTTTTAATGTTAACTTTGAACCCCTTCTGGGTCCCCAGTATTAGTCTAGGGGTCACGGCTTCCACAAATTAGAATCTTGACAATTTGAGGATGCTTGCATAGTAATCCCACAAACTGTTGCATTGTAGTTCTTGAGAAGATTTTTAAACACTTTCCCTATATACTGCTATGTTAAACTTTGAACCCCGCCTGGGGCCCCAGAGTTGGTTCGGGGGTCAAGATTCTTACAATTTATAATCTTCACTATATACACAAGCTTTTGTGTAAATATTGGCATTTCTAGTGCAGTGGTTGTTGAGAAAAAGATTTTTAAACATTTTTTCTACGTATTTTTATGTTAAACTTTGAACCCCGCCTGGGGCCCCAGTTCTGGTCCGGGGGTCACGATTTTTGCAATTAAGAATTTTCACTATATATACAAGCTTTTGTGTAAATATTGGCTTTTCTGGTGCAGTGGTTCTTGAGAAGAAGATTATTAAACATTTTTCCTATGTATTTCTATGTCAAACTTTGAACCCTGCCTGGGGCCCCAGTTCTGGTCCGGGGGTCACGATTTTTGCAATTTAAAATGTTCACTATATATACAAGCTTTTGTGTAAATATTGGCATTTCTGGTGCAGTGGTTCTTAAGAAGAAGATTTTTAAAGACATGCACCCTATACTCACTGTTTTGCAATTATCTCCCTTTCAAAAAGGGATAAGCCCTTTATTTAAGCAATTTATAATCCCCTTTCCATAAGGATGCCTTGTACTAAGTTTGGTTAAATTTGGCCCAGTGGTTTCAGAGAAGAAGTCAAAAATGTGAAAAGTTTACAGACGGACAGACAGACAGACGGACAGACGGACGGACGGACAGACGGACGACGGACAACGGGTGATCAGAAAAGCTCACTTGAACCTTCGGTTCAGGTGAGCTAAAAATGTAAGAATTCAAGAGATCGAAGTGAGGTGGGGGGAATCTGAAATTTAATCGATATTTCGCCGAATCGTTTCAAAAAATTCGACGGAAGACCTACTCGTTACTCGTAACGAGATCGTATCTAGTTATTTGTAATAATTTCAAAATAAAGAAAACTTTGTTTAGGGTGGACAATTTTGACGTATTTTAAAATAAAAAATTCAGAGGCCACTAATAGATGAAAAGTAGGTCATTGAAATTAGAAATAGTACTACTATAGTAGGACTACAATGTACAATAAGCAGTTTTTGTTCCTAATAGTTTAACTTTTGCGCCCCCGAGAAAACGTCATCCTTAATAGAGAACTCATTTTTGGCTTATTAAAGCTTTCAAATACTGTTTTTAGGGCATACATATTCTTAAATAGCATCGAAAATGTACCCCATAATATAAAATCATTTTTCATAACACATGTAAATTAGTAATATACATGTTCTTTTCTATTTTTAAATATAACGGTCTGAAAAAGAGGTCAATCATCAGCATACTAGGAGGAAAATGTTAGTTAATATGCATTTTGCATAAAATAAATGGATGAAGAAAAATTAAACTGTCATGAAAAATCTTACTAGATGTACATTGTACTAATTATGGCTGCCCTTACTTGTGTTTAAATAGTGACCTTCATATGGTAATTAGATTTCTGAATTAAACTTCTCACCTCTTACTTCTGGACCCTTATTGTAAAACAGTTAATGTCATGTTAACGTTCAACTAATAAATTGTTCGCCATCCACTTGCATCATGTCTTTCAATTTATGATTAAAGAGCAGGGTCCTGTTGGGATGAGGGGTGATGTGTTCATTCGCACTTGCTTTTGATTTTTTGATGTGTGAGTCTGTCTCTAGCTGAGTGATCCTTCCTCGGTCTGTTGCATAAGACATAAATCGTGGTTACCTACAAGGAGAATGCGTTCAATTCTGAACTCTCTGTGGCTGTTGGAGCAGTGAAGTTGAAAGGAGCACAAGGCCGCACGATGTTCCCCCAAACTCTCGAAACCTAACGCAACGATTCAAAAAGGTTTGAAGACTTATTGTTAAAAAATGAAGTAATGCAGGCTGAATTAATACCGAAAAATTAAAGAAAAAAAAAAGATTTGTTATAAAAGTCATAAGATTTTAATGCAGTTGATTTCAGAATGAGTTAATAAAATAGTGTCTGTCACAATCAATGATGAACAACAGAATACAAAGAAATTATTATCAATTTAAAACAATGATGTTTATTCAATAGTACAACCTCATAAATTTACCTACACAGAGTACTAATTTACAATAGAATTAAAAAAGATCTATTGTAATTTGTTATCTCTGTTCAGATAAACAGCTCAAAACAATTTAAGTACATAGCTGAATATATTAAGTGCATCACTATCTGTTGTAAGGTCTTTCCAGAAGTACTATTGCTGTCTTTCACCTTGAATGGGCAATATTAAACTACAGCTGCAGTGCATCTATCATAAAAAATATTTATCATTTGATAATTAATCAAAATTAAATAGACAAAATGTGTAAACAGTAGGATAATGAGTTAAATGAATTTCCATTTTTTGAAAACATAACAACACTGCTTAGCAGTTTAATTGTTTTCAGAGAAATCGTTTGTCCTGATCATACTTATAATAATGGTCTTTCACATGATCAAACAATTCCATTGTATATCACATACACTACAACTTATCTATGTTAACAGCATTAGCATGTTCCATAACTACACAGGTAAGTTGCATTCTAAAAGGTTGCTGAATGTTTAAGCGATAACCAATCATTCATTAAAAAGGGAAACTTTTATCAAATTGTAGTTACCTTTCTTGTCAACTATGTTATAGTGTTCGATGGAAATATATAAAGACAATCATGTGAAGGTATGGGACAAAAAGTGTCGTAAACTTCTGCGAAAAACTGATCTGATATTGCATTTGTTTAGATAGTTACTTATAAGTGCAACAGTTCCAAAGTACAGATTACTTTTGTTTCTCAAGACAGAACATAAACCATTAGGCATTGTAAAATACTTTAATTAAGACGATTGTAAACACAATTTCTTTACTGCCCTTTATTTGTATTCTAATGCAAATATCAAGGATTAACACTATTCATTTTTTTCCATTGATGTTTTACAGTGTGCAACTTTATATGCAGTCTGAAATGCACATTACTGATATAAATATTCAATATCATTTGTTGTACAAGTATCATTTTCATCGACCAAAGACAAACAACCTTGAAATTTACATTATTTTGTAATTTTTTGTAAAGAAATTATAATTGGAAATTCTGTTAAAGTTTCATAAGTAATGATACACTTGTTGGACAATACTCATCTAAAGAAACTTTGTTCTAATAGTACATCAATAATTTGGTTTTTTACTTTTAGGTAACTTTGTCAATTATGCTTAGCTGCAAACAATAAAACAGATCATTTGAAATAGAATTACAAACTATAATCCCACAAAATGTAATAATATTTAAGAAATATTTTAAAATCTTAACGATTTATGTTATATCTTTATAGTTTTATGTTTCTCAGAAGTTTTATAAATCTAAGTAATGTTATACAGTTATATGATTAGTGTATATATTTACAAGTTTTTAGTGAGTTATTCGAAAACAAACATAATATTTAGAGTAAATTTTTAATTGATTTGTGTTAATGGCTGATGTACTAATAACAATTTTCATTGTGTCGTAATATTTTTATTATTCGAGCAATTTGAGTTGAATAAATAAAAAGACCAACACCTCTCTCTCTCTCTCTCTCTCTCTCTCTCTGTATGTCTCTCTGTCTGTCTGTCTCTCATAAATATTTAACTTTGATTTTTCTTTGCGAATAGATTTATATACCTTTGATTTATATAATCCATGCGTTTACGTGATAAATAAATAATTCAGACAAAGTTTCATACAAAGTTTACACTATAACATGCCATACTAAAGCTATAAAACTGTATAAACCTGAGAATGTTCTAGAAAATGCGGTTAACCAATAGGTAGTCATTTTTTTTTTTGGATGAAAGACTACGACAAGCTACTTTGAACTTGGTCAGTTGTGTGTGATAAATGGTTATAAATCCTCAATCAGTATTTGAAAGATGCGAGCCTTACCTGCAGTTCATAGCCTGGTTATTAATATATGCACGCCCCACCTCAGTGATATTGCTGTGCAATGTTTGAATAAACTACAGATTTTATTTGAACAATTTCCTGATTATATAAAGAATTAAAAAATGTCAAACTATTGATATTTCAAGATAAAGAATCGTTTTGTAAAAGTGCGATAAACTAAATAAGATATTTTAAAATAACGTTATCATCAATTATTCTCTATGTATATCAAAACATCTGCATTCTTATTTCATTGCATATCGAAATCTTGATTTTATTTTGCTTTGCCTTCAGCTACATGTATCTAGTTCAAGAGAACAGAGTCTTAAAACCATTTTCCTAAGTTTCAGGTTAGTTTGCATCCAAACCCCTGGGTGTCAGCGAGGAACCACGTTTGGGTAGAGATTGGTTGGTGGTTCAATTTATTTATAAACATGTTTTTAATAAGAAATTAGAGGCTATAATTTGTGACATTGATCGAGAACAAAAAAAAAATTGATTTTATTTCTGATTAATTCCATTGAAAATGATATGGAAGCAAACTAGTTTATAGTTGCAAGTTCGTTTGAAAATTGACTTCCGTGAATTTTTAAAGTGTTAAATCGGTTTTTATATTTTTGTACAGATTTAAATGGATCCCACCCTGAAATTAGAGGCGTTAAAAAAATGAAAAAAACCCCACTTTGCTAAACAAGCTTAAGAAGATGCATTGATAATTCTGGCCAAATGGTTCTGAAGTGGAACATTTTAAAGCAATATGAGCTGCAATTTTCATGTTGAATTTTTTTTTTACGAAAATGTTATTTTCTACTAAAATGACTAAAAATATCATGGTTTTTAAATTTCTGTAAGCCATATTTTCGTGAATAAGGTCGCTAAGAGGCCTTAATTGGAGCAAAATTGAATTATTGTCGTCCTGTACAAAAATTGATCTGCTATATATTCCTTAGAAGATAAATCTTTCCTCTGACAAAAAATAATGATTTTTTCAAATTTTATTGATGATAAAAGTTTAAGTTACATGAAGACTTATCATACTAGCAGGTTTTTGCAGCAAAATAAAATTCTAAAAAATACAGCTCATATTGCTTTAAAAACACCCCATCTATTTCTCATTTTTTACAAATTATCTCTACTAGGTTGGAAATGCATTTTATCAAGGAATATTAAGTGTAAATTTTGGTCAAAACTAATTTTTCGGTTCCAGAGAAAAAGGTTAAAAAACGGTAACACTACGGAAACGACGGCAGACAAATTTCGATCAAGCAACTGTCAAGCGATGCCTTAATTTGTTTTATACGAAATACATGTAATGCCATACTTGAAGCACAATTCCGAGTAAGTTACCATTTCATCAAGCATTTCTTACGTGGACCGGGTTTTGCAGGATCTAATCACGACTGATTCTTAAAGACAGGTATATCAAACGAATCAGGTGAATAACTTTATTTGGTTGTTGCACTTCATTGTAAAAAAACCCGTTACCTTTCTATAGTCATGTAGGTTATGTTTAAAGAATATGTATTTAGGTGTTTCAAATTTCATTGAAATCCAGAATGATTATAATACAACGTTGTCAAAAATATGTAAATTATCTAATAAAGCAAAAAGACTTCAGCAGTTCCAACGATAAAATAAGCAGGCCACGCAAGAATAGTGACGTGTCTCCGGAAGGTTTGATAGTCTTGCTAGTTAACTTTGTCATTCATGTAATAGCATTTCTACTACATGAAATAAAGAATGAGCATTCTTTTCTTTTCAGATGATTACACTGATGTAACCATAAGTCACTAGTTGTCCATAAAAACGGACAGGTATGCGTTATAAATTATATTTTGTCACCTTTATGTGAACTTACGATGTATCTATGGTAATTCTTAAAAGTACATGTATAATGGACTTGTCCAAAATATATTTTGGGGAGTGGAACTTTCCAACCAACCTCAGTTAACATCGCTGCATACATGCATACATCAATTTTCTTTAGTATATTTTTACGTTCAACTTTTAAAGCTCCAAATTATAAAAAGTAGTAAACACTCGACTGTATCACTTTATGAGCTGCACACAACAAAAAATTGATTTGAAGGTGAGTCTAAACGAGGTTAAGGAATGCATATGCGCTTATGCTCCCAAATTAATTTGAACTGGTTATATTTTTCAAAAGAAATAAGGTAGATGTAAATGTATAAAATATTGTGTTATGTTCTTCCATCGCAAACACGTTATACAAATTGTAGAATGTAAAAAATAGAAATTTTATATGGTGCTTAATTTCATTAGCGGATGCCCATCAATGCATACCATTGTCTACACAAATGAGTAAATCAGCTCATTACAATCCTTACATAATCACTGCACTGCGTGCGCGCGAAATTAATCTCGATTCCCAAAGATTTTGAATAATATGTTGTGTTTACAGTATTGCTGCTGCATCTTCACATATATGTTGGGGTATGCATTAACTACATATGTTCAAATATACTGAGTATTACACATTTGAAGTGTAATACGTCCTAATAATATTGTGTCCCTATTAATTCATATTTCCATATTTCGACATTGAAGTATAGGCACGCGTTTTAAAGGGGCATGGTCACGATTTTGGTCAAATTTTATTTTTCTGTTTTCATTACTTACAATGCTTTAGGAATGCATTTCTAATGATCAAATAAAATTTGAGAGTCATCCGTAGAGTTTTAAGTAAGATACATAGCTCACAATTCTTTGTTATGTAAACAAGGCTCGTGCTCTGTTTTTGTTTACATGTTTCAATATACCGGTAAAAAAATCTTTTTCAAGCTGATTTGTTTATCTTTTTATTCATTTTAAGCATTTATAAACAGTTCCTAACGTTTAAAACATTCGTTTTAGGTCTATAACTGGAATTTTCACTTCAACATTCAAAATGTAAACAAACGCTTTGTTTACATAGCAAAGAATTTTAAGCTCTGTAACTCGCTTATAACTCAATGAATGACACTCAAATTTTGGTTGCCTATTAAAAATGCCTTACTGAAGCATTGTCAACATTAATATTGGAAAAATAATTTTTGACCAAAATCGTGACCATGCCCCTTTAAGTGCCTGATGGTAAATATGGCAGCAAGATGTATATCCCTGAAAACGCTTTGAATAACTCCGCCTATAATAATGTTCTTATATTTGCTGTTTCTTCTTTGATGTACAAGGAATAGAATTGCAGTCAAATGCATGTTAAAAAACCCCACATACGTCATTTAAAATCAAAAAGATTGCCTTTCTTAATTTAATGAATCTTTACGTCATTTGGGGAAAAAAAAAATAAAAAAATAAAAATTAAATAAAACATGTATCTATTCTAAGTGTCTTCATGTATACCTAACATACATTGCCAGCCATGCTAGATTTCTGTTTTAAAACATTAATTAACTGTTTTGACACAAATGTAGAAAAATCCTTTAATAGCATCTCCGAAGTACATTGAATGTAAAACATGAAGTCAACAACTCTAAAAATGGCTACTGCTATGGCCTGTGGAGTGTTATATAGTAACACAGTTAAATGAAGGCTATGGTGATTATCACAATATTTTTTTTCTGGTTTATAACTCGTATTTACTCGTGAGTATCATAACGACAGTGCTTCAGATCTGTTTTTTCACAAGCAAAAAGCTTCCATATAGCAATTGAAATCTATGTCAAAGCAAAAATATCCTGTTGCTTTTATCCTGTTGCCTTTGTATCTCTTTTGTGTGGATGACTTGTTTATTTTGTTTAGCGTCAGTTCGATGTGTTCTGGTCCTTTTTTCCGGCGCTGGACGAACTCCGTTTTAGCGTTATCCCTAACTTGGAACAGATCTTGTCCACCACGTTAGGTTTTACGTTCACGGCTTCTAGTTCCTCTTGTGTGATCCATTTCTCGTCTTTTTTCAGGTCATAGCCATGTTTTACAAGTTTTCTTCCTATGTAATAATTTGGCGCTTTATTTCCTCTCAAAGCTATCAACATGGCTGTGTGTCCCAAACGATTGTGAATGTTTACGTCACATCCAGCTCTGATTAAATATGCACAGGCTTCGTTTCTGTTTTCTTGAATTCCTAAGAGTAACGCAGTTTTACCAGTGCAGTCTCTTTCGTCCAATTTTGCACCTGAAAACATATTTAAAATTTCATCTAAAGGGTCATGGTACCGTTCAATAATGACTTGATTTTAATATTGATCAATCAAGGAATATGGATAGTAAACGACTCATAAGATCAATATACAACTTAAGAGGGCTCGATGGTCATGGCCATTTTTAGAGTATTTTAATCTCCTTAGGAAAAAGAGCTCTGAATAAAGATAAAGGAAAATGATCAAAATTTAAAGCTAAAATATTTGAATTTTTTATTTACTAAATGTTGGTTCATGGCAAAAATATCATATGTCAAAGTTTAAGACAGATCTGACGGTTAATTTGTTGACCACCCAGCCTCCTTAAAATTAAAAATAAATATATTGTAGACAGAAACTTTTCAGTAAAGAAAAAAATCTTCAAGTAACATTTTTAAAATGCAACAATTAATTATTTTTATAAAATATTTCTAAAAAGAGCCTTTTCTAGGAGGTAGAGTGTTAAATTGGCCTTGGTCAACCAGCCAATTTCACGTACTGTATTAAACTTTATTGAAAAAACTGACTTTAGTATATAAAAAAAAATAATCCTCAAAGATGACTAACTACATTCATGCAAGTTTATGGAAGATCAGGTGATTAATGTTGTTTGTTTACCTTTCTGCAATTTTACCAACACGCACAGTAAACACACATGTCAACCCGTGACCTGAAGGCAACCCACGCAATGTTTTCTACCTATATCATTCTTACCTGCTTTGTGAAGGTATTTGACAAGGTCAATGTCATCGTACAATACGGCTCGCATCAAAGGCGTCTGTCCCAGAATTGTTTTTGCATTCAAATCACACCCTGTAGAAATAAAAAGAGCAATTTTAAGGGCTCGATGGTAATGGCCATTTTTATGCTATATTTAACCTCCGTATGAAGAAGAGCTCTGTATAAAGAAATTTTAAAGCTAAAATATTTGGATTTTTCTTTACTAAATGTTAGTTTATGGCCAAAAATATCAGATGTCATAGTTTAAGGCAGATCTGATGGTTAAATTGTTGACCACTAGCCTCCTTAACATCTTTGCCCTTTACCCACACAACAATACTTTAAATATCTATTTTTTTTTCAGATTTTTAGGTTATCATAACAAGACATGCATTTGTTTTATCTATTTAAATTCGTATGCGTGTCTTGATGAAAATCAATTACCACTTACATGTATAAAAATAACCAGTGTTTCATTGTAACTGAGTCATTTTGCTGTCATATGGATTTTTCCTCCATTTGCATGACTAATAATTTATATTATACAAACAAGAGAAAATCTGGAAACTGCCTATAGAGTCTATTCAGAGCTTTTCTCCATATCTCTTATATTTGTATTCTAATTGGATTAAAGGTTTTTTTGTCTATGATTCAAAGGCTGTCAAAACTGATTGCTATTGTAGTGGAAGAAGAGATGTAATTTTGATTTGCGACGACATATATTGCTTCAAAATCGTGACACATCTTTATGAAAAGCTGTCAATCGAAATCAGAGATAATCAGATTGTTAATAATTCACAAAATAACAAAACTTCCTCTCACTCATATACATGGAATTGTCAAGCATTTAAACAGCCTTATTACCGATGTAAATTCATTTTGTCAACTGCCAATTAGCGACCGAATCCAAACATGCATAACTAAAGGATTAGATATGATGATGACCAGATGTTGTATTTAATTTTATTTGGTAACAGTCTGTGACTACGTTCTAATGTCAAATCCACCCATTAGGGGAAAAAATGTTCGCGGAAAACACGACCACACTATTTAATACAGCAAGTTAGCACTCTGTGCTGATATAAGACAATCGAGGGCTCTAGAACGACATGGACTGGTTGATCAATGTAATGTGAGTCTTCTGAGGTCGACTCTGGCCATCAGCTTATGACCTGGAAACAACTTGCACTTGCCTTACAACAGATGGCTTATTGTGACAATAAAAATGTCAGTCCTAGCTAAATGTTCAAAAGATCCACTGGTGTCCGGAACGTAGGGAGGGGTATACAGTTTATCCGCAGTTTTATGGCAGTAGAGATGGCTAGTCCTATGTACGATGCCAACAGGGTTGCTTCTGCAGACAAGGTTCATAATGCACTATGTATGTACTGATACAGGATGTTGCCCCCCCATACAAGCCCTGCTTACTAGAGCTTTTTTCCACCCTAATCGTGTGGATGTGAGCGTGGGGTTAAGGTTTTTTTAAAATTGTTTCGGTTCTTTAAATTTAACACGTTTTTAGGTCAAACTAAAGTTCTTAGAATGAAATGCGAACATTGGGAAGCAGAAACAATCATTTTTTATTTATCAGTTGATGTTTATTGCTGAAATTAAAGAAACCTTATATCTTCTTGTACATCAGTACAGTCACTGGGACAAAGCAAACGAAAAAGACCACGTGATTAATGCCGACTGCGAAGAAGACCAAAAATGAGTTCCAGGTTTTGCATAATGTTGTACGCTACACTGACGATGACTATGATAAACAAAGGGTAATTAGGATGAGTAACATCAACGACAGACTAATTTTAGACTGCTACATGATAGGTTAAAGAGATGCAAGTAACACCTAGTTTACATAAAAAGAGATATCATATTTCTCATCACCAAAGGGACATTCAGCCGATTTGATAGCTAAAATTACAAGACTTCTTTGATTGAATATCTATAAAAAACAAAGCAATTTCCTTACATTTTCCTACAAAGGAATTCATAGATCTAAGAATACATTGTGTTGATTTGAAAAGGCAGTGACGTCATAATAATAAACTGAAATATAAAAAGACTGACTTTGGAGCGTCATGAAGTATTTGGAATGACCTCCAAATGGTATTTCCGGTGAAATAAACTAAATATTTAAATGTATAGAGTAGAAAAATCATGTACAACGTCATTGAAACTTTACAGCAATTAACTCTGAGGCATTGTATTTTACTTTGTTGGCCAGCTGAAAAAATCATATTTTATCGTTCTGAAGTAGTGTAGAATAGGTAATTTCACATATTAATCTCTGTATGGGGTTTACTAGACCAATACGTATAGAGGTTAACATTTGTGATAAATACCTTTTGCGATCAGAAACTCAACGACCTCTAAGTTTGACCTCTCTACGGCCTCGTGGAGCGGAGTGATCCTGTAGATATCCCCTTTGTTGACATCTGACCCCGCGCTTAACAAACGTTTCGCCTCCTCAAGATCACCGACCTTTGTGGCGTTGAAGAATGTGGTCCGACCTTTGGCGTCTCTTTTGTCCAATATGTTATCCGGGAGTGATCCGGCGGAATCCGAACGAGAGAGGCGCTTCTTATTAATGAGTGGGGATTGAGAGGTAAGACTCCAAGAGGAGGGGTATGACGTAAGGGTCATGTCCCCCTCCCCCCGCCGATCCTCCCGTGGGGAATCCGTCGTGAATTAATTCGTTAATCCAAAACAGATAATCACTGCTAAACCTGAAATATGCCACTGATCCGTCTTCAAAGGATAATGAAGAAAGTTTGATTAAATTTTCTTTTTCACAAGGAAATAGTGAGCGTTCGTTAACACAAACCGCAGTATATTTCAGGGCAAATGAATGCAACAAGTAGAAATTAATACACCGCTTACGGCATTGTGTCGTTTGCCGAACGTAAATTTAGCCACGCGGAACTGGTAACTGTCATAATTTAATCATAATTTACTAGCGACTTCTTTTGTCTTTGTTGTAAAGTAATGATACGCAATAATTCTTTGGTTTTAACTTTTACAAATATGAGAAATTGATGTATCTTTCTTTTCTTTATACAGTAACTTGATTTTGATCGATATGATAAGGACATGCATGTACATATATCACTTCAGATTGTTACACTCCTGCCCCAGGCAAAGCTATGGACATATCATAAGGCATAGCTAACGATTTCCAAAACACTAGGTGGAAAATAATTACTTCTTCTGTTAACATTTGACTGGATAAATCCTGATGATAAATACTGCCCTGAAAACAAGAGACCCTTGGCAAGATTGTTCAACATATCATTAATTTTTCAAATACTGATTTTTTAAAACACGATTTTCGTACATTTTAATTCTCATAATAATATAAAAATAAATTTGTGAAAATTACAAATTGAACAGAGTTGTTTGAGTGATTTTTCAGCTAGCTGGCATGGTCAATATTTTTGCATTGCGTGCCATACGACTATCTTAATGTATAAGTGAGATAAAACCAACAGAAATATGCAAAATTATATTGACTAACAAATAAAGCATTAACTTTAATTATTATAGTTCTGCTGAAAATGTTTTAGCGGAAAACAAAATCTGAAAAATGTAGTCCGAATTTCCTCTGCTTTGCTATCAGTCCATTTTTGTTTGAGCCTAATTCCATAATATAGTAAAATATCGAATGTTTCAATTATAATTAATTTTATAAATAATTTTTGTGTTCAGAACACATAGTACTCATGTCATTGAATTTTATAACAATCCGAATTTGGTAACTTAAATCCTGAACAAACAATATTGTTAATCTATTTAAATCATGATCAGTACCCATCCACCTCAACATTAATGTTTACAACTCCACCTGAAACAAATCACATAATTCTATATTTATGTTATCAACAAAATAAGATATTTATTTAAGACGTAAGGTTAAAAGCATTAAACATTACTATCAAAACTCATAAGCCATTGGACAGAATCACCTAGAATAAAACCATGTTGGGTTTTTTACTTCGTGTTGTGTGACTTGATTCCAATTGGTGTCTAAAAATATAAACAATGTGATTGAGGCCATTAGAAAAGAAATGGAATTTTTAGCAATTTCACGGAATGCAAAAATATTGACCTTGCCAGCAGAATAAGGTCAATATAAGTAGTTTGATACTATAAATGATTTAGTATTATCATCATTCAGGTTTTTTTAGATTGAATGAAAAATGGGTAGAAGTTTGAAAACTGATAGAAGAAATTCGGACTGGAATATTTTTAAAAACTGTTACTGAAAACTTAATTTTTTGTATCTATTTACTGCCACTGTCATTCATAAACTGTATTTCATTTTCTAAAGAGTTAAATTATATGTTATATTTTCACAATTAAAACTCTCAATCATAATGTAAAGTTTTAGGGGATTTACCTGAATTTTTCATAAAATATCAAATGGCCATTAACTTAAAAAGTATGTAATTGACCCACTTTTTTGAAAGTGAAAAATAAAACTACAGGCAAAGGTATACAGCATACAATAGATGATTTTCATAATCATCAGTGGAATTTGTTTTCATTCTGAGTAAACGTCATCCTTAAAGAGGATTGGCTGGTCGGGGATCTTGAACAGTTATGGACTATTTTAATCTCATTGAGAAGAAAAGCGCTGCATAAGATATAGGAAACTCATATCGAATTTTAAACTTAAGTATATTTTTCTTTTTTCTTTTACTTAACGATACTTTAAAGCAAACAATATTATCTAAATATTCAAGATAGACATCATGGGTAATTTATTGACCACTTAGCCTCTTCAAATATTTTTAAAGATTTCAATTTTTTTATTACACTATTCATTTTTACAACAAACCAACTACTGAGACTCAACAGGGCATAAAATTTACTTAGAGCCAATTTGTAAAAAGATGTTTCGTATTTCGATTTTGCATGCATCCAGATGTAGTGTGTAACCCACTTTAGTTTGAATTTAGTTTGGGCCAATATTAATTGACCAGAAGGGTATGAAGCTCAATAAAATGAATGAAGGAAGATGAAAGAAAACATCTTCTCAAGATTTACAATGCTACAGTTTGTAAAATTACAATGCAAGCATCCTGGTATAATCAGATTTATGAACAAAATGTGTTTGCCAGGGTCAAAGACGAGTTCCTAGGAGGGATAAAAAGTTAAAAGTTCTTCATTAGAATATATACCGTACAGAATGTTAAGAAATTGAAATTTGTAAGCAGTGGTTCTTGGGTTGATTTTTAATTTAAAAAGTGCTCCTTTTCAAATGTAATGGTCTTTCGTTTTAACAATATATAAAGCCTTTTGCACTTCGGTGTTTTGTGCCATGTTTAGTGTAAGTAGACCCAAAACTTGCAGAAAAGATCGTTCTTTGGCAAAGATTAGTAACGTGTAGTTTTTTCATAAAACTTATTGAAATGTTTTGATATTTAAAAATTCTATTAATTTGAAGGTTATTGACATATATGATTAAAACCCATTGTGTGTCTAGCGGTGATTGTACATTTTCTACCACCAATGATATTTCGACTCCTCACTCCAACAATTCTTGAATCAAGATCCCTAGGATCTCAGACAGGTTTTTTTTTGTATTTCTTTCCATAATGTATATTTAAAATAAGTTTTCTTGTATTTCTATCTACATGTATAATTTAGATTTAAACTAAGATTACTTGTATTTCTTTTTATGATGTAATTTTGAACTAAGTTTTCTTGTATATATTTCTATCATGTAAATTTGAAGTTTTCTTGTATTTATTTCTATAGTGTAGTTTGAACTGATTTCTTGTATTTTTCTCTATCATGTAGCGCGATTTTTAAAAATTCTATACAAGATTCCGGGTAAGAAATCAAAGTAGCCCCCAACACCCCCATCCCCCTAAAAAACCCACATAGCCAACTAAATGGATATGAAATTTCAATGTTATGAACTAGTGCTTCTAATTTAGTCTTATCAACCTAATTCCTATCTATCAAAATGATTTTTTTCGTAGTAAATCATAAAAGACATATTCCACCTAAATCAGAAAATTGAAAGATTTAGAACCTTACTTCAATATCAATACAAATCTATGTCGGTAGCGCTTCTCCTCCACTGTCTTGCTGACTGATTACCATACTTTTTGTGCTAAAAGTAATTTTTCTCATGAAGTTAACATACATTATATGAAGTATAACCACCCCCTCCCTCCAAAAAAGCCTTTTTCCTCAGCGAAGTATAAGAAATGGAATTTTTGGTTTTTAGTCAAAAGCAGTGCAACGAATAACGCTTCAAGAACAATGTACTTCAAAAATCTCGACGTGAATGTTAACATCCACACCTTTAACAAGTCAATTTAAAAAAAAAAATAAATAAAAATTGGCTTTGAATAGAAAAAAATTATTTAAATACATGTTACAAAAAATCAATTACCTCGCATATATAATTATGATTCACAGAGAAAAGTATTTCACACGTATTCTTGAAAAAGAGGAAAACAACAGTCTAGATCAGAAAGGAAAGGGAAAATTATTTAATTTATCATGATACATTTCCACGTATTGGAGAGTAGTATTTTTGCTGACAATGTCATTTGAACCAATCTGATCGAGGCACTATTGTCTTCTCTTGTTAGAGCCATTAATCATATGAAAACCACAAACAGAAAATCACACATGACAACCAAAAATACATCGCGTTAATTTTGTTGTTAATAATCGTTTACCTTTTTCTGTTTGATTGTCTGAAGCACGAGGTTGAATTACAATCACAGTTTTTATGGTATAAAGCGGAACCCACAAAAAAATATTACTGGGTTTTTTATATTTGTAAACCTCAAATCAGTGTAGAGGTAGTGGAAATAACGGTTCTTTTCTAGCTAAAGACGATGACAACGTTTATTGGTCGAATGTTTATTCTAAGTGGTCAGTCGAATACGACTGTTGAATACAGAAAGAAACAAAATATGACAGAGTATCGGTGATTGATTCATGAAAATAATCCTAAATTCATGAAATATTTCCTGAAAGTTCAACTCCAAATGATAAACAAAGATAAGGTATATTTTACTCTTCTTAAAATGTTTATGAGAGTTAAATTTGAAAATTATTTAAACTGTTTAATCTTTGCTAGGTATATTTGCTACATGCAAGAAACAAATGACAGAATTCTGATAATCAAATTTATTCCGAAGACATCAGAAGAAGATCAAAATACAATTGTATGTCGTGAGTTAGTATTAGGCTTGCTGTTGCCATAACTAAATGAAACTACGACCGGAAGGAGTGCACTGATTAAATTGTGTATAGATAATGAACTTCTGATTTTAAATGTTCCTCAATTCATGCGCAAATTGATTTGGATGGGATAGACAATCAATAAAATCAAATTGGTCATAATATGTCAATTTTGACCAATCTAATTAAAAATTAATTCCTGATCCTAGAAGGACAATTTTCATGTCCATATAAAAAAAATAGCAAATGAAACTATTATGATAACTCCAAACTCAATCGTTGGAGCTTAAATAACTTTATCATTTAAAAAAAAATATATTGATCACAAATAGTGTTATAGATACGGTAAAAACCGGTGGGTGTCATATCATAAGAACACCCTTTTCCGTATCTGTATTAACTCAACCCAGTCCTATCTCACCACCCCAAAAATCAACAGTATATTTATCAGTGCATGATGTTGCGATTTATATTGATTGATTTGTATTACTGACATAATGTTACATAATGGGACGACTTAAATATTTTGTTAAACATATCACATTTTCCACGAAGCTTCCTCTTTATATACCAGTTTCCGAAATTTAGCAATAACGCAATCAGAATATACCTGTCATAAATAAAATAAAATATTGCGTAATTGTATACACCAAAATTGAGTTTTTCGAAATTGATAAGGTTGGTGTAAACAAGGCAAAAGGGATTTTTATACGAGGGTCAAACAATTTTGATTTGATCAGTAAAATTTAATTTTCTTGTCATGATATGTTAGAACATTTCAACATATGTCATCACGTCATCATTGCGCTGATGTACAGCACAAACTGTCAATCATCTTTAACCTGTCAATCATCTCCAACCAGTCAAAGTTTGATCGATCTTTATGTTGAACAAAATTGCTAATAAATAAAACTGTATCTTTCATCAGTACTTATCTTTCTGAACTTTATGTCGGAAACAATATTGATGTGTCGTCTTGGCTTGCACGATCTTGCAGGAAGGGTTTAGAAGACAGTGACACCACACTGACTTATGCAGCCCACGGAGTTCAATCAAACAATAAAACCCCCATAGAAATCACAGTCGCTTAGACATGGAGCGTGCCAGTCAAAATGATGTCTAATTTTTAGGAAACACAGTTACATTAGATTCCAAGAATGTCCTTTTGTAATTCTTACAGTACACAGCCTGTGGAGAACAATCTACATGTTTTAAAGAACTTTTAATTAAAAAAACCCAAATGATTTTCAAGATTGTTAATTGGACCGTAGAAAGGAAATATCATTTGAATCGAAGGAAACAACTGCAACAGGAATAGAATAATTGGAAACAAAAGAAGAAAAGGAAGTAAAATTAAAGATAAAATTGAATAAGAAGTAACCATAATAGAAATAACAGCAAAATAAAACAAACAAAGTAAATTTCATTTATTTTCTCTCTTTATTATATTATTTTAGATTATTTGATATCAGAAAATCAGTTCAATTTTATAAAGGACGTTGCAAATGAAAAAATATACAAGGTATTGTTTTATCTACTTTCTTTAACAGAATCAAGAAATATACCTGGTTACCTTGTGCTCATAAATTTTCAGGAGACTTAATTTTTGATTTCATATCTTCGAATTTTATTTATTAAGTTTTGCACCAAAAAAGGTAAATATACAGATCAAACCTTAAATTTTACGGTGTGATCGTCTATAAAAACACTTAACATATATAAAGGCTGTAGACAATCCTATTGCCCCTTATCTATTTATTCCCTGTGCAAAAAGTTTAGCCATCTTTTGTAGTTTATAGTAAGGAGCATTAGATATTCCAGTATATATGATTGATGATACTTTTGGCTGCACTTGACACAGTAGATTTTTTCTCCACTTTCTCAGGTCAAAAAATAAACAGCTTATAATATGAGAATTTTTTTTAACAAGTATACAGCTGAATCACCATTCAAGATGGAAACTAGTATGGTGATGAATAAAGTTTAGTTTAGTAGGAATTGAATTTTCTGAAGATTTAGGGAAAAAAAAAATTAAACAAAATCATAAATATTCAGTTACCAAATAATAAAGCTATGATACAACAGTGGAACAGGAGAATACTCACTCCCATTGGTCGGGTTACTGTTGCTCTAATATAACTTTATTCTAAGCTTTATTAACCTTTTATTTCAGGGAAAGGAACTTTGTTTAATCTTAAATACTCTCTTTATGAATTTGTATGGATTGAAAATGTCAGAGACGATTTATCAGTTAAGGTTACTCTAAAGGGTTAGGCGTGCTAAAGAATGAGCAAATGATCATAAAACTATTTACTAATAGATAACATGGTTAAACAGTTAAATGCTGTTATAATCAAAATTGACCAAAAATATGAAATAAAAAAAACCCCAGTAGATATTAAAGCTTAATGATAAGAAAAAAATACAATAACTTAAAATCAAAAAACAAACAAAAAAAGCAGTTAAATAATGAAAAACAATAGTAACCATTGGCTGAATGAAGGGAAACAATAGATAAAAAAGCTGAAGAATAACATAATTACGGGAACAAACATCAGAAATTAAAAGCAGCAGTAATTCAATAAGGACGAGTGAAAAATAGAAAAAGAAACAGTTTTACTTCGTTTAAAAACATTCAATCTTTCGATTCTTATAAAACAACTGTTAACTGTTTTTATCGATTTCAAGTGATTCAATTATTGTTTCTTCTATGTTATTATTAGAATCAAAAGAATAAATTTTATTTTACTGAATAAAGAATAACAGCATAATAAAGAGACAACAGCAAAAATGATAATTTAAAAGATAAGTCGAGGAATATCAATTATAATTTCATTTTTTGATTCCCACAGTGCATAACAAAGCAAAAACAGCTGAATCAAGGGAAACAACATAAAACAAATACACTTAAACTCTCTCAATGCAGCAAGAAAAACCTAAAAAACAGAAGAAAACAGAAACTTTGACATTTCTTTCTGACAAATTAACAAACCTCTGTGATGAAATGATGAATAACTAGACCATTTATGAAGGTCAAGATTATTAAAGAGACATCAATTAATCACGTTATATCGAGTACGTATATTATATATTTATACGTTCTATATCTGAATCATTTAGAAATTACCATATATATGCATGTATCTCTATAATTTTTAGTTAGTCAATAGAACCAAAGGGCCACTTTTAAAATCTCACATCATGGTAATAGTTGCATGTTTAGAATTAGAGAGATATAATAAAATGATTATGAATTAAAAGGTACCTCTTTAATAATATCTCATGTTTATGATATCGTCCTAGATTCAAACTACAAACATGAATTGATAAAACAGAAAGGTTAATTTTAAAATTCATCACTATTTACTATTTTATTATATGAGTCATAGACCACCAACATGCGCTTGATGCGTTCAAACCATTTTAGTAATTATCATAAGGTTTACTTCATGCATTTGACAATTCTTCTCCAACTCCCAGAATCGCATAGCAATAAACCTCAAAAACCAATCATCTGCTAGACAATATGGATTTATCAATTCATACTTTGTCTATATTTCCCACAACTTTTCACGATAAGAGTAGTTCTTTTCATTCGCCCACATTGTGTACTTGTATCTTCAAAAGTCTGCTTTGTGTCTTACCTATCACCTAGATTTTACCTGTGTATTGCGGAAGGGCGGTTGACATCTCCGCATCACATGTTTGTCAATATCAGATTGTCACGTTGGACTGTAAGAAACATTTACCTGTATGATTAACAACTGACAACAGGTGTGTTAATGAAGCTGACAGATCACGTGTCTGTGGAAATTTAAATCACCTTTCACTTGGTGATATTTAATTCATTGAATATTTACATTTATAATGTATTTTTATTAAAACAAAAGTTTTTTTGTAAAACATATGGTATTTAACCAATATTATTTAAAAAAAAAAATTTTACAGTCAAATAATTTATGTCCATTATTATTCTGTATAACTTGGCCAAACGTCATCTGGCTCAAAGCTAGTAGACTTACATTTTCCACAATTATATTTAAAGAAAAGAAACATACGTTAAGTGATGTACTTTAGACAGCTTATGACTCAGTAAAAATAATATACAGGAATATTCAAAATTGGTTGTAAATGTCTGAAACACACCCACTGTTGGACATATAATTTACTTACAGTGTAATACATTAATACGCTATTCCGTCAATTCATGGAAATCGAATATATTGACCTTGAGATTTTCGCAAATCAAGAATAAATCAAAACATACCACAGGACTGACTACATTTAAGATTGTTCATAGGCACGATAGAGGGATTGTACAGTTTTATGTATTCCTCTATAATATGTGTTCCTGTATAATATCAATGTACTTTAAAAAAAAAAGAGATGCATTATACAGCTTCAGACGATAGTCGGTCATAATAAAAAAAGGAAAATGAGATATAATAAAGGCATAAAAGAAAATTCTTTTGATTTTATCTGTACTGATGTGTTTGTATAATGGAAATGCAATAAAAAGTTCATCTGTATCCCATAATCTAAGTAGAAGTTGTTGTAACGTGATAATTAACATAAATGTGTGCAAAGAGGACCATTTGCAAAAAGGATATAAATAAAAAATGCGAATCCGAATAACTGAAAAATATAATTAGGTTTATGCATTTATAAAAGTTCACTTGGGGCTACATCACATAAAAAGTTGAATCTTATTGCTCTAGAATTAGTAAAATCGGATTTCCGCACTTTGTTAATTTATTATAAAAGTGTCCTGGCAAAAATCAACATGGTATTTTGAAAAGACGCTTAGAAAATTAAAACAAATATTCATCACGAATATTTCAGTCTGGACAATCTTCAGAACATCCTGAGTTATAACCTAGGCATATCCTTTTCATCTGAAACATCATTGTGAGACACGCACCGTTGTATCTCTGAGTCTTAACTCATTGGGGTCATTCTATACACATTAGGCATTGTGCTTTGAAACGTATCTTGGACTTCCGACAGTTATCTCATCATTGACCAATTTTGGCAAGATCCCGAGATCTATAAGCAGCACCAACTTAGGAATAAAATCACTAAATCGTCTCCATCGAGTGCTTTAATTTGGCAGGTCATTGTCAAAACTGGTTATTCAAAATCCAGGTCGTAGCTAACTCCTTGCGAAAGGTTGATTCTATGTGAGTTTTCCCCCAAAAGTAAATGTAATTGCATCATCGTCTCTAGCAATAACACAACTGTTGCTAGCATATGCCTGAACGGTCTTTTTAAAAAAAGATTATTTTGATTGAAAAAATCCATATTTTCTTCTGTTCATCATTTTGAATTAAGAGTATCAGTTACAGAAATTCTATATCATATACATGTATGCCATCAAATTAGTGTATTTATCTATTTGGGATTTATCATTAACAGTATTGGTATATGAGTCAATATTGATTATCATTATGTGTTTTCATAAAAAATAGCCATGCGTCTCCCTTTATTTTAACTTCATGGTAGTCTAGAATAATTTTGATTTTTGTTCTAAGTGCATATGAGAGTAAAGATAGAATTTTTGATCATGCAAAGATTACATTTCATACCGAATCACTGTCCTCTTGTTATCAATTATTTCATCCGAAATAAAAAAAAATCCGTGATATGTTGTGGTCGACAATACCTGCTGATAACTCCATTTCAACAATCCACTTTTCAATACCAAAATGGGACAATGTTAGATAAATCGTTACGTGCAAATTAGTTTAAATTATTAATGTAATATACATAAGACACACGCACATAGATAAATCGACATGGGTGTGTACTTAATCTCTATCCTCCTGACTTTCGGATATTTTTAGATACGTTTAATTCATCACCTGTGGTACCTAGTACACAAGGTTATATCACTTCACTTTTCTTAAACAGCATATTTATTCTTTATATTCAAATGAGTTTTAGTCAAGATTTTAAGTAGAGACACTCATAATGACTCCGATAGGAGAACTTTTTTTCAAATTGAAGGAAAAAAAATGTTTAGATCAGGGCCAATATTAGCTAATGAAAATATGACTTTAATTTTTCTGAAGATTACAAAGAAGTCTACACCCAATCAAGATTACAAATAATTATTATAAGTAAGTAATATAAAAAATCTACTTTATCACAATAAAAAACTGAAAATAATCTTTGACACACAATAAATAAATTAATGCATACATTTGTTTAGGTGGGAACATAATAAGGCCATTTATGCCACTAAATGTTTTTCATTATTTTAATTTGAAGCCATCATCAATTTTCAAACGTGATTAAAAGATCGCGTGATTGCTGACACTGTGACCGGATATTGAGGACGACACGATGTGAATTATTCATGAAACGCCGACCTGTATCTCTATAAACAAGGTATGTAAACGAAATGTAATTAATCGTCGCTTGTACAAAAAACTCTTTATGTCAAACAGCCATCAATCAGTCTCTAACGAGATGGGATTAGAGAAATATGTAGTAGCAACAAAGCAACAATTTGTGTTTTTATACCTTGAACATTTGTAAAGCAATGCAGCAGAGCATCAATGATAATGTTAGATAAGACATGAAACTGAAAAAAAAGTATTACATAGTTATAATAAATAACATATAATTTGAAACCACATAATCACATGATGGCAAGGTACTGGGACAATAATGTTAATGTGTAATTAAGTAGAAAACTAGAAAAATAATTCACAATGTATCAAATTAAAACCACAGAATCACATGATAACAGGGTACTGGGATAGTAATTTAACGTGAGGATGAAAGCTGACCTCCTAGACAGCCTATCACTGCCAGGTTAATTCTCAAAGAGCCCGGTGATGATGTCATTTCTCAGAAACTAAGAAATTCAAGCGGTGATTGATTGTAGGCTATTGAAAATAAAGTTCTTGTATAACATCTGATGACTTTTTGATGACTGTGAGCCAGAAAAAAACCCCCCACAGAGCACATTATAAATTTCTTATTCAACATGTAAAACCAAAGGACTCTTAATTCAGACATGAAACTGCGTTTGTTAGAATTAAAATTCGTAAATATTGTTGTATATTTATTTATTCAAGATAGAATAATTAATATATGAAAAATGTCGGCTATTTTTGGTATATTCTCACACACTGCTTAACACATGTAGTTTAATCATGTATTATAAAAAAGAAATTAAGAAAAAAATTACGGTTTGTGGCAACATCATTTTGTATAGCGAATACAAGTTTTTTTTCAAATTAGGCATTGCATGAAAATTTTATAAGAATATCTTTTTTGAAAGAAAAGTGAAATTGAAAAGTGAGTATGCACTGGATGATGTAACAACACACTGTAATGAACTCAAGGAACACGCACTTGTTCACTTTTTTAAACCAAATTTCACCTTACCAACGTGCTTACTTGATATTCCATTTATTACATTTTACAACAAACCAATTTTTCTCGACCCTTTTTGCAATTCTTAATTAATTTATTTTTAACAAGTAGATGTCATCGCGTTTAGGAGACGTTCACGCAAACTTCATTCATAGAACAACAACGGCACTGCTCTATTCAGTGTTTTCTCGATAATTACGAGACGCGTGTCCTTATTACCCTTATTCCTTAATCATAAATTAAAAGTTGTATAACAATGAGTTGGTGGTACGCTGTGCTTGACCATCTCATGAAGTTGTACCGCTGTAGTTTACCTCTACCGAGTGACATCGTGTTTCTAAAAAAGATGGAGATAGTACAAGTTTATCTCTTATTCCTTATTTAGGCTTTAATATATTCATTTATTTATGTTGAAACGTAAAATTGAACAGTTTTATATGACAATATGACATATACCAATTTTCATAGTGAAAAACATTAAGTAAAATTATAAATATACTTATTTTAACATGAAGTGCATAAAAGTATGGTTGGTTGTTTATTCCAATGTTTGACATGCTGTACTCGTGACAGAATTGAACGGTTATCATCCTTCACCCAAATAAGGACTACTGGCACTAGAGTAAAATGCCCAGCAGGTACAATAATGAATTGAAAAAAAAAAACGGTTTACAAAGTATCAGTCTTACGCGGCATTTTTGAACTGCAGTCACTGAGTGTGTTAATATAAAAAAAAAAAACCCTGAAAATATTTCAATAATGACAATTCTAAACGTTATCTAGTCCGATGTATCTTACTTGATAAATGTGAGTTGAAATGTCTGTTCTAAAAAAATCGTATGATATCACTAACATATCGGTTTTAAGAATACATACAGTTTTTATTCTAAAACACTGTTCTCAGTAATGTTCATTATGTAATGAGCCAAAAGGGGCTGGGTGATCAACAAACTACCCATCAGATCGACCTTAATTTTTAAGATATAATTTATTAAGCTATGAATTATTATTTAGAAAAGAAAAAATCCATATATTTTAACTTTAAAATTTAAGTATTTTTTAAGTATATAAGTTTTTTTTAGATATTTTTATTAATTTATTTATTTTTAGTCTCAATGGTGGAAACTTTAATGGAAAAGTACATCTAAAAGGTTTCGTCACTTTTGTAAGAAAACGGACAACGTTTAAGATATTATTCTAAAAGGTTGGAGAAAAATTTATTGTTTCATTTACAGAAAATCAAGATTGTCCAAAATATTTCTGTCTGCAAGATAAGATGAAAGGATGCATTTTAAGCAAAAAATGGAGACATGCCAAAGCTATTTTACATGAAGTTAACATTTACTGTCATGAACATTACAATTTTTGTCGAGAAATCTGACATTAGACGATGCAGATGAGGTTGAATTACTGCCGACAGATCCATAAAACAAAGCCATGACTGTAACTACAGTTTGAAATGATATATATCTAGGATAAAGATCATGGCAGCCTTGATACACATTTCACAATGTGATGAATGTTAAGGTCAATACAAAATCTAAGAAATTAATTAACTAAAAATCTTAAAAAAACATTTAAGTCACCGGATACTGTCTTGTTTCTAGTTGTTTACATGACATTTTTGCATTCAAATAAGTTTTAGACAATTTATTTATGTCGTTAAATTGTATACGAAGGGTTAGATTTCGTACAAATTATTTTTATATTCCGTTTTTGATAGAAGTCGGTTAGTTATATATATTAAATATGATGCATTTATTAAGATAAAGAATGTGATCCGCAAAATTTGTTTCATCTAATTTTTTTTCATAAGCATTTAAGGTAATACAATTTTAAGCATTCTCGCACACTTTCACACTCTTTCACACTTCAGTTTCTTTGAAGGAAAAATAATTAAAAAAGACAAAAAAACCCCCCAGTTTAATTATACCTCAAATATGCTTTTTTAAAATATGTTTTTGATCCGCAAAATTAGTTTGATAAGAAACTACTGATATTTAGTAATTTTCATTTAAAGGAGCATGGTCTTGACTTTAGATAAAATTTTCAAATTTTGTTGTTTTCTAGTTTTAATCATAAAAATGCTTAACTGGGTATTTTGATTGATTAACTTATGAATTTTATCAAAATTTATACCAAAGGTATTATATGATGAATTAACAATCATTGTCATGGACAGTATTGTTGTTGAAATATCTGGCATTAGACAATACAGATGAGGTTGAAATTCCTGTGGAATGAAGCCATGACTGTAACAACAGTTTGAAATGATCTATGTCTAGGATAAAGATCATGGCAGCCTTGATACACGTTTCACAATACGATGAATGTTAAGGTCAATAAAAAGTCTAAGAAATTAATTAATCTGAATTCCTAGAAATGTTAAAGTCACTAGATAGTGTCTTGTTAATAGTTGTTTTACTTGATAAGCTCTAGACATACTTGTATATATTGTACCAATAAGAAAAGAAACAAATAGATTACTGTCTGTAAACTTGAATTTCGATAATACACAAATTTTACAATTGCCTGTCGTCAAGTTGTATATGAGAACTTTTATTTCGTACAAAAAATCTTTTTTCTTTATCTTAGAAACACTTCGGAAACTTAAGACTTTTATGCAGTTTAATCAACAGAAGATCATTTTACAACATTGTTTACACATTGCATTGATTTATAAAATGCATAAAACATTTCATGACAATTCTTTCATGTTTATTTTATTTTAGGTAGCCTAATTAATATATTATGATTTGTATCATTCACTATATACTGCATTTGGGATTTATTCTTTAACTAATATGTAATAGTTTATGGCAACCCCCCCCCCCCCCCATACTATTGTTCAGATGGATCTGATGTTATGGTTAATTGACCAGTCAGCACACTTCTTTCACGATTCTCAGAAAATGTTTAAATACATTTGCAAATGAAAGCCTCCTCACATTAAAAATTTAGTTCATAGAAAAAAAAATTGACAATAGTTAATCTGCTCGCTGTCAATTATACATGTACACTGTTTTGTATCGTAGTTGTAAAACAGTCTTTTTTCTGTTGTTTTTGTTATATGAAAACAATAATAAATATATATAATACCTTTGGGTGATCTACTTCGTACATGTGAAACCACACAAACGCATAGATTATGCACAAAGTTTAATTACTTTTGAATTGATGGAGGATAAAAAAAATTAGATTAAACAAAAGTTAATTACCATACTTTATTTTTTTCAAACACAGCATTTGGAAAATTGCATATGACATTTATTGATGCAGACAGGGTTCGAATTACCATCTGCAGTTGACACAAAATGCAAAAGTAACATTAAAGAAAATTCTGAAGGAATAGATTATCAAGGAAAATGAAATTAATAAATATTTCAATAAATGTTTGATATGGTAATAATGTTGTGGAGAAAAATTGGCCCTTTGTTCGGATGAAGTGTTTGATTTATCAGACACAAAGTGGGAAGAATCTGGAAAGACAGTAATAAATAGTAAGCGATTTTTTAAAGAGCAACTGTGAAACGCTAAGAACGATATTGCACAAATTATGTTAATTAAAAAAAATAAGAAAAAATAGGTGAGCAAAATTTAATAGGTGGAAAATTGTGAAGCAATATAGCAATATAAAACTCGACAATTTAATTTAATTGCAAAAGTGGTATTTCATAAATTCTCTGGGACTGCTAGTTATATTGTTAAAAATATCAAGAACAACATAAATTCAATGCAAGGAAATCCAAAATTTCGGTGATTTTTTTTCTCAAACAAGTTCGATTGTTTTTGATCACTGCCAATACAACGATGAAATATGCTCTTGGTTCGAAGGAGATCATTGTACAAAAATAAACACAAGGTATGATTGTTATAATAGTTCACCGACCTGCATGTATGTTATACCATTTTATTAACATACATCACTTGATATTGGAATCAACTTTTGCTCACCGACAAATAGTTTGTTCGAAAATGAGTTCAGAAATATAAGTTATTTCAATAAATTATTTGAATTTAAGATCAACACAAATCATGCTTTAGATAAAATAAATTTAAAATTTAAAATTTCTGGTCAGATTTTGAATGGGTGGGAGGCAAAACTGATATTTGTTAATATTGTGATGCTATCATTTAATAGTTTTAACGTGATCAAAGGTTTCGAAGAAAATAAAAAGCCAGTATAGTAAAATTATGTATAAATCTTTCTTCCATTTCAAGTATAACGAGATATATAAGCTAATGAATTCATGTAATATATTTTTCATAACCTTCTGACAACGTAATTTTCAAGAGGTTTGCTATGACCTATGCATCATTTTCTGTTGACCTTACCGGTACTGTCGATGAACACAAACGAAGGGTGACATTCGTACGTTTCAATTAGATAGAGCTGACACTAATATTCTAACAATGCAAGCATTGCTTTAATTTTCTTCGTAAGAAAATAGGGTAAATAGGCTACAACTTTACGTTGATTTCTTTTAAAAGTTATGATACTCAATTAATAACTTAATTAACAATCTGGTTGACATTAAAAACGTCAGCGGTTGTATAAAAAATATTTTGTAAATAAATATTGTATTAAAAACAACAAAGGCTATTTGTCAATTCTAATTTTAAAACATGGTTAACTCGATAGATATTCATGGTTGTCCTTTTTTGTGTCTGCAAATTACTTTTTAATGTATTGTTTCTCAAACGTAAACTTATTTCTTGATAAATGCTTTGAAAAGGGAAATCAAAATTTGTCATTAATTCAGTATTTTGTCGTTAATGAAATATATTTAAGACGTGTGCAAGAAATCCCTCTATATGAGGATGTTTCCCATAGTAATATCGTAAATAACATAGAACATAGTATTATATAGTACCTACTGTTGGTATAGTGGGATTGGTAGGGCTTACAGTTTGAAAAATGTAAGATCAACACTGTATTAGGATGATTTCACAATAAAATGACAAATTGTTGATTGAACGTTCTTTTACATGAACTTTAAAAATTTGTTTTTATATATATATTTATATGTAAAAAAATAAATCACCGCTCCTGGGACCCCATTATTGGTCCAGGGATGAAGGGGAAAGTTTAAATGCTAAGAATCTATTCATCCACTCTATATCAGAATGACTGCATAGTGATTTTACAAATTGGAGCATTAAGATCCAGGGAGAAAGACATTCTAAGGTTTTCCTTTTATTTTTCGATTCATGATCGGGAATAGCAAATTGAACAATTAAGAATCTACACTACATAGAAAAGATTTGTTGTAAATTTTGGCATTTCTTATGCAATAATTCTTTACGAGAAAACATTCACCCTTTTAATATTTTCATAATTTCCATTTGGAAAAGGATGTTGTTAAAATGGAAATATTGTCTTTTTCATTTTTATCTACAAATCAGGCATCTAAAATTTTAAAAATGGACTAGAAAAATACATAATTGTGTACTCCATTTTACTTATTCATCTGAGTAATGCAAGCTTATCAAGAAAAGAATACTATAGTATGAATGAATGAGCTGAATGTTTATAAAATTTTGAAAATATGTAGCTATAAATATATGTTATTGGCATACACTTCGATCCACGCCTAATCATTCTGTTACTAAAATAAACCTCTATACATGTAAATGAATATGTTGAATGTACACCCGATAGGCACATATAGTCCACAGCCAATCACTGGGATGTTGAGCATGTTTCTTAATTCAATGTCATTTCCATCCGAAAGCCTGTTTGCAACCAATTAAATGCGCCCCTTATCTAGAAATTCAAATAAAAGGATCTCAATTCTTCTATTGCAAATGTATGGTAATATTATGGAAGTTTGTCCTTGAGACTAAGCGTTGATTGCCTGAATCTAGTTTCCAATTACTGCACGAATTTCAGATAGTTTATTCATAAGATGACCTTTTGGAATATTTTCATGAACTACTGTATGTACTTTATGCCCGTGACTGTTTCTTAACGTCATCAGAGATCACAAAGCTAAATGTACACAGATTTTCAAATAAATAAATAACTAAATTCACAACATCGTGACTTAGATTCCGTAACAATGACATAACTTTTCATATAGAAAACCTTAGTACAAAAGAGTAAAATCTGTGCAAGTAAGAATAAAAATAAAAAAGGGTAATTATTCATTACGACCAAGTCTGAAGGAGCTTATGTCTAATTCTTTTGTCCATACCTCTTTGCAGCTTACGGTTTTTCAAATGATAAAAACAAAATAGTTCTAATTTACATATGCACGCAATTTAAATTATGAAATCTCAGAAAATATTACTCCACTTAAAACAAAAAATTACAGGACAACGTATATGTATGACGTCATTAACTATGCAAAAGTAATTGCACTGCATGAAAATAATGCATCAAAATCTTAAAGATTTTAAATGCAAAAAACCAATAACTCAAGATTTTCTAAAGATATTTTAATGCATTAAACTTGTTTTTGCTGAGTTAAATCTTGTTTTGACCTTTATACTCACCTCCACATAATCAAACGTAGCTATATCTATGACAACTAACAATTTTGTAATTCTTGAAAAATTCGGTTTTGTCAATATTTTAAATCATTAAAGCATAATAAACTGATAAGATAGTAGAGTCATAAACACAATAGCTGAAATTTGACAATGCTGATTAAGATTAATGAGATATTTGTATTTATTGTGCTTTACATTGTGGTTATCTGAAACATCTACATTTATGAATTGTTATTATTGAAAGACCTTACAAAAAGCCTGATTTTTGCATATTGTAAAGCTGTTATTAGATACAGTAACTGTTCTAGTATATCAGAAATACTCAGTTCTCTGCTTAAGCTAGTTGTTTGCACAGAATTAAGTTTGCAAGGCATTTTTGCGACTATTACATATAAGCAAATAATGTTTGTTAAGTCATGACATTTACTGGAATGATCGCAAGTTGATATTTTCTTACGCTCAGTATTACGTTAAGGTTACATCACTGTTTACAAATCGAAAATAAAATTAAAACGTTTGCCATTTGTGTCTATTGCATAATATGAAAATAAATATTACGTTTGGTATTTGATGTAGGTTATTTCCGATTTCTTGTATCAATAGATAAAACGAAGTTTATTAAAATCAAAGAGAGGCCTTCTGACCTCAGTCAATCACGCACCGACTGTGAAGTACAGACGGTGACATGGTGTCTTATATTATCAAATCCCTTAATCTTATTGATAAGGTCAGCAAACATAACATGCATAATATACCATAATGATTCATTTTCCGAATTCATATCTACACATACATGTATAAATAGAAACGGTTTATTTCGATATTAAGCATGAGAAGTTCCATGATAAATAAAATTTTTCTGCTATGGTAAATAGAATGATTTGAAAGAGCTTTTAGATCATTCCGTTGTTTACACCCATAATAAGGCATAATTTCAATCTTCCATACCCAGCCATTAAATGCTCTTCAAAAACATCCTTTTATTAAATTGGCAAAAGTCATATCCAAGGTAAAGGGACATACTTGAATTAAAAAAAACCCAGACTGGATTTCTTTTGTTAGTGTCAATTTTCTTTACTCGTTTTAAGTTTTGAAATAGTCTACAAAATAATATACTTCTTCCTATATGTTCTTACGAGACAAGGTCAGTATTGATCCCAGTCTCACTTTTACAAAGAGAACATATATTGTAAAGTAAGACTGAAGCCAACAGTGAGCTCGTAATTCAAGTAGTTTTATAGTACCAAGACACGATGCTTTGCCGACATGTTGATTTTACGGACACGTGACTTTTGGTATAAAATTACATGTACATTATGGTGAACCAAACCGCGATGGGGTTACAGCAAGAACCGTTTATATTAACATGTATATGTATATTCAAAATAATTCTACGAGATTGAGGATGCCAATTATAAACTCGAACACCTGCTACTGTTTGTCTTCCTTTAATACAATTACAGTATACTTATACTGTAACTGTTGAGACTGGCAGGACCGGTGGTTGATGAATCTCTAACTAAGTCATGTTCGAACACAAACTTTAGGGCATACGTATTTTTCTAGGCAACTCATTTAAAAAGAAAAAAAGATGTAAGATTAGATACTAGACAAATTAATTTATATTCTATTTGATATATGCATGAAATGACTTGCAGTTTTTGCGTCTTAATTACCGTGATGTAAAAGAGAAATGTCATATTTTGACCCTTTAATTTTTACTAAATCTGGTAAAACTACAAATAATGATTTATTACAATGCATTTGTAAATTAACTAAATTTGTTCAGCCAACCCGGATCATGTTTGGGCAATGCCGTCCATACATGTTTAATCTTCCATTCTAGTATATCATAAATTATAAATATAATAATAAATTAAGTTAACCACTACTCCGACACATTAATTGTTTTTAATGAAAACGTGATATTCAGACAGTTCATTTAATCCACTCTCTAGAAATATTACATATATATCATTTTTTATTTTTAGAGGTATACAACGTGTTAAATAGGTGATGACTATTAATATCCATTCGAAAAGTAAATACATACTACTCAATAATTTTACTTAAACATTAAAAGAAGAGTTCACAGTATATCACACGAAAAATTGACAAATATGCTGCAAATAGACAAATATAATTCTCTTTTTGATTACAATATATTGCCTTCGTTTTGATGCGGTTTGCCAACTATGCACTTACAATTAAGACTATTTTATGAACTATTTGGGAACTTGGTATTTTAAAGTTTTTGTGAAATATCCTTGGTGATGACGCCTATCGTCTTTCCATCTGACGTAAAATATTGAAAAAGTCTTATAATCCCTCTACTTATAGTAATCCCATTTCTTAAAATAATTCCGTAATAATAGATCTCCTGAGAAAAGCGTGCGTATTTATATTGATAGCACATACATATTTGTAAAAATATGATGGATTAACCAATTTTTATCAAGCTTACGTAAATGCGCATCGGTATAGATAATGTTTCAAAGATAACTCACTGATCCATCTTTCTGTAACACAGACAGAGTATCTATCGATCAGTGAGTTTTTTTGATATTGGGAATTCGTGTTCACGCCCTGATTGAACAGACTCTAAGACTGTACACACTGCTAACCGCGGTTCGTGGTCGTACAACTATTTAAAACTGACGCCGACCGAGGAAGTGGTAGTCTTCTGATGTGTTCGTGGAAAGTGAAAGATTCTGAGGAATAGCTGGGAGATATGACAGATCACCTTCCCTTCTGGTTTGTGATTTTAAGTTTGGAATTCATTAACTTCCTTGTCAGAGCGTGGCGTACCATCACAACAACATGAAGCATTTCAAGGTGTTGTCAACCCACATCAGTTCAATGAAGAAAATAATGTTGTGATTGTTTGATCGTAAAATCATCACATTGATCATACCATAATAATAGAAAACCGTATAACTGAGCAGCTTTGATCATCTTTGCATCATTCACGAAAGTGGTGTTTTTGCGCGCAATTGTGTAATGCAAACACTCTAAAATATATAAGCCATTTATCATTTGCATTGTTTTCATTATTGCAAAATAAACTAAAATTTTTTTCCACACTTTTTTAGTCTGTTTTTAGAATAAATATTTTATTTGCGATGCTTAATAAACATTTATTTATTAGACATACACAAGAAACTACAGATTGACAAAAAGCAGAATTGCATTAAAGAAAATAATTTCGAAAAAAACCCAGCACACCTTATAGCGTCATTCCATGCCGCTAAAATTTGAAGATTGGATGTTCAATGTTTTTGTTTGTCAGTCCGTGTCTTTATGTTTGTCTTTCTGTATATGAAAACTTTGGTATTTTGTTAAATCATTTGAACTGATGCACGTAAAATCTTCATGTTCAACATTGTCAAGTTATTCCCCGAAATATGTACTCCGATCAATGATCATGTGTACGTGTTTTAGTCCATCGCTATTTTTATCTTACATCGCTATACGTTCACCCTCGGGATCAGGAATCGCCATTCTCCCGTTAGTCTAGTACCTGGAAATTATTTTCCCGTGCATTACAAAGTATTGTTCAAATCACAACTACATGTAGACATCGTTTGGGGGTTGGTCGTTTGATAGTTATTTTCGGCGTGAATTAATACATGCTTATATCTCAGGATCACTTTTTTGCGAGTAAGTTCTGATATCCAAAAGTACAGTGGATTTCAATATTTTTCAGCAAATATGTCCTTTTTTTGGGGAGTTGATCTCAAATCAGCTTCTCTATGCAATATATATTTTAAGAATATATCGGATACTTTAGATGAACCGTAAGAACTGACACTAAATCAGCAATGTTTTTAACATTGGTCGAACAATAATCTTACAAAACATCAACTTTTCATAACTAGTTTCACTTCTTTGAATTATAACATCATTTCAATCCATGTTTAAAAAAATAAAAATGCAGAGGTAAAATACAAAAACTCCAAAGCTTGGAAGAACATTGTTTTAAATATAAATGTCATTTCAATTTAAAGCTGTTTGATAAGATTTACAATTGTTTTTATTTCAAAGAGTTTAAAACATTGTCTGCTTTATATAGGGTGATCACAAGAATAATATAGCAATGCAATAAGACAGTGCTAGACCAATGACCTAGCCCGATATATTTTTACATTTATATTTACAATGTACAGCATTGTGAACGTCAAATTCATTTGACGTTAATGAAATTCTCAGATCTAAACTCAGCCCTGGCCGACAACTAGTCCTTTTTTAGGGTCACCTTTACAAACATACTACTGTCTTCGAATCGTTGGTACATTATAAATACTAGTATTTAAAAACTCACTTTTTTATTCGATATGATTTTTGATTTTCACCATAATCATATTCTGGTGTTAATACTGGTACTCTGCATGATTTATACACACCCCATTTACAACTTAAGGAGGCCGATTTGGGTTTTGTTTACGGAAAAACTACAATAGCAAAACTCTTTTTTTAACCATATGTATTATACACCAACTGTAGTTTATTTGCGAAGTTTCAAGAAAATCGACTATCTGGTTCTTTTTAGGGGCCATCTCAAAATACAGATACATTTACTATATGAATATATAGGAAATTGTCATTTTTCGCACTTCGAGCAGATTAAAAAAATATTACTATAGCGATTTTCCTCAAATTTTAATATGTGTTTAGTAATAATATTGTCTACCTTATATGTAAAAAATACTAAATTCTACCGTTTGGTTTTTAGTGGGGGCCATCTCAATATATTAAAATGCACCAAATTTTGCTTTATATTTGGAGTATTACAAATGTAGATTGGTATAATGGATTCGTTCAAAAATTTAGAAAAATAACCCCGAGGATGGCATTATTCTGTGTATAAAATTTCAACGACGTACAATTTTTACTTTTAAGCTTCATTTTATCACAACGTCATAAAAGCACAATGGCAACGCTCACCTACCGTACAACAGAAAAATCGTTTAAAAAATAAATTTTTCCATAAAAAAATCAAAATATTTTTATCTGCATTTTGTTTATTGTGTTCAATTTAATAAATGATATCGAAAAAAAAAAAATAAAAGGTATAAATACACTGTATTTTACTAGAATGCGCAAAAACATGCGCAATGAAAACTAAAGTCGGCCTCCTTAATAATTGTTATATGATTTAAAAATCAAACTATACACTTCTTAGATGAGTCTCAACTTCAATGAGTTTAATTTCTTAAGGACCCTACCAACATTGTACAGTAAATATTTCAATTTTATTGCACTTGTATGCAGTTAAAGTGTATTATATAACTTTTTATCGATTTGATTATAAGACCAAATTAGAGAAATTGATAATTCATTTGCATGAATTTTCACCGTTAAGTAAGGAAACATGTTTGTCTGTTCTTTGTAGTCATGGAACATTTTTCCAGAGAAAATATGTAACGTAACTTATGTCAAAAAACAATAAATAAATCAAAAAAGATAATCGCAATGTGTTCACCCAAACATGTATTTTTTTTTTTCAAAATTCAGAATCTTTTTTGTATAGAGGGTCCTTCGTACTCGGAAAGCAAAAGTTCACTATGTAGCCGCGAATATTTGCACCGAGTCTCCACCGATACCTTTGTTTTGATATTTCAATGAAAAATTACAACAAAAAGGCATGTCCAAGGCGACATTACAGATTTTGAGATCACGATTGATAGGCCCGAGCACGTGTTAACAAGGCTCGGCAATGAGGAAGCGCCGACCGCGGTATTGATCTACGATCAGCGAACATTGAATATCTACAATCCGGCATACCGTGTCCGGGTTCGATATGAAAAACAAGCTAAAAATAAAAAGTCTGTCATGACGACATGAAGTTTTGATTGTTTTTAAAATATACAGACATAAACAAACTACGACATAAAAAATTGCAAATTTAAAAAAAAAAAATAAAATCATGATTTAAAAAAAAAAATGTAGTCTGTAATCTCAGTTCGAAGTGATATTTTCCAAACTTTATTGAATATAATTTTTTACGGAATTTGCACTGAGTCTTATTCAAGTTCACTCGCGAATGTCGATCGAATATGATAATAGTGTCCATTATTCGAGCAGTGAAACAGTCAAAAAGAAAAAAAAATCAACAAACCATTCTACAACTTTTTACTGAAAGCTTGATGTATCTTAATATTTTACTTGATGTTTATTTATTTGTATGAGGGAAACAGTTTTTCTCAATATATTTTAAGCATAGTGATGAAATAAAACGAAACTGTCTTCAAAATAGCTTTCAAGCATACATGTACTAATATTCATCAAATTTTTATTTTACTAAAACGATAATAAAAAAGTACAAAACTACGTCATATGTCAATTCTTCAAGAAAACACCAGAGTACGTTATGTACAAAAGACGACCGATTTCCCAAAATCCCACAGCACGGGTTGTACTGTATATCAAGCGCTTGTATATGTTTTGTTCGTATATCGGGGGCTTTCTATATGTTTCGTACTGTCCCACACCGCTGGGTTCGCCGCCAGACCTTCATTTAAATTCACGTATTATGTATTCATCTTTACAGTGGAAATTTAATCATATGCTTGTTACTTTCTAAACATCCAGCTCTGATTTATCGTGTGGTTCCCGCCGACCAGGACAGATACACGCTTCATGGAATACATGTCATTGAGTAAGAATTGTGCAAATCAAATTCAAAGGGGCGGCGTTTGTGTCTCATTAATAATCAACAGTTTTTGTCTGATGGATATATAAAGGGGGCGGTCAAAATGAATTGCACAATATCTCAGCAATCGCTCTGAAGAGATATATAGTCTTGCACATTTGCAAAACAAACTTTTATCTTGATTTTAAGATTTTGGATATACTTATCTACCACAATGGAAAGTGACAAAGCTCAGGCCCAGGCTCTTCTGCTCTTCAACTGTGTGCATCAGGGACACTTTAATGTTCTCCGGAAGCTGCTGAAGGCAGGGGCAAACCCCAACGTGTACGACGCGGAAGGAGAGCCCCTCATCTTCATCCCCGTTGTCAATGGCGACTACGAGACCTTGGAGGTCCTGCTGGAAAGTGGTAAGTCAAGGCTTCCAAGTCCTCACCTTGCAAAGATCTTTTATTAAACGTTGCACCGTTTTAATGCACTCTCGAAATATTTTATTTACATTGGATACATTTTACAGATTTCTGTGACATCAATATCAAAAGTTTGGATTCTGCGACTTCGGCCCTAACAACGGCCGTAGGGTTGGAAGATCTTGAGATGGTCAAGTATCTCATCAAAGCTGGAGCTGATGTAAACTGTATTGATGAGTCTGGGAAATCCCCACTTCTTCTAGCTCTCCAGGACGGGAAGTTTAAGATCGCCCAGTACCTGATGAAACAAGGCAGTGATGTCAACATTGTGGATGGACTGGGACAGTCAGCCCTGTTCTTGATCGCTAATGGTGGGAATAACGATTGTTTGAAGACAGTCAAGAAACTCATGAAATACGGTATGTTTTATTTTGTATTCATTCAGTGAAGTCAGTATATTATTTTGAAATGAGTAACACTAAAAATAATACACAATCATAATAATCTGCAGGCACTACCATCGCAAATCGTTATTCATTTCGTACATTCTTTTTTTAAATAGGATATTCTCTTGAGAAAGACTCTGCATGGATATCTCCTGAAGAAATAGACTTGGAAAAAGTTCAGAGTAAATCCAAGATCAACAAGCTCCTGAAAAAGGTGTCCTCCAAACTGTTGTCTCTTCCATCCATCCAAAGCCAGATCACCTGTAACTGCACCACATGAGCAGGTGGTTCGTAACAAAAGCCAAGGAGCTGCTACCACAAAGCAGTGTGTCCGACAATGCAGAGTCAAGAACCTCGCTCGGCCAGGGACCATTTCTCATAGGAGAAGAAGGGGTCACAAGGAGCCCCTGATTTCGCCCAGCCCCCGGGGGTTCGTGCATACTGCTTGTTCTTCATGATGTTATGATGAAACATATCAATGTATATTGCTGCAAGGACTCGTGTCTCAACAAGATGTTGATACAAGATCAATGAAAATGATATATGTTATTGACTTTTTCTGATAAATAAAATATTCATTATTTATTCGATTTTTTGTCTCTTCAATCAATGATTTATATATAAAACGCCTCACAGGGTTGACAAACTAATGAAATGTACTTTACAACGATTTTGTCGAAACAAAGATCGATTGGTTGAACGAGGCTATTTCATAGAATCTTTCTGCATTGACACAAAGAGAATTTGATAAACTTACCTTTGTATCTAAACAGAGTGCAAGTGTTTTAAGTACGCCAAAATGTGAACAACAGCTGGTTTAGTATATATTGGAAGTTAGTTTAGGTATGTAACTATTGTCCACAGTAAAATGTAATTGTTAGCTTTCATATTATATGAAATCATTACGAATGTTGACCTCAAGCTAGGAAATCGGATACAACTCTAATTATTATTCCATAATAGTTGAATAAACAAAAACTGTCGTGTTCATATCTACTAGATAATGCAATTTATAGTACAAACAATCCATTTCAATATGACGAAAATTATCGATTTAAGATGTGAAATTTGACATTAGACATATCTCAGAGAACGTGAAAGGTTGCCACCTTGAAATTGATAGGTTGTTTAAAAACTCATTTTGGAGACAGTACAATAGCAGTACTAAGGTTTTTTAATGTCATGGCATGATCATGTTATATTTAAAACATTAAAAATAAAAATTTCTAGTTCACATCAAAATTTCTATTCTTGCATAACTTATCCCAGATGATATATTACCGTAGATTTTCGACATACATTGTTTAAAGTTCAAAACCAATACATACTCTAAATAACTATCTCTTAAGCATTCCAAATATTTATTGAATTACTTTATGCTTGTATATCTTTAAACCTATACAAAATACGGTAATGGTACCATAGCATTTGTAAAATATATCCATTAGTTCCAAAAATCTTAATAAGCAAAAAATGTAAATTCTCGAACATTAAAGAAACCCGCAACAAGCATGAATGGCTTTCTTTCCCTACATTCAAACCAAACTAGAGCGGTGTTGAGGTTCAGTTTGTCGGCAAACGGCCTGTTCCTTTCAGTGACTGTCCAGTCTATCAGGAACTATGTCCACGCTGTTTGTCGCTAGTCAGTCACTTTCAGAGCTGGGTCAGTGTTCTCGGAAAAGGTGTCAGATCTGAGGACAGGTGAAGGTCATTGGATCACCTAAGCCCATAGGTTAAAAAGCGAGACTTCTCAGAATTCTTAACCATGACATTTCCTTAACAGTTTGAGATGTATCGTTGATAAGTAAATTTATAATGGTGTCAACATTTAAATAAGATTAATTCTGAATAATTGATAAAATATGTACTTTTAATCTCATAAGCTTTCCTTTAATTTAACATTTATAATATATATTGATTAATCATTTGCTTTTTGTCTTTTGAAATATAGAGAACACTGTGCCGGATAATTGTGCTAGTGCCAAGGTGGCATTTTTGCACCCGTCTAAGCTGCATATGTCGAAAAATTCAAGTATGGAATATGATAGACCATTGCTTAAAGTGTTTATAACCACCTTTGTTATCATTGTATTCACCTTTCAAAAATAAATTCCCATGGGAAAAACAATATTCCCACAGGAAATTCGAAATTTCCTATCGGAATACAAGAACTTCCTATAGGAATTTCAATTCCGATAGGATTTGATAAAATCCGATAGGAAATCTTAATTTCCTATAGGAAAACTACCTGTCTGAATCAAATTCCTAAATGAAATACCATTCTCCTATAGGAAATATAATTTCTCTAGGAATTTTAGAAAATCCTATAGGATTGTAGATATTTCCTGTCGGAGAATCATTTCTCCTCTGGGAATTATCATTTTCTTATGGTATATTAATTTTTAAAGATAAATATCTCACCTGTTAGGTGAAACATACTAAAAACAAAAGTTGTTATATACTCTGACTATGATCATTTGATATATATGGATTTTTCCGAAACTGCATCTTAAGCGGGTGCAATAATGCCAATTGGCACTGGCATAATTATCCGGCACAGTGTTAGAGACGTAATTAATCATAAGCAAATTCGCGTACATAGAAATGATTTTAATTATATTGGTAAAATAAATTTAAATATAATTGTTCTTCCTTATCAATCATACATACAGGTCTTAATCGTTGTTTGTATAGAGAAGGTTGGTCCCCCGGGCTGCAATAAAAGAGAAACACATCAACCCTCAAAATGCAAACAAAACAAACATATATTATTATCACGAAATTAAAATATCAAGGCATTTTCCCTTCCGGTAATGAATGGGTTAAAACCGTGGTCACCTTTGTATGCAGGTAATTACGACGCCTGACCGTTTAGGATCCGGGTGAAAGAACTGTCAGGTGTATGTACTTTACAGTATGCGCCTAGATGAATACAATGAAAATTAAATTCATTTCAGAAGATGAAGAGGTCGGGAAAATATTACTGTAAAAAAGTCCTGATTTCAAATTTTTTTTTTCAAGGAGAAAAGATTTAGAGGAGGGGAAGGGAGATGTTTTGTCCGGTGTAACGACGAAAAGTGACCCCCGTAGAATATTGACCCGAGGGTCAAATTTCTACGGAGAAAACTGACCCAGGGTCAGTATTCTACGACAAGTAGGGTCCTTTTTTTACAGTAGAAAACCATTCCAGACCTGTAGATCTGCGACTCCCCACACGTTGAAAACTCACCCCCATAGTATTTTGACCTCGCTTATAAACCAGAAATTTAAGAAATTAAAGGCGGATACGTGTTGCATTCATGTTTGGCCGGGGGAAGGGGGGGGGGGGGGGGAGCAGCAAAAGCATATGAAAGATAAGGCAGAACCATGGATGTGCCTCCCGTTTAACCCTGTTACGTAACAACTTATTTTCAATTTTGAACAGAGCGATGTCTATGTTTATCTTAAAGTACTCGTCAGCTTACATTGTGGAACCCCTTCGCTAAGCCTTGTTTAGGGTTGTTTCTCCCCCTAAAGGTACATGCATGATGATGCACTCGCTTGCGCTCCCTTTTAGTAAGACGGTAATGACGCGACAGCTCGCGTCTGCTCGCTTTGCTGAATAGGCCCCACATTATAGTAGATGATTTCATAGACTAACCTAAGTAATGACCTACGTACGTATTGCATATTTTTAGAAGAAAAAAATCCAGGAGACAGGTGTGAAATTTAAACAATTACACCTGACTTTTTTGTATCTGTTCTGTTTAGTTATGGTGAATGTCAGAGAACCAAACAAAACACCGTCACACTGACAGACTTGCGCAAACGTTACACTCAATGCCTGATAACTTTAACTTCTAACTCTGCATCGCCGCCATTATATATTCTGAATAAATTTGTGTAAGTACAGGCACGTAGCATCGTTTTTGATAGTGGAAGGGGCAGACTTGACAAGCATAAAGAAAAAAAAGGGGAAAACTTTTATCGCCAGTCTTCAAAATCCTAATGCGTGGGAAGGGGGGTGGGAGCAATTAAGGAAATTTTTTCTATAATTTTAACCTGCTCCCAATCTACGTGTAAACTTAAAAATGATGTGAGAAAAAGTGTGAGGGGACAGACCTACCCCCTCCCTCCTTCTTGATGCTACGTGCTTGATTACTGAGATTCCTAATTAAACGAGAGTAATTAATATTCGCGTTATTCGCGTAAAATCGCGAGAAGCAACCCTTGCGGATTTTAAAATCTCGCTTTTATTTTCTGAGAGTTGAGAACTATATAACAAATTATCGTTCGCTTATATTCTCGCGATTTAGTACACAACGGCGGGTTCGCGGAATTAAGTACTCGCGTAAAATAAGGAATCTACAGTAGTAAACATATCAGAAAAAGTAGTCGTCAGTCATTTTACAATATACTAGTAAACTCGTACAGCTTTTAGCTCCTTTCGCACCGTCGTATTAAGATCAATTGAAAATTCGTATTATATGTTATAATTTACTACTTATAAGCTGTTTATGCTCAGTTAGGAAAGATATTATCAGATCACTCCTTTATTAAGTCAAGTTTACAATTATCATCCGTTTGGAGTCTTACAGGTTCTTATATAAGAATAGAAAACCTTTAACACGAAGGTATTTTATCTAGTTGTTGATGTTAGTTATATAAGGGTCAATCTTTTTAATCAGGAAGTGAATGAGGACCAATGTACTGATGCTGAATGACACAAACTCACTTCAGTTTTGTTATAATTAGGATCTTAACGTTTTCCTGATTTGTAGCAAAAATAAATCTTAAAAACTTTGCTTTACCTTTTCTTATTTGCAGTAATATTTCACAAACAAGGGATGAAACGATTTATTGTAAGAAAAGTCCTATAATCTATAAGTATCAAGCAGGCATTATAATCCCACCACCGCCACCATCACCACCACCCCTGTATTTACCATAATGAAAAAAATATCGGACGTAACACAAGTAAACATAGAATATGTAATAAAATATAGTCAATATTGTATGGGGTCATTTTTCTACAACACACACGGAGAAAAATGACCCTAAGGCCATACTTTCTACGATGTAATCCAAGTATTCTACAACCAAGTGGGTCATTTTCTACGTAGAAAAATGACCCCCAGTCATTATTCTACGGGGGTCACTTTTCGTCGTTACACCGGTCTTAAAGTTTATGTTTATCCTTCCTTCTGTCTATCAGTGTGATAAAACATAAATGTTTGGTTAAAAAGTTTTACCTGTTGCAGATGGAACTTTCAAATTTTGCTATTAATAATGTCCGTTATCTACGATAACGAAAGTATCGTAATATAGTTGATAAAAAGTGTACCTATTGCTATTATAGTATTCTATTCACAGCTTGACCACGTTAGGTGACCTCGGTGTTTAAAATCACATGCTGTTGATATAATTGATTTCATACATTTTATTATAGTTGTTTGATGTTTCCAAAAGAATTATGATAATTGGACCATTAAGGAAATAAAATGATGGACTAAATTTCGTAATAATTTGAAAAAGTTCAACGGTAAAAAACATTCTATGGCAATAACTCAAATAATATATTTTTTTTCAGGACGTGAAGTTTTGTCTAGTTTGTCTAGAGAAGAGTGATGTAGGAGAATTCGTCATATCAATAGTCAATAAACCTCACATCAAAAGTCATTATACCTTAACATTATAGCCTTTGTCAGGATAATTATATTTCCATTTATAATTATGTATAGTAAAAACATATCCCATGTAATAGTAACGATTGCATCATATGTATATTAACGATTAAATTTTCTAGTGACGGTTACATTCTCCAATGGTGTAACATATTTCATGTAATATAGTAACATATTCCATGTAATAATAGCGATTGCATTATATGTATATTAACGATTACAGTTTCTAGTGTCGGTTACATTGTCCAATGTTGAAGCATACATGTATTTCATGTAATAGTGTAGCATATTCAATGTGATATTAACGATTACATCATGTGTATTAACAAGAATGACATCACTCCATGTTAATCTTTGTAAGGAAAAAATCAATACAATTTACAACTTCGACATGATTTAGATTATTTATGAAACTTTTCAATAGCATTTGATAAGAAAGAAATTACCGGTGTTCAGTCTGACAGCTCTGTTCTACAGCAGGGACATAAATAAAAGGGGTCAGTGGTCGTCGTACAAGTCTCTCTGAAGCGCGACGTTACAGAACTCGTCCCGGGGGTCAAAGGATTACTACGAGAAAGGTAGAAATGTGATTAATACACAAATTAGGTCCATGATTGGATCTGATTAATAATGACTAACTAATGATCAAAGATAAGGAGTTTATTTATACTAAATATTGAGCATATGTTTAATTATCAGTATGAGTGTTTGACTTTAATGTCAATAGGAGCAGGTGACTGCATTAATTACACAATTTTTATAGAACATTTTCCTTAATTACAAAGGTAATTTAAGTTCAGTTATAAACAATCGATATAAATATCTTGGTTATTGAAAAATCTGCATTTAAAATCATATCAGTTCATATCTATATTTTTCAAGATTTTTCGCAAAACCAAAATTTTAGATCGTGAATATTTTCTGAGTAATTGAACAAATCTAGAATATCCAATTTGATAAGTCTACTATACAGTCATGCTTATAAAAAATGATCACGATATTTGATACAAATGAATCAGCACTATATGAAATACTTGTATATAACGATATCCTTTATTTGAAGATCAGATTCTGTATCAATGATAAATGCTTCATATACATATCGTCAAGTTAATGTACCATCACACATCTACATGTAGCCAAGTATACGGAAGGTCAAATACTGACAATTTGTATCGTGTTAACTGAATACTTCATATTACCACTCGTGCAGTATAACATTAATAATTTTAAGCGAATTTTATTGTATAAATATTGATAGTATATGTGTAATAAATAGTAATTAACATGATTGTTACACTTCAAACATTGCAAACATGAAAGATGTGTATTGCGGCACACAGTAATTAATACTGTATGTCATATCTATATGTAACAAAGCATTTCATATTTCAAGACGAAGCGACCCATTTTTCATGAACAGTAGACGGATGTATTCAGTTAAAACAGACCCAACTTTTCCGGCATATGCGTTCCCTTTGCCTCTGATTAGAATGACGCTACGTCATTGGATAAACGCGTCACGTAATTGTCGTCTTTTGTTACATGCACTTAGACGGTTTGTTACTGACCTGAAATATGTCGAGTTGTTTAATTTTATTAAAGGCGGGCCGAAGCCGAGCTTTCATTGGACATATTTCCGTAGACAGTAACGAATCCAATATGACTAAAGCCAGGCCTTTATTTAAGCTATCGCATAGATATGCGATAACGCAAATAGAGAACTGGGTTTAGTTAAATTGTAACAAACCTATATGTAATAACTGTTTTGATTTGTCGAGGTCCCAATCTTTTTGTATGTTAATAAGTTTACATTTATTATATAACTCAAAACGTTACGGCCGCCATGTTGCCGTCTATGCGTTGCTTCTTGCCATCTATAGAAATATAGACGACAAACACGTGGCGCGTTCTATTCATTGACGTTGTGTCTTTCACGTCCAACGAAAAACAAAACGGTCACTAATCGACCTGATAAGTAATAGTTTTATTTTTATAGTAATCATAGACCATCAAGGATCACTGGCGTTCATTTGTTGGTATGATGGGGGTTCATAGTCACTGTGGTTGATTTGTGCAAGCATCGTCTGCGGAAAAGACGCACCATTTCAGTACTGAATGTATTCAGTCCATTCAAGGCCAGGGGAGGTTATTCAAAAGTATCGGCGATCAAGAAGACCATCAGAATAATGTCCCTTAGATTTTAATGAAACAATCAAATCAATAAAAATACTCGTCGCTTTAAAATGAAATATATAACATTTTTATGCTCGATTTTGTTGCAGAACCTATAGTTTCGTACCCAGAGAAAAAGTAAAATTTACTACACATGAAAACGCTCTCCAGTTTGATCATATTATTCTTAATTTCTTGTTAAGTTCGTCATAAAACTGATATCATAAGTTTATTGGGCATCTTGCTACTGGTGTAATAGTGATCGGCTTCGGCCGATCACAGTTGGTTCCGTATGAGGCATCAGACAAATTTTATTTTTTGCGCACGCATTGCGCCTCGCACTTCTTTGTATACTATGCAGTGATAGCTTTGTCATGTTGTAAATTTTGAATTTACTGGGTGGGTGTAAATACAAAATTTAGTCATGTTGTAAATTTTGTATTTACACCCACCCAGTAAATTCAAAATTTACAACATGACAGCTTCATTTTATTACACGTAGATTGCTAGAAAAACCTAATTCTAATGCGTTTGCCTTGATATTAAAACATGTATACAGTTATATTATGGTTAAAATCACGTTTTTCTTTACATGCGTAAGAATTTTAATCGGAAGTACACTTCGCTCACTAAGAGTGAAGTTTCTTCATTCCTTGCTATTTCGGAAATCAACAAAACGGCGCGATATACCCTATTTTTCATGTTTATTGCATGTAATGCGAAATAATGCTTTAGTATTACATTAACATGAAGCTGACCAATGATATCACATGCCGATCACTCCTTTAAAAGGAATACTTGTTTTACTAAATTTAGCACAAATATATAATTTTTCTTTCTTTAAAGGACCTAATCTAATGTTTATATACTTTAGAAAATTATATCGCATAAAGGTGTGCAGTGAGTTTATCTAGGTCAATTTAATTATACGGATCATGCCATTTTGACACAAGAAATTACTAAACGTTTAGTGGGTAAAATGCAAGGAAACCTCTCTATTTTCCCTTTCTTATCTCCTTTCTTCATCTCCTCTCTTTCTTCTCTCTCTCTATCCCTCCATCAGAAATATAGAAAATCTTTGAGTTCTTAAATTGCAAGGGCCTCGTGCTTAATGTTTTGGGCGTTTCTAGGTCGATGTAATCTAATATTATAACATATATTTGATTTTTTATTCATAGTAGAAATAAAGCACACTCGTTATGGGAGGAACTTGGGCTATGTGTAACAGATATATATGCTTCTTTTTTTTTCTTTGCACCATACTATTATGCATATGTAAATATTTAATACCTGTACAAATTTGTGTTCTAAAATCTAGATGTACTGCTGAAAGCGGGGTGTTCTTAGAATAAATCTAACAATTTTCTTCCATATTTGTCAATCCATTATGCGATTTCCGTGAAAAATTGTTAATTGTTTTAGGAATTTTAGAATGAGTTGCAGATTTAAAGCTTGGCTTGCATATTTCCGTCGATCGATATACGTACCTGTATATCTAAAGGATTTATCTTTCTCATCGATAACCGCTGTTTCTAGAGTTCAAAGGTCCTCCTGTTTTGGCCTTTGTTCGAGTGTTCCACGGCCTCAATAATACTCTTAATCAATACATGGGTTAATTTGATAAGAAAATCAATGGGAAAAAAAAATAAAACTGGCGGGCTCATTACTGCATTTGAGACTGGTATTACTTATCAGCTGATTGGATTTAAATGTCAACAAATGCCATTTTTTAGAATGACGGAATTCATGTATCAATGAGGAATCTTCAAATGGTGGTATGTACATGGAGATAATTTCTCCTAGTGTAACAGTTACACTTTAAGTGTCCTTTGTGTATAGCCTAGTAAATTTGTGTACTGGATTAGACTGACACTAACAAAGACACCTCATCAGGACACATACACTGAGACAGAGAGGGCATTTAAATAAGGTGGGTTTACAAAAAATTATATCTCCGGACCAGCTGATTTGGGAAGCACGTGGGGGACGTAAACAACAGAACAAAGACTTCGCTAAATCGAACATACATATATACGCAATAAGAAATGTGGACAGTGCAGAGCTGGACCGATATACCAGCTATTCCCAGAAAAGTGCCACCCAGTCCCCTTAAAACAAGGTAAGTAGAACGAGATAGCGGTACCAATTCCAAATGTCCTTGTCTATAGGATCTTTGTGGACTTTAATTTCACAGTAGCTGTACACTGTTTGTCGATAATAGTTCTCAAACTCTTTTGTGTGTCGAAGTCAATATTTCTATGAACGAAGATCAAATATGGTTTTTTAACAAAATCAATGCTCCCCCTAATGTGCTGTGATTTTCTCGGAACATGTGAAAGATTGGATATTATCTGCAGTTAGTAAAGTAGATTTTGTAATTTTACATTCAATAACTGTAGTACATGTATCTAAACACATGAATCTATCTGTATTCTGAATTTTTAATCTACCAGGCTTTTGTCTTTTGCTTGCAGAATTTGCAGTAGCAATGTAAATAATCGATCGACGATACCCGTGCACCATGCAAAATCAATAAGAAAACTACAAGATCTAAACGTTCTCTTCCTCAGGTAAACTAAACATACACTGCCAAATTACGTTTTACTTTATTAAAGATCCATTCGGATTATTTTAATCCCAAAACTCTCTCAACTAAGTGCACTTTATTTTAAAAGATTACCGGTATAGCTTAGTGTCACTCATTTTTCGTCGTTTTATAAAATGCACTTTCAGAATCCACATCAAGAAAGTAACGGAAATTCTTTGTTACGCAAAGGTGATCGGCGGATCTTGGGGAATGTACAGGAATTAACAAAAGGTATGAGTAAACAACTTTTCGCACGATATACAGCAGTGAAGATTAAAGCTTATGCATACTTTTGATCAAACGTGCAATATTTAATGTCTCTATCTGGCTTTTTTTTAAAATTAAGGCATGTTTTTAAGAGTTTAGTTTCAATGCTTCGTTTGATTTCTGTTGAAATCTTGAGATAAAGACAAATATTCTACAACTTGATCAAATACAAAGTCCACAAAACAGGACGACTGCCAAGACTGATTCACCGGTGCCAAGTTCTGGGGCAATTTACAAAGATTTAAAATAACTCAATGACCTCATGAACAACGATCAGGAGTTATCGTTCTTAGATCAAGACTGAAAAGAATTCATTTTTTTGGAGGGGGAGGGGGTTGGACGGTATTCCATTTAAACGCAGATTAGTAATTACTCAAATTAGCTTTAATTTCAAAAGATTCACAATTTATTGTTTTCCGTTATGGTCAATTCTTAATAAAACGATGACATTTTAGCTGAGGTAAAGTCCAATGAGTAATTCTTTTTCCCGGGAATTTTCAACAATTAGTCAAAGATACAATATCTAGTACATAAATAAAAAAGAGCACACAAGATTGGAAGTCTTTTTTCCTCACTTTTACAGAACTTACTCGGGATTTAGTGTAATTTATTGAGGACAGTAATTATATATTTCAGCAAAACGTTTCTAAAAGGTATTATTTCTATAATTAATGAATATGAAAAGAATCATTGTTCGCTTCAAAAGCATTTTAAACCGATTTTAACACGTTTAAATCAACTTTGTAAATACATGAAGTAAATTGTAAACGAAGATTTTGTTTCCAGATATTTAATGCCTTGTCAACTGTACCAATGATTGCTTAACAATTAGTAAGGCTGTTGTCTTCATATTGGTTCAAAGCCGACAGTAAAATCAGTATAAGGAGTATTGGAGTTATTTAAATGTTTGTATCTTTTTGGAAATAAATATCTATCAATTGCAAGCTGGTAAGTTGATATGCCTAATACTTCACGGAAAAAAAAACCGTGAAAAAGAAGACCGAAGTAATTATTCGTTCAAACCATGTAATGAGTCGACAATTTTATTCAGAGAGTAATAGAAAGGGATTGTTTTTTTTCTTTTTCAGGAAGACTGTTGCCACTATCTGATCGCACTAGAAATTTTAACATGGAGCGCACAAAACATGTGAGAAGTTCAGCAAGAAAATTGATAAACAGCAATGATATGGGAAGTTTTCTTGATGGACTTGCGAAGGATATCAGGAACGGGGATACAGAGAGTGCCAATATAAGGCTTGATACCTTAGAGAAAATGGGAAAGCCTAATTGGTTACGGATGTATCAGAACCCCGAACAACAAGGTGAAACCCTGCTACACTTGGCAATCAAGGACCAGGATGACGAAACCCTCGTTACAAAACTATCTGAGTTGTGCCCTAATCTACTTCTTATGGCGAGAGAACAATCGGTAGAGTTTCATGGTCAAACCGCCCTTCATATGGCCATCACAAAAGGCAACAAAGAGGCTATTCAGTCCATGCTAGAGGTTGGTCGGAAAAAGGATATCCAGATGTCGACTTTGTTGCACATTCGCGCAACAGGATCTCGATTCGTAAACACGGTGATGATGGGACAACTTCCTTTAACTGTAGCCGCACTGACGGGGAATACAGACATAGTTAATGTTCTTTTAGAGTTTGGAGCTGATTTGCACATTCAAAATGAAGAGTTTGACACCGTGTTTCATTCGTTGGTGAAGTATGCAGCAACATACCCAGAGAAGGTAATGACCATTATTCAAATGATGCGGCACTTGAATCAGGAACTGGAAAACAAACATCGAATCGACAAAAGTACGTTAGACCACTCTGGAAATGACATGCATCGACACACCCATTCATTCGTTTGGTTTCTGAAAAACAGGGAAAACCTTACACCACTTCAGCTCGCCGCCAAACATGGTGTGACAGAACTTTTCGAAGAGATTCTTAACATAAAAGATGTATATTGCTTTATAAGTGCAAATGATGGATTGTTTGACGTTAAGGAATATGATGTAACAGAAATAGATACTGTCAGCACCGTTCGCGCCTCCGGAAAACGCTATCATGCACCTGCTTTCTCAAAGAAAACTATTCCTCAATATATGCATGGAATAGCTAAAAACGTCGTGCACTCAAATGAAACACAGTGTGCACCCTGTGGGGGACAATGTTGCTCCTACCCTGAAACAGAATCTATTTTGGAAATGCTTTTTGGATTTTATTATGACAGCAAAGACGCATATCGTATTATTGAGTTACCGCCTGTAAAAAATATCATAAAAATGAAATGGAACTCGTATCAATGGTTTTTCATATTGTGGATGGTACTACATTATGCTTTCATGATTGTCTTGACTATTTATAGCGTATACAATGTTGAATTAGGGATTCCAAGTGTGAATGGAAACAATGCTACCACGTTGTCTAAAAATTTTGTTTACGGATTTCGATGGGTTTCTTTTGTTGCAGGTGCCCTCTACGGCTTTATTGCAGTTTGTTTGCTGAGCGCTAAGTTTCGGAATAAAAATAAACTCTCTTACTTTGCTCATAACTTGGAATACATCATTCCAATGTTGATACTATCTGTTACAATGATCGTTGATGTTTTGTGGTCGATAACAGAAGAACATGATAACATTCCTCTGATTTTTGCTTTAATCTGCGGTTGGTGGTTGAATGTATTTTTTCTTTCACCCATAAAACATTTTAGTTTCTTCACAGAACTAATCAAGCGTGTGATTATTGGGGATCTTTTCCGGTTTGGACTGGTTATTCTTTTTGCATTGTTTTCTTTCACCGCTGGAATGTACATTGTGTTTCGAGGAACAGGCGAAGAGGATTTTACTTCGTACGGAAGTACAATGATGTCAATGTTTAAGCTCGGGATCGGAGTTGATGACATTGGCGTACTTTATTCCGCCCGAATTCCCTGGGTAGCAATTACGATCTTCATTGTCTATACGGTCTTCACATATCTTCTCATGCTAAATGCCTTGATTGCAATGATGTCACAGACATGTTCCCTTGTGCTAGAAGAACGGTTTCCTCAGTGGCGAATACAACAACTCTCTGTTGTTCTCTTCATTGAGGATATCATTTGTCTTTGCTGTTTTCAGAATATTCTGTCCTGTGCAGGGACAAGAAAAACTATCAAAGGTTCAGATCCAATTACAAAACAATTAAAATACGAAGATCGGTACTTTTTGGAAATTCATTCCTTGCAAATGGAATATGCAACGGCGGAGGACAAAATACGCGTGAAAAAGAAATGTAATGAATTACAAACACTGCGCCCACAGTTGAATGTACAGGACAGTCTGCTCATGAGTAACGATTTTACGAACTCAATGTACAACTCGAACTTCTCCCCCTTTCGGCAAAGGTATAGGGCAGGAGATCTTGCATCTGAGTCAGTAAGATTTCCGGTCGGTGACTCCTTCCAACCTTCTGTTCGTCGTAGAAAGTCAACGAAAGAGAAGAAAAGGAAACCACTTGAAAAAGTAGATGAAAGGAACACGGAAGAAGAAAATGAAGAACTGAAAAAAGTAAGACAAGTATCACCTAAATCTCCCGAAGTACTTTCTGACCGAAGTCCTACAAGAAAACCGACGCCAAAATCGCAACGAAAAAGATATCTGTCTGAGAATGATAAGGAACAGCGGAACCAGCATTCACCTGTTGTGGAAATTGAGTCGCCAATCTGGCGGGTAAATCTAGCTAGGACACCTCTTAATGGACTAAATTTTGAAAAGGGTCAGAAGCCTTTAGAGTATGAAATCCGGAATCTTGCTGATTCATATACCTGATCAAAAACAAGATGTACATGTAATGTTGAAGGTTATCGAGCATCGTATCATAAAGTGCTTTCTTTAAGACATGCTGTGATATTTGGTGATAAAAACCCAGTACGTTGATTATTTATTAAGGTCTTCCGTTTCCAACGGAAGACCTTACTATTATTGTGCGGGGAAAAATTTTTTTTTTTTCTTCCTAGACGCGAACTTTGATGCTTCATATCGTGCTCATTTCTGAACGGTTTTTGCTCAAATTTCCAGGGCTCATAGACTTTACAAAACACTATCTTAATCAATTCATAAATTTTAGAATTCCTCTTCCGTTAACGAGTTATTCCCCTTTTAAAAATGTTTAGGGCCTTTGGTTTCCAGACAAAGGCTCCGAGACTATAATAGCAGGGAATGGGAATCCAACGAATTTGAATAACAGAGACATTGAAGTTGTGCACATCGATTTTTGTTTTTGGATTACGTTTTTTATATAGAAAAAGGTAGGGGTCAAAAAATAGGATTCCAAAAAGTGCAAAAATTTAGACATATTTTTCTTTGTATCTTTTAAAAGAAAAATATTTTGTTAAAACATGTAGAATAAAAGTTGTGCAGAATGTTAAGGGCTTTCATTTGACACCAATTAAAAAGGGCTGGCCCCTAAAATTAAGGGCCAATAGCGCTTGAAATTTTTTGCTTAATAACTCAAAAACGGTTAGGATTTTGATATTGCTGTCGCTGGAAAAGTTGTTTGTTGGGATCTCATAAAGGTCGTTACAATGTTATTTTGTTGGTGATTTGTGTCGTATGAGTGTAAAAAGCTTTACATGTTAACATGTACCTCGTTTCATTTGGCAAATTAACGAAAGTCTTTGTGCGTACAACTGGCATAAAGTTACCACAGAAAGTATGCTGGTTTATACAGTGGCCTAAATTCATAAGACATATTTTTTTTTACAATACATGATTTTTTTTTTAGGAGTTTAAGTTCTCATAGTGCACAATCCTTAAAAACGAGAATAGGAAAACGAAACAGCTTTTTTTCTTTTCTAGTAAAACACAAAATACGGCTTAAAAAAAAATATATGTATTACATTTTAGTTTTCATACTGCGTGCATCTTAAATCTACCTTGAATCAGAGTTGTGTGTGTGTGTGGGTACCATTACGTAAGTTATCCCTCGCCCGCGGCCGAGAAAATCGGTCACCATAGTCGCGGCTGGGCTACCTAGCAGTCAGCGGTTATCTAATACACAAGAGTCGCGACTCTCATATGCAATTTTATTTAGCCGCAAACACAAGAATTGTTTTAGTTTTGATTACACATAAAAGTTTATTCTTCTTCAATTGGATTAAACGATAGGGTGTCAATGAAGAAATCGTTCAGTTAATTAATAAAATAATGTCGTTCTCAATCTAAAGCAATATCAGACATAGATCAATTGTAGGTTTAAAGTAAAAAAAAACAACTTCTATTTGATAGATTTAAGTCATTATACTGCAAACTTTTCAAATCTTCATGTGTTCTGAGCTGTGCGTTGTACCTTTTCGTAATCTATCCTTCGCCCACGACCGAGGAGATCAGCCACTGCTGCACTACCTAGCGGTAAGCGGTTATCTAATACACAAACACTTACACGTATATAAACGTGTTTGGGTTTATATACGTTATAAAAGTTTGTCCATCTTGTATTTATTTAATTAAACATTGGAGTGTAAATTAAGAAGTCGTTCTGAAAATTAATAAAAGCGATATTACTTCAAATCGGAAACATCGTCAGACATGAATTAATGGTTGGTTTGTAAGCCTAAAATGTTTTTAAAAATGTACAAAAAATGTTTTAAATCAACAAGGAAAATGATGATCATCCCGCGCACATGGCCGAGGAAATCCCCCGCGCGAGTGGATAAATGATCCGCGGTAGGTTCGTGTTCCTCTACATGTACCTTATCACGCGTGCATGTTTCATATTTTGTACGAACACATTTTTTTTAAAATTATGTTTTCAAATATTATATTGGTTTAAGATGAATAGATAAATTTATTACATGTACAGTTGATTTAGTATTGATTAATACGATTGCGTACAAGGTAGTTTAAAAATCAAATCAAATTATAAACAAAGTTCCATGTTACATCTTTGCGGTTGGTGCTGGCACGATAAAAGAATGTCCTGAATTGAGGCATTCGGTGATTATTTTAAAGAATATTCACAAGTTTAGTTTAGATTCTATCGGTCACATATTAATCACTTCTGTAGTGTTTCTACAAGGTCGTTCGTTTCATTGTAAAACTGTAAAAACGAACTCACTGCTGTTTTGCCCCCTCCCCCCGCCCCTCTGCCAAATGCTCGCTCTGGATTTTTTTTAAATTGGCGAAAAGATATCCAGATCTGTCGAAAATCATTTTTTGGCGACTTCTCCTAATGTGCATCGTCGGAAACCCACGGTTGATTACGCGTCGTTCCTCTCTCCATCACCCGTGGGTCAGTTTAAACTTCAACGCTCGTTTTAGTGAGCAAATATTTATAAATATCATCCAATCAAATTAGTCGTTACAGAAGTGGAGCTCTTCTGCTTCGGGTACAATACCTTATATAGATAGCATTATTTAACATGTGACAATATTTGCGTAAACAGATTCTCCAATCCAGTGAATGAGTCGCAAGGCATGACGGTCTACTAGGTCTTTACGATTCAATATACACACGTGGTTTTATACACATTTAATTATTTGCCGGAAAATTTATACAACTTGTTTTTTACTTTAAGAGGTAAAAACTAATAAAAAGGATATATTATGTACCATAGACTTTGTTCCATGCTCATATTAAAACATACTGTTGTTTAAAAAAAATCGATCGTTATCGAAAGACTAGCAAACATACGCATACAAGTACAAACAGATTTTTTTAGCAGTTGTAGCAATTTCTTTTTCTCGACTTCAAAATATTGAAGTAATTCCTCGGGTAAAATTGAAATATTTTTATCTATTAGAGCCAAAAGTTGAGATTTTGTTTGATTTTCGTCTTTATTTAGCTCAATTGTTTCATCTTTTGAAACTGTATTTTATTGAATTACAGGGGCTAGGGTATTAATTTACCATTTTTTTAAAATTATTATTGTCTGCATAACACTTAGCGGGGAATGAACATTGCTTTTGAAATGGCGTTGGAAATATAACGAATTCTAGCACCATAAAAAAATTGTTGTACGCTAAGCATTTTGATGGGTGTCCCTGAAGAAAATTTCCAAGCGCATTCTATTAATGTTGTTCCAAACCAGGGACATCACGCGAAAAACGTACTGACTGCTTTTAATTCAATAAGACATACATGTACCTCTCTTTTGAGCTTTGACAATGGGGGTAAATATGTTGATATAAGGCCTCGTAAGCAATATCTTTTTAAAATGTGAGCACAGAAATGTTATTTCGGACATTTTTTCCATTTATCTGAAAAAAAAGTTTCCAATGAGTTTGTTTTTTCAATACGCTTTGTTTGTATTCACTGAAACTTGTAGAAGCCCACGATGCCTTGCAACTCATTCACCTGACTGGCCTGTCATTAAAAGTAAACAGATAGTTAATTTAGTATACGAAGATATGCCGACGTCACAAAATCCGGTGGTTTCAATGAATATTAGAACAAACGAGCGTTTAAAAGCGACTTGTTCATTGGACCAATTTACTCGGGGTGTTATATGAGCCACCAATCAACTTGCGTGCTTCAATACGAGCGTCAATGTTTAAGCTGACCCACGGGTGATGGAGAGAGGAACGACGCGTAATCAACCGTGGGTTTCCGACGATGCCTAATGTGTTTATTCGGTCAGTCTGTGTTAATTCAATCGCCACGTGCGCCCGAAAATCTTGTGTCGCTTCAGCGCACACAGCTGAGAACATATATCTATAGCCCCAGGTTATTTATGGCTGCAGATCATCAATTGTTATGTAATTGAGTAACAATGTATCAAGGTTATCGAAGGTTAATGGGTATCGAAGGGTGCTTTCACTGGTCAATTGTAAAACAATAAGGCTATTATTCGAAGTAAATCATCTTCACATTAAAGGTGGAAGATCGTAATCTGAGAATGCTAATAAATTAACCTGTTGAACACGCTTAACTTCTATACTTATGAGCAGAGTAATATATATTATAATTGAAAGTTTTAAGTCAAAGGAAATTTGTTTCTGGGATTTAGAAGTTATGAAATACGACTACATTATGCAATGCAGTCGGTCGCCATAGAAATCATCAAAGTACTGCAAGTGTCGACAGATTTCTTCTTTCTTTGGAATACCATGATAGTTCACTTGACTTACAGACTATAATATAGCGACAGATCTGCCTCCCAAAAATGTATGCGCTTCTCAAAGTTACACTTAAGTGAGATAGATATGTGTATGAAAATTGATTAAAAAAAAGCCTTTTTATTGAAGTTGTGTAGTATGAGGTTGTAATGCAACTTAATATACTTACAAGATTAGCCAGTGGAATACTAATTTTAGGTCAACAATATATGAATACCCAATCTATTAAAATACAAGATAAATAGTGTCCAGAACTATAATAATATGCATGTGTACATGAAGGTTGCACTCTCATTTGTATGGCTGTAGGTGAGGAGGTAAACGTGTAGCGATGTACCTAAAATGTATGTCTGCATATACGGATTCCGGACCGTGGCTACAGACGATACCAATTGAAAGTCTTTCAATACATCTATGCGCAGTTTGACCTAGAAACTGACCAGTATCATAACTTCTTCGAATTTCTCTAACACGGACTGTCTAATTCTTCCTCAGAATTCCAATTTACGAAAGCGCAATTGAAGTTTTATTCAATTTAACTAGTCAGCCCAGGGGCTGACTGAAAACTCAGCAAAATTTTATTTTTCAACTCTGAAATAGTCTAAAACATAAGCAATAATGCCTTTATGGCTTTCGCTACATCTTCCTATTTATTTGTATTTTTAACCTCAAATTTAGAACTGTAGGAATTCAGTTTCAAAACTTTTCAAAAGCTTTGAAAACCATACCAATTAGAAATCATTTAGATTCAAATTGACACATGTCATTGAGGAGACATCGTCGGAACCCACGGGTCTCTTATCTGTTACATTGTTTTCAATGCAGTGTAATGGATAGAAAACACGTGGGTTCCGACGATGAGAGGAGAGTGCAAATGTGCATACAAAACATTGGTCAATACATGCATATTCAAAAAGTACAAAATATTAACTAACACAAAAATTGCTTTTGACCTGAGGATGTTTCATGACCTTGACCAAAAATTATTTGGGCAAGATCAAGGTCACTGACAGGAAAAGTGCAAAAATCGTGTCCGATCTATATCATTTTATGAAAAAAACATTGGAAGTTCTTTCTCACACAAAGATTGCTTATGACCTAAGTGTGTGTAATGATTTTATTCCAAGGTTATTTTGTCAAGTTCATAATTTGTGTCTGCTTTATACTGTTTTTAAGGAGAAACATTGGAAGTTGCTTTTTCATTTAAAGATTGCTGATGACCTGAGGATGTGTCATGAACTTGACCCAGGGTCAGTTGTGCAAGTTCAAGGTCATTTGAAAAAAAATACATGGAAATGATTAGAAGCTAAAATTTGACACAAAGATTGCTTGTGACATGTATTTAAATATGTTCTGACTTGAACTTTGATCATTTGTGCAAGTTCAGTGTCACTATAAGAAAAGAAGCATCCATTATTTTCTAATAGAGAAATACTTTAGTTATGATTTTTTGTCTTAGTGGGGAGGGGAGGAATTATTTGTGAGGTTGCTCACAGAACCGCCAGTTGGTCCACAGAGAGCACTCTCCCCCTTTCTCACAACCAAAATTTCCCTTAACATAAAGGAAATTGAATTTTGGGGCATTGTTCCCCCCTTCCCCAACACACATTTTAGTAGAAGGCAATATAAATTTGTATGGCAAATTGAAAACAAATAATATTAAACAAAATAAGTTATAGCTGCCTCACAACTTCCCCCTCCCCTACCACTACCACGGATTAGATTTTGAAGATTTAGTAATTTTTTTCTTTTATTTGCTTGTTAATACATTTTGGATAAATTTGTTCCCCGAAGCAAAAAACGGTGCTGAGTGCTTGCATGGCCAAACATTATACGGAGAGTTGTCCCTCCCGCTGAGCACCTCTCGTACAGCGCACCATCAGATTGGAGAAGGCGTCATCGTTTATTTTTGATTTTCTGAACTTACTTTTATCATATTGACAATCCAGTCTGATTAAAATCACCACCCTTCTGCTTACACTCATCAGGGTCTGATAGGTATCGATAACAGGTCATCTTCACATGACCTCCATATTTGCACACAACCTAAATATACTCTCAGTTACCAAATACATGCCTTTATCTGTTAATGAGAGGTGCAACTCTTCAATACTCAGTCTGGGGGTTACATAGAAAGCAGGCATGAATTAATTTGCCCGTCTCCATTTAAAAAGTTCCAATAAATTTTCTAAAGCCCTGATTGGTTAGAAGATTAGGTCATATGAAGATGACCCCCTATCAATACCTGTCAGACCCTGTAAGGAGAAGAAGGGTGCTTTTAATCAGACTGATTGACAATCCTTTTCCGACAGGAAGCTGCAACGGAAGACCTATTCGTTGCTTTGCAACGAGCTCGGCTCTAGTTGTGTTTGTGTTTATCTTAATGACAGTTTTTTAAAATACAAATCAAGACATAATTTACGTGAATATTGTTTAATGCATTTTAAATAAGAATAATGTTAAATTTTGTTTCTCATCTTTATGGAAAGATATTAATTGAAAAATAACACACTTAGTGTTTTGAACAATTTAAAATTATTTTTGTGATATTTCAGAAACCACTTTTTGTTATTTTATGCATGCGTTGTGGTATTTTCTAAACGTTTTGGATATATTATTTTAAAACATTTTGAAGTTTGTAATTGACATTGTTTAGGGTAAAAATTATCAATCTAGTCTAGTCAGGTGTTTTGCACTCATTTTAATCAGGCAGTATTAAACATGGTCATTTCAAATTTTCTATAATTTTGAAATTTCATGGTTGCATTTGAAAAAAGAAAAGAAATAAAAAGTCTAAAGCTATAAGAAAATTGATTTCTTATATAGGATTGTTTCTAATTGAACACACACACACACACACACACACACACACACATAAATATGAAATGTGTATCGTTCCGATCCTCTCAAATTGTCGTTTAACTGTATTCCACCTGTATCTCAAACGACCGTGTAGTGAGCGACCAGCGCGCTAGGTTCCGAAAGATTTTTGTCTTGCCTAGATGGCCGAGTGGTAAGCGCGGTGGCCGCTCATTGCTAGGAGAGTAGGTTCCAGAGGTCGTGAGTTCAAGCCCCGGCCGGGGCGGAGGTGGAGCTCCAATATAGTGAATTTCCCTGTGCTTTGTATATATATATATATATATATATATATATATATATATATACACATACACACACCTTTTTTATAGCTTACACACATATCCTGTTAAGGTAGCTCAATACAGTGGAAAATTTTTGATTTTGATAGATAGCGTGATGCATAAGAAGTATATACAATGTATGTCTAATTGGCGAAAAAAATATGCAATCTTGGATAAAAAATTGATGTCACAGTCCAACTGATGTAAACAATACATTAGTACAAGTGTAATTTTACGGCATTTTTTCGAGCAGCTGTTTCTTGTCAATGTCAGTGTATCTTTGTCTCAGATGAGTTATCTGATTTCGTTATTTTAGTTCCAACTAGTCGTAAAGATCGCTCAAGTACGCGTGATCAATACATACTGCAGTGAAGGTTTATAAAAGAAACTGTATCACCAATAATAAAAAAAAGTCACTCCAACTAAATAGTTTGAAATCGGAACGCTTCTTTGTTCGATACCTATCTGATTCTGCCATATTGTTATTATCACTTCTTTCCCGTATATATCTAAATAAACGCAGAACATCGTTTCGTATGACATTCAATACATTTTCAACAATTTGTACACTCTATTAACGCCACAAAGTAATTATGTGAAGTTTGGCATAATGTTTTCACCTGGAGTATGTTTTCCAAGAAACATGAAAGAGAACAATGAATCAGAGTGAGTCCCGCCGCTGAAGACTGTCATATTAAAGTTACAAATTAATCTCTTTTTGTGCCCACATTATTCAGTGTTGATGCAAGGTTTCATAAAAAAACTTTTAAGATTTTTATGTTACTATTTTTAGTAAAAAAAAATTCAATGCCTAATAAAACCTAAATTTCTATGTTTTAGGAAAAGCAGAGATAATGGTTCAATGTCTTACCACGGTAATTATAACCTAATAATTTGAAAAGTAAAAAGATACGATTCCGTGAAGTTTTGATTCTACATTTCAATAAATGGTCCCCAAATGAAGATTGTGAAGGCAGGGGACACTTGTGATTTTGAAGTTTAAATGCCGACTATGTTTTTTAAACCTAAGATATTTTTGAAAAAGAAGCTTTTATCTGTAATTTAAGTATTCAATGTCATTTAACGTACTTTGACCAAGTATCGTGGATTGATCTAGATTTTCTGAAAACACACTAGAATATTTACCCATACAGCATTGCGACCTTCAATTGATAAATATGCAATTGAAATGTGCACGGTAACCTATGTATGCAATGCCTTTGAGTGGAAAAAATCAATATTCTCATCAAACAGTTTAAAAACCAAGAATACGATACTGAAATCTATTATATTTCCGAATCCAAATAGTGCTTTTTGTGCTTAATTTTGTTACAAGTTTGCAAGTCAATTATCTACTATAAAGTACAAGTTTATTAAAATATATTTTCGGCTTAACACTATCACAACTTACTTATCATTTTCCAATTAAGTATATTCAATGCACACAGAGAGCATTAAATGCACAATTTCAATCAGATTTGAATTGTTTGTTTCCATTGTCCGTCTACACGTCACTGTACACGTCAAAATGGTTTTTCATGATTTTTGTAGCATGACTCTTTATAGTTAATCTCGTGCAATATTTACATTTTCTCACACCGTTTTATTAAATACATGTATAGCGTGGTCCTAATATTAGCTACGATTTTATCATTATCAATCTTATTTTTTGTTAATATCAGAATAAAAATTGTTGAATAAGTTTTGGTACTTTGCTGTATGATTCTTATTGTAAGTATCAGAAACAAAGATATATCACCCAAAACAAACATCTAATCTGCTTGATTGTTGTAACGATTTAAACTAATGAGGAACATTTATTTACCTAGAAAATCAGGTTTTTTGATGGCTTTCTCAAGTCATCGCAAAATTTACTGTGTATAACTTGGATCACCAGCCTACATTTCAGCCTCTCAGCGAATAAATGTCTGGTAAGATATATGTATCGTTATTATCACTGTGTCGGCTTGAGATGGTTTGCTTTGAAAGACATTTTATGAACTTTCGATTAAATGTTGAAAATGTGTTTTTGTAATCTATTTCATGAAACATTTTTTTAACAAAATATTTAATAGCAGTAGTCTTTGTCTAGCTCCTATATAAAATAATGAACGTTGCGGATATATAAATCAGGTGAGCGCAGCGTGTAGACTGCTAATTATACTTCATTTGAGACTTGTTAAATAAAGAAGTTAATTTCGAAATCATACAATCGCCTATTATTCTATGTTATAGCTATAAGATAACAAAATCACAGCTAGTAGCATTTATGTCACAATTCGTCATTAATTAAGTATTGAACAACAAACAAAATTAAACTTTTAAACACAATAAAATGTTGAAAAATTATTCAAAGAATATTAATTGTTTTTGGATGCCAACGGTTACGCCAATGTTTGTAGTTGTTAAAAATAAAGTTCTTTTCTGTACCGTGAGACAAAGTAGATTTCATTTGATGTACTTCGACCTTGAGGTAAAAGATAAAACCCACTTAACATGAATAATAGACATACAACTACGGTACTTCCACTGACATTGTGCTTTCCAGTAGATAAAGGTATGGATGTAGTATGGTCTCTCAAATTAATTTCATATTCATTTGTAATAATATACATATGTAAGCTTAAGTTTAGTACTCCGCTATTTTTATTCAACGTACTAGGTTAGTGTATTAAGTATTGATGTTCAAGTTCAGGCTTTGATTTTTAATAAGAAAAATTCTTATTCACAAAAAATAATATTTATCTGAAAAACTTTATTATTAATTTTTGGTGAAGTAAAAGTATTTGATCATTGCATGCAGTCGATACGCATTTCATTATCTTTTTCTTCCTGGAAACCATATTACTAGGAGTATATTTACCTTATTATTCTATTTCCTTAAACAGCAAAATTGCGGAATGGAAGGACTATATTATATAAAAAAATATGAAGATGATTTAGAAAAAGATCACAAAGAATATGTTGAAAGTTCAACAATGGGTGTAGAATTACGGGGAATAGAACAAGACAAAAGTATTACAGATGTTGAAAAGGACCGCTTAGAACACATAAAAAGTTCCACCAAAGAATTGATAAATAGCAACGACTCTGAAAAAGTCCTTCTTGAACTAGGAAAAGATATTATCAATGGAGATATTATAAGTGCAAAAGCGAGACTGGAAGCGTTGAAGGACCGGAAGAAGCCCGATTGGCTGAAGATGTACCAAAACCCTGACCAGCAGGGCGAAACACTGCTTCATTTGGCAATTAAGAGCCAGGATGATATATCTTTAGTTACAAATCTATCAGAGATGTGTCCAGATTTACTTCTCATGTCAAGGGAACAATCATCAATATTTCACGGACAGACAGCACTACACATGGCAATTACCAAAAGCAACAAAGCAGCAATTGAAGCAATGTTAAAAGTTGGCATTAGATATAAGAAAAAGGAGATGTCGACTTTGTTGCACATTCGCGCAACAGGATCTCGGTTCGTAAATACAGTGATGATGGGACAACTTCCTTTAACTGTCGCCGCATTGACGGGGAATACCGACATAGTTGATGTTCTGTTGGAGTTTGGAGCTGATTTGCACATTCAAAATGAAGAGGAAGACACTGTGTTGCATTCATTAGTTAAATACGCAGCAACATACCCAGAGAAAGTAATTACCATTATTCAGATGATGGGACATATAAATCAGGAACTGGAAAACAAACATCGAATCGACAGTAGCACGTTTGACCATTTCGGAACTGATATGCACCGAAAGGCTAACTCTTTCCTATGGTTTGTGAAAAACAGAGGAAGCTTGACGCCTCTTCATCTTTCTGCAAAGCACGGAGTAACGGAATTGTTCGAAGAAATTCTTAACCTAAAAAATGTTTACTGCTATATCAGTGCAAACGATGGATTGTTTGATGTCAAAGAGTATGATATCACAGAAATAGATACTTTCAGCGTTATAAACTTGGCGCAAAGCCAAAAAAAATCGAAATCTATCCCTGAAAACTTCGACAGAATAGCAAGAAATATCGTGCAGTCAAATAAAACAAACTGCGCCCTTTGTTGGTCTTATCCTGAAACAGAATCCATCTTGGAAATGCTCTTCAATAGTGAATATGACAGCAAAGACGCATATCGCATTATTGAGTTACCACCAGTTCAGAATATCATAAAAAGGAAATGGAGAAAATATAACAAGTTGTTTATATTGTGGATGATACTTCATTATGTTTCTATGATACTTTTAACAATGTATAGCGTATATAATGTTGAACTGAGGATTTCAAGTGTGCAAGGCAACAATACAACCACGTCCAAATTTGTTGTTTGCTGTTTTCGATGGTATTCTTTTAGTGTAGGTACAGTCTATGGTTTTATTGTATGTTGTTTAATAATCGCTAAGTTCCGTAAAAAGAATATCTCTAATTACTTTTTTCACAATATGGAATATATATTTCCCATGCTGATACTGTCTGTAACGATGGTTATTGATGTTCTATGGTTCTTAATAGAAGAACACGACAACATTCCTTTAATCATTGCACTTATTTGTGGCTGGTGGTTAAATGTATTTTTCCTTTCACCCTATCAAAAATTCAGCTTCTTCACAGAACTAATCAAACGTGTAATCACCGGTGATCTTTTCCGGTTTGGACTGGTGATTCTTTTTGGACTGTTTTCATTTACAGCTGGAATGTACATTGTGTTTAGGGGAACAGAAGAAGAAGATTTTTCTTCGTATGGTAGAACGATGATAGCAATGTTTAAGCTCGGGATCGGGATTGACGATATAGGCGTGTTGTATTCCGCGCGAATTCCCTGGGCAGCAGTATCTATCTTTATAGTCTTTACTACCTTCACGTATATACTTATGTTGAATGCTTTGATTGCAATGATGTCTCAAACATGTTCTAGGGTGTCAGAAGAACGATTTCCCCAGTGGCGAATACAACAGCTCTCTATCATTCTTGTTATTGAAGATCTGATCTGTCGTTGCTGTTTTAAGAATATACGTAGTGTAGGAACAAAGAAGAAGGTTTGTGGATTAGATCCAAAAACAAGACAAATAAAATACGAAGAAAGGTACTTTCTAGAAATTCATGCCCTACAAATGAAATATGCAACAGCAGAGGATAAAATACGAGTACAAAAAAAATCAAATGACTCGGAAGTACAACGCAATTTATCGAACGGGGGTAATAGGGTAAAAACGAGGAATGAATTTTCATCTGGAAGACATACACCTCCAATGGTCTATGAGGCATCGCCACAGATTGACTTATTAGAACATTCTGTACGTTTGAAAAGGAATACAAGACATATATTGCCTATCTCCACACAGGAGCTACACGTTGGACGGAAAAATAGACAATTTTTAACATCACAAAAGAAAATTTTTTTGAACGAAGACGACACAGTTACCCATGATCATGATTTTCAAAAAATGGATCCATCCACTAGACGCATAACTCTTGCCAGAAAACCACCAATTGGATTGAATTCACAGACAGAGCGAGATCAAGTAGAATGTGAAATCCGTACTCTTACTGATTATTAATAGTGTAAACTGTATGAGTTGGATACATGAATATACATTCAATTCTCTTTGTATAAAGCGTTAGAGTAGTATTGTTTCGATTATTGTACTGGTTTATGTTTAATACTGAATAAGTTGATAATCGTAATTCAACAATTGTAATCATGAACATATTTCATAAAGTTTATTTGTCTCTTAAATTAAATAATAAATGATAGGAATATATATTTTGAACTTTTCTCCTGCAAGATTAATAATACTGTTTATCTGTTTAAAAGTAAACAGTTGACTAAGTGTACAAGATATTAAAAATGAAAGAAAATGTACCATCTATAAATATTGTTTCTAAAAAAATTGGTAGTTTCACGCGGGAATAAAAAAGCAAAAACCTATTCACCTAACAAAATATATTATCGAATGTTTAATTGTTATTTTGGTGTTTTATAAATCATTAATACCCGATTTTAGTTTTTAACATAACGGATCTTAGTTTTGTTGTAAGGAAAAAGCGTCTTTACTTACATTTTACGAAGACCAACATTTTAAATCTACACTAGCACAATTATTTTCAAATTACAACAGTTATTGGTTGTATAATGTTTAAAGGTGAACAAGAATGTTCAAAACCAGTAAAATGTGATGAAAGTGAAATTTTTATTTAAAAAAAATTAAGAAAATAGACAATTCTGTCATATGTTAAATGGCTTTTTAAAAGGCCAAAGCGGCAACGCGCTCATAATGAAAACCATAATTGTTGCTCTTTGAAAAAAATGCAAGGCTGATTTATTTGATTTATTTGCTTTATATGCGCCTCTCAAACAACATTGTTGGTATCCGTTTTACTTAAATAACATACTTGTAGGTTGTCGTCCACAGTTTTTTATGGTAAAAATTTTCAAATTTATGTTGTTGTTGATAAAAGGTTTTTCCAAGAGTTTTTTAAGGTGGTACTGAAGACTATTGTGACACACTAATGAAGAGAAAATCACACCAAAATAATATAATCAGCCTTTTAAATGTTCATTTAGTACAATATTTGACCTTGAAATAATTTTAATATAATTAGATGAGTAAAAATTATAAAAGTTCCAGCAAGTATAACTAGATGCTGTCATTAGACAGTAATACCCGCACCAAGTGTTTGCCCCTAAATAACACTGTTTTGTACCAGTTTAGTAAAAACGAAGGCCACATGCACATAATCCACATGAGCGGCCCTTTATGTACAATTTGTGGTTGAACTGTTTGCATGTGAATTTAAGTTAATCAATAATCTTTTCATTTCATGTTATAGAAAGTATGGTCTATATGATTATTACAAACAAAATTAAATTATGCCCCCTCCCCTCGGCGGTTGCCGGCTTAATTTAGATTTGCTTCTACGTGCCAACATCACAGATTTAGAGAAGGGATGGGAGTAAGGGGTCCAGACCCTTCCCCCCTTGAAAAAATCATTTATATTAATACATGTAGTAAAATTACCAAAAAATACACCTCGGACCCCAATCCCCCTACCCCCTGCAAACACAATAACATTTATTACTTCCCCCCCCCCCCCCCACTCTTCATGGATGAATAGAGATCAGAATATTTTGAAAACAACGAAAGCCTGTACATGTAGTTCAGTGCATTATAATCAAAATTCTTTCATAGTGACGTTTTTATAATTTTAAATTTTTACAATACACGTATTTGGCAAAAATAATAAAAAAATAAGTTTTTTAAATTTTGGAATCTTAAGTAAAAATAGAAAAGCCCTGGCAGCATTTGAACTCTCTACAGATCGACACGTAGTTAACGCTCTAACCCATTGCACTTCAGTGTTAGGTAACATAATTTTGGGGGAAAATATTATATTTATACTTTATTGTTTATTTCAATAGGGAGTTCATCACAATATGGCAGGTGTCCTGTACCACCTTAAAGCTGAAATGTGTGCTTTACATAGTTATTTACCTAATAAAATAGTACAAGGGGTTTTAAAAAATAAAGTCACGGAAATACATGCATGTTACAAGTAAATGATCTTTGTCCGAAGTTCCGTACACAACACAGGTCTACAGGTCGCATTAGCGGGTATTAGTTTTACCCAGCTCTTCGGTTAGATGGGTTTCACGTGGTGTACATAACGGTATGTGTTTTCCATGTGCAGAATAGGATTAATTAACATGCATAAACGTTTCTTTTGTGATGATCAGCTAATTAATGGATTCATATTGTGCTCTAATTGAATTATCATTATGATGTGTTTTTTAAATTTAAGCAAAAATAAATGCAAGGTTTTTTTTATGTTAAGAGGAAAAAACCGTCATTTTATTTAAAGTCTAAGGAGGGATATGTACATGTGTGGATCCAGAAAATTTTTCCTGGGGAAAGGGGGGTGGGGCAAACAGTTATGTGAGTTTGCCGAAAGGGGGGGGGGGTCCGAGGCATATTTTTGGCAAATGTAATTTAAAGAAATTTGAATTTTGAAGGAGGGATCTCGACCCCTGACCCCCCTCTAGATCCGCGCATGGGATAAATGTTAATTTCATGCTACTATTTGTCTACCAGGATTAAATTAAATTTTTGAAAATCTTTTTGCACATCTATAGGACAGTCCCTATCATATCTCAAGATATGAGGTATCTATTCAATAAATCATATTAAGCGGAGTTTTTTTAAGGAGTGATAAACTTAAATTTTCTGCTATTATTTGACTCCCTAGATGAAATTTAAATTTTTAAAACCTTACTGCACATCTATAGGACAGCCTCTATCATATCCCAAGATATGATGTGTCTATTTATTAAATCATAAGAGGAGTTCCGGGATCTAGGTTTTTTTAGGAGTGATAAACGTCAATTTTCTGCTACTCTTTGACTCTCTGGATGAAATTAAAATTTTTAAAACCTAATTGCACATCTATAGGACAGCCCCAATCATATCCGAAGAGATGACATAGCCACTCCAAAAGTTGTAAGAGGAGTTATGGGAACCATACTTTTTTTTGCAAAAAAACGTCGTTTTTTGTTGCCCACTGATCCCTGTGTTAAAAAAAAATTTCTGAAACCTTATCACACTTCAAAGTGACACCCCCAATCATATTCTAGAAGATCATTTGGCTACTGCAAAAAATGTTGATGTTTTTGAAACCATTTTTTTTGTAAAAAAACGTCATTTTTCAGCCACCAAATGACCCCCAGGGCAAAATTGAAATTTCCGAAACCTTATTGCGCATCTATAGAATACCCCAAAACATATTCCAAAAGATGATTTGTCCATTCTTGAAAATGTAGGAGGAGTTCGAGGAAGAAGGTTTTTTTGTGAAAAAACGTCATTTTTTACCAATTATTTGACCCTCAGGACTACCAGAGAATTTTTAAAACCTTTTTTACAAAACAACATAATACCCGAAATCAAACTCCAAGAGTTCAGTTTGCTGGTTTATAAGATGTAAGAGCAGTACGAGAAAGTAAAACGTGACAGACGGACGGACAGACGGAGCAGGGTAACAACAATATACCCGAACTTTCTTTAAAAATTGCAGGTATAAAAATGTACGTAACAACATGAAGGAATCTCAGATTACTCTTTAAGAAATAAAGTGGATTTCATAATATGTTACGACATGTCAGCCTATTTTTACGGCATATCAAAACATGTACATACAAAACACTCTACCATACACGCAATTACATGAAGATGGCGAATATGCATAGTTTTATATTATCACCATGTCCAATTGAGATAGGGTGGAAGTTAGATAATGATTGTTGATTGTCGATAAGACTACATTTTAGATTCCATTGCAGAGGCTCAAATAGATTTGATAACTTGAAACTTGGCATTTGATTGTAGATCATTAAGGTTGGATTTGTAGTGTTTATACGTAAGCAAATGTCATAGAAGAATATAGAAATAACGAACAAAAACTCCAATATTTCGGACAATGGTGAGACAGCCGTAGATTATTGACTAAGATTTTCGGTTTCGATTTCAACGTTAAATATAGCTGTATATCAAGAAAATTTGATTTGTGCATACATTCTTTCCACTTTCAAATTGATTGAAGTGAGAAATAAAAACAGGTTCTCCATTTTGAAAAGCCATTTTCACCTTTTAACGTTTAATTTATGAAGGCCTGCATATGTTTTCGATTTAAGGGTCCTCCACACACCTGGGAAAAGTTCTGCATACAAACCCGAACTTCTAAATTACTTAAAGATATGGATTTCTAGTCTGTGTTCGACTTGAAAATGACAGAAAAAAAATCAATTTTGGGGGGAAAAAATCAATTTTTTAAATTGTACCACTATTCATGAAAATAAAAGTCCCTGCGGTATTCGAACTCGGGCCCTGCAGTTCGGTAGATTGAAGCTACACCCATTGCGCCACAGAGACAGACAACAAATTTTGGCGATATAAACTGTTTCACTATGCGTTCAAGTCGCCATGTTGTGACGTACTGCCATAAAAAGTAGAAGTCACGGGGTGTCGAGGATCCTTAAGCATACTAAAGTTAAATAAGTACGCTAGAAAAAAAAATCTTATTTTCCACATGTTGTATTTTATTAGATTATTTTCATGATTATTTAGTTTGTTTATGATTGCGTAAATTTATGTTTAATCCTTTTTCAATAGGCTCTTTTGCTTTTCTGATGTTTTTTAAACAACACATTTAATATTGTTCTTTCGCAATGCATTTTAAAGCATAACATTCAGCACTTTTGTCTGAGAGTTACATACGTATTTGTTCAGCGTGTTTTATAGTATCTCATTTAGTAAACATTTATTGTTTCTTAAAGTCATTACCCATTAACACTACCCAGTTAATTCTTGGCCATCTCCGGAAGAAAACATTTCCTTAGGTTTGTAATGAGCGCTCACTTTAACAAGTGATAGAAAGAGCATTAGAAAATGTCATCGGTGGGGTGTATGCTGTTTACCATTTTTTAAATAGCATATTTGCTTAATAACGTAGATTTATGTCAAGATTGTGCAACATGGGCATGGGTATATTATATTATTATAATATATATAAATGTTATGATATGGAGTAAATGTGAATGTCCGAAAAGACCGTTATAGTGTAATATCGATGAGCACGTGTGACATGCACGCTTGTTTGATTACCTTTTTTATGAAGAGTAAAAATTAATTTTTGATTAATTTACGAAAAAAAATAAGTAGCACACACACAGGTTACATTTACGGTTGAGAAGAGAAAAAAGTCCACTTTCCTATCATAGCGTATTTATACCAATATATAATTTTTTTTTCAATTTTTTGTTTTTGCAGTTTATTTCTTGTTTAGAAGGTTGGATGAAAACCTTTAACTTCTTGGTCCGATTTTATATGAGTCGTTTCGTATGTTATAATATAATGGTTTTGTTTTGTCAATGTATAATAAAAAGCAAGGTGCAGGGTAATTAATTTTCCCAATCGTTTCAGCAATATATCACTGGCAAAACGATGTAAAAATTGTGCATAATATGCCGCCTGAGTAAACCCAATTATCACTCAGGGAACAAAAGTTACAATACAGAAATTATTTTTATTTCTGTCTTTTAAATATGATTGATTCTGCTGGTGTCAATAAATGAAATTTGAAGATGGCTGAGTTGTATGGAAATTAATTTGGTACTGTAAAAAAGCCAAAACAATCGGACTAAGCAGCTTTAATGATGATAAAAATCGTCAAAAGTAAATATATAAGGAATTTCCCAATATATATTATGTATCCTTTATCCAACACACGGCATCAATGAATACAAAATATCCTTTTGAAAGCAATTTTCAAAAATTTGTGTTTTATTTTCTCCTTTTTATTATCAAGTGAGTTTTGCTGGCTAAGGAAAAGTACATTTCATACTTTTCATTTAGAATTTAATCTTATTAAAGTCATTTAAAAAGTAAGTCAACATTTCTTGTTTCTATTTTATATTTTTCAATATAAAATTCTTTTTAGACCGTGTAACTTGAAATCAACTGACAATCCAATTCCGTTTTCCTATAAAAATGTTGGTGTTAGAGGGAGCCATTTGGTGCCCATAACTGTACCACTTACTTATATGTAATTTTGCCATTAAACATGAAATTGTTCAAGTTGAGAACATGTTTTATTCAGGTAGCATGTAGTGTCCTTGAAATATGACGGCAAATGTGGACGAGATTGGGTCTATAAATTTAGATATTTTCTCCGTGGGATGACAAATGACACTAACTATTGGGCTTCTGGGCAATTCTTCCTGTGTTACAGCCATGGACACCAAAATAACTAATTATAATCAGTTCAAATAAATAGGTCAGTTAATTATTTACAATATTATAAAGAGTTTTTCATTGTTAATCATTGTTTTCAAGTGAAATATATCACGGTGTTTTTAATTTCACTATATTTGCGGTTAGACAATTGTACGCGAACAATAAATCATAATTAAACTAGTTTATTAGCTAATTAGAGAAAAATAATATTCTACTGTGCAAATTGTTACAAGGAATACATTTATCCACATTCAATAATATAGTCATGCATATTAATTGAATTACAAAGAGAAACGATCATCAAATTAAATTCAATAGTATTTCTGTAGCGATTAATAGAAAATGAAATGAAGTGTCTAGATATCTCAACGCGTGCACTATTACAAATATCAATGGTCAGTAAGAGTGCGGATTTCACACGTTAATTGTTCTTTCTCTCTCTCTGGTTTTAGGCCTCTTTGCTGTGATCTTGCAAGAAACATCGTCCGGTTAGATGAATTCATGTTTGTTGATAGTTGATCATGGATTTCACTATCACTTTCGGATAAGTATTTTTTCTTTTGCAATGTCGACGATAGCTTCTTATTTTTTCGATTGGCATCTGGTTCTTGAGGTGATACTTTTCCTTTTCTTATGCTCTTCGTCCAACTATAAGGAGGTTCATTTCCTGCATTTAGTAGTGGTATTTCTTTATCGACATCAGATTCTGTAATTGGTCCTACGGGAATTCTCGAATTCATGATTTCATTGTTTGTCATTACACCGTCAACCGTGTTGTTTGATTTTTTTCGTTTCTCTGATAATTTTATGTGTTGGAATGTTTGAGTTTCTTTGTCGTGTTTTTGTACTTCATTGTTTGCCATAACACTATCAACCACGTTGGAAAAATGATATGAGTCATTCGTTTTCTTTTGTACTCGATTTTTTTCTTCTGCGGTGGCATACTCCATCTGCAGAGAATGTATTTCTAAAAAGTATCGTTCTTCGTATTTTCTTTGTTTTGTTAATGGATCTAACCCACGAACTTCCTTTTTTGTACCTGCACTTGATAAAATGTTCTGAAAACAACAAAGACACATGATATCTTCAATAACAAGAATAACAGAAAGTTGTTGTATACGCCACAGAGGAAATCGGTCTTCTGACACACTAGAACATGTCTGAGACATCATTGCAATTAAAGCATTCAACATAAGTATATACGTGAACGTGGTAAAGACAATAAAGATCGTAACTGCTGCCCATGGAATTCGCGCGGAATACAACACGCCTATATCGTCGATTCCGATCCCAAGCTTTAACATCGCCATCAAAGTACTTCCATACGACGAAAAATCTTTTTCGTTTGTTCCCCGAAAAACAATGTACATTCCAGCCGTAAATGAAAAAAGTCCAAAAAGAATGACTAGTCCAAACCTAATAAGATCCCCAGTGATCACACGCTTTATCAGTTCTGTAAAGAAGCTAAATTCCTGAAATGGGGAAAGGAAAAATACATTCAACCACCAGCCAGAAATAAGTGCAATTATTATAGGAATGTTATCATGATCTTCTATAATGGACCACAGTACATCAATCATCATTGTTATAGATAGTATCATCATTGGCATTATATATTCTAAATTATGTGAAAAGTACTCCAACATATTCTTCTTGCGGAACTTTGCAATCAATAAACAACTGGCAATAAAGCCATAGAATACACCTGCACCAAGAGAGACCCATCGAAATCCATAAACAAAATCCTTGGATAACGTGGTAGCATTGTTTCCATGCGTACTTGGAATACCTAATTCAACGCTGTATACGCTGTATATCGTTAACAGTGTCATAAAAGCATAGTGGAGAATCATCCACAAAATGAAAAACCATTGATAAGTGCTCCATTTCATTTTAATGATATACTGAACTGGAGGTAACTCAATGATGCGATACGCGTCTTTGCTGTCATAATTTCGTCTAAATAGCATTTCCAAAATGGATTCAGTTTCAGGATTAGAACAGCAAACGGCGCAAGATGTTTCATTTGACTGCAGTACATTTCTTGAAATGCCTTGAATCTTTCGAGAAATTGACTTCGGTTGTTTTTGGCTTTGCCATAAACGAATAATGCTGACAGTATCTATTTCCGTTACATCATACTCTTTAACGTCAAATAATCCATCATTAGCACTGATGTAACAGTAGACATCTTTTATGTTAAGAATTTCTTCGAACAGTTCAGTCACACCGTGTTTAGCCGCAAGCTGAAGTGGCGTCAAGTTGTCTTTGTTTTTCAAAAACCAGAGAAAGGAATAGGTATGCCGATGCATTTCTGTATCTAAATATTCACGAAAGTCGCTGTTAATTCTATTATGAATAAAGCGCACCATTTGGATCACACTGATGACCTTTTCTGGATATATTGCAGCATATTTCACTAACGAATGAAAAACTGTGTCTTCCTCTTTATTTTGAGTGTGCAAGTCAGCTTTATAATCTATAAGTAAATCTACGATTCCTGTATCCCCTCCGAGCGCGGCCACCGTCAGAGGAAGTTGTCCCATCATAACAGTATTAACAAATCGAGATCCTGTTGCACAAATGTTCAGCAGAGTTGACATTTTGAAATTTTTTGAATTTCTGCCAACGTCTAGCATTGCTTTAATTGCTTCTTTGTTGCCTTTTGTGATAGCCATATGTAGTGCTGTCTGTCCGCGAAACTCTTGTGATTGCTCTCTTCCCATAAGGAGTAAATCTGGACACAATGTTGATAGTTTTGTAACAAAATCTATATTACCCTGGCTTTTGATTGCCAAGTGAAGCAAAGTTTCGCCTTGTTGTGCGGGAATTTCGTACAACTGTAACAAATTACATTTTTCCAATTTTTCAAACGCTTCAAGCCTCGCTGTTGCTCTAACCATATTCCCACTGCTAATATCTTTTACGAGTTCAAGAAGGACATCATTAGATTTATTTTTATTTATTGATGCCTGTGAAGAATCAATGACTTGTTGTCTTAGGCGCTCACTGTTATTTTTCTCTGCTTTGTCATTTGAACTATTAACTTGTTTTTTGTCAGCCATTCTGAAAAATGTGTTGTAAACATTATAATGGTATTTCAAAAAAAGGTATACACCTGTATTAAGTTTCTTTAAAGTATAAACAAAGTTTCTTTCCATGTCAAATATTAATACAGTAAAACTCGTTTATAACGAACACGAATATAACGAATTTACGGATATAACGAAGTATTTTTTGTCCCCGGCAAAGTTGTTAACAAATCCTTAATAAATATTACGGATATAACGAATTTACTGATATAGCGAGCTGAATTTTAATCCAGCAGACGTAAAAAATAACGAATTTGACAATGTTTACATTTTTTTCTGTTTAATTTTTCAGTAAGCTTGAACCGCTTCAAAAATAATAATTGACAAACATTATGACATGCGTTCTGTATGCGCATACTTTATGCTAGTAAGGGATACTTAAGTTAATTTTACATGATTATATTGCCTATTAAAATCAGTTTAGTTTATAAAGGTACAATTTTTTCTTCTAATTCAGTTGAATTCACATACGTCACAATGATTAGTATTCACGGTAAGTTTTCCCCTATGCCAGTTTTTGTGTGAACAATGGCCTCGCCGTCACGGAAACGTAAAGCAATATCACTGGAGACAAAATTTGAAATTAAAAGATGCGTGGAAGAATCCAAAATTCATAGAAAGGAAATCGCAGCGAAATTCGAAATATTGCCAAACACGTTAGTACAATTTTGAAGAACAAGGCCGAAATAATAAAGAATTATGAAAAACGACTGGCTTAAATCAGAGCAGAAAACGGAAACACGATAGTGTGGACAGTGCACTATATAGGTGGTTCAATAAAAACGTGCCCAAAATATTCCGATCAGCGGGCCAATTCTTTTGCAAAAAGCCGAAGATTTCGCTACCAAACTTGGAGACTCCAACTTTAAAGCTAACGCGGACTGGCTTGACCGATTCAAGTCACGATACGGGATCGTCTGTCGTTCAGTTTGTGAAGAAAGTGGTGCTATAGATACAGATAAAGGGCACGACTGGAAAAACAATAAACTCCCACAATTGGTCAAAGGTTATAAACCATGTGATATATTCAATGTTGACGAATCTGGCGTTCTATAAACTAATGCCCGAGAAAACGTTACAAGGGTGAAAAATGTTCAGTTGGCAAAAGTCAAAGGACAGGTTAACTCTGTTAGTTGCCTCAAATATAGATGGGTCAGAAAAGTTAAAACTTTTAGTGATTGGAAAATTTGAAACCCCCCGTTGTTTTAAGAATGTACATTCCCTTCCAGCCACATATCGCGCTAACAAAAATTAATGAATGACGAGCGTCTTTTTTATCGAATGGATTAGAGCCCTCGATTGAAAATTCCTCGCCCAAAAGCGCAAGATCTTAATGTTTGTGGACAATTGTTCTGCACATCCCAAACTTGAAAACCTTAAGTCAATCACGCTACATTTCTTTCCACCTAACACTACTAGCGTCCTCCAGCCTATGGATCAGGGAATAATCTACAATCTAAAGACAAAATACAGAGATTAATAAAATACATTCTAAAGGTAATTAAAATATTATCTAAATATTATATTTCTGTCTTATTTCTCTTACATGTTTGGTATGATCTTTTAATAATTATGATAATTATAGCTCTCGTCTCCTAATTAAGTGGACAGAGATGGACTACGGGTATTAATGACACCAGCTACATAGACATGGTGTGAGGTGTGTTTATTAAAGAAGCCCCATTATATTTTCAGTGTGATGACAGGAAGGTCGATCCCAAGCTAAATGTTCTCAAAGCCATACGCACTGCCGCCGCCGCTTGGGACAACGTTGGAAGCGTTTGTATTGCCAAATGTTTTAGTAAGACTGGTTTCTCGGTGTCTTTGAATCCCAACGATGGCTTCAACGCGGAAGATGACATGCCGCTGTCAAGCCTTGTACCTTTATCCGCATCTTCAGCTTACGGTTCTGACGACGACATTCCGCTGGCAGAACTAGCCCAAAGACTGACGCCCTCAGGAATAACTTTTACTGACTTCGTGACAGCTGACGCAGACCTCATTGTGACGGAAGAAATGACGGACAATGACATTGTGACTGAGCTTCTAGTCAAAAATAATAATCACACTGAGTCTAGCTCCGATTCGGAACCGGAGAAAAAACCACCAACATTACGTGACATAGCCTCTGCGGTCGATATCACTCGTCGCGGACTGGAAACGCGACAGAATATTAGCGAAAAACGATTTTCACAACTGAGTGAAATTGAACATGAACTCGTGAAAAAACAAAAACAAACAATAATTGAAAACTTTTTTTCAAAGAAATAAATTGTGCATTACCATGACGTGGCTTAAGCTGACATTCATCGTAAGAATTTGTATTATATTTTTTTTTAAAACTGTACATACTGTAATAAAATAATGTAATCCTTATGCCAATCAAAGATATTTTTTCCGCAGAAGTAAAATAAATTTTTGTGATTTCTTTTTATTTATTTTATATAATTTTTTATCTTGACAAAACAGTAATCTATTTTTATTTTTATATACGGAAACGTTAAATATCTTCAGTGGGTTTTGTAATTAGTATCCCGATTAGACTTCCGGTATTGAAGTAAGAAAAGTGTTTCACTACGAATTCGCTGTAACTACTTTACTAATTCGTAATAGGGGTATACCGAGTTACGGATATAACGAAGTATATTCACAGGTCCCTTAAAGTTCGCAATAACCGAGTTTTACTGTACTTGTACATATTTCCTAATCAAGCTACAAATAGGCGTTCTATGCATAAATTGATATACAGTTGCTAACGAAAAGAAGTTAAATAACCATATTTTTGAACATCTGATGAAATTCTTAAGTTTAATTTTAACAATAACACCATTTCCTGCGTTTGACAGTTTAAAGTAAATTAGTTTGCTCAATATATTTTAGGCCAGCGTTCAAGGATTAAGTTTAAGAAATCTAATATCATAAATGACGAAGCTCTTTTATTTTGAAGGTATTTAAGGGCTTTTATAAGCAATTTTAAAAAAATCTATTATAGGAATACGCATTCCTTGTAAAGTTTAGAAAGTTCATTTAATTAAAAAGATGACAACAAAAAGAGTCTACATTAAAAAAATTATTTGATTTTAGAAAATGTTTTTCCGACTGATCGCATGCATAAAACAGTATCATTCTTTACAATGAAAAATGACAATAACAAACTGTCAACCGTCTCAAAAATCTATATAGCAAAGCAGAGCAAACACGGACCTCTAAAAAGATAGAGGTGGGATCAGGAGGAGTAAGCACCCCCTGCCGACCGGTCGCACCAGCCGTGCGCTCATTGTCATGATCATGAAAAACGGAAGAAAACAAATAAAAAACGAAAAATATTGAGAAGATTTCGTAAAAAGAAAAATAGGCTAACCTTTTTGAAAATTTGAATTCACATATTTCAAACCATAAGAAGTTATGATGATATAAAAAATATAATTTAATAGGTGTTTTGTTGGATAAACATGCTATTTAATACTTAATTGATATTAATTATTGTCTATAATTTCAATATATAATAAATTAAGAGACGAACCCAGAATATTCATGAAGTTACCTTTAAGGAGTGCGATGTGCAATGTTAATGGAAGGACGCCGTGCAGTAAATGCACTTCAATTCAGTTTAAACAATCATATATGCTATTTGTAAGAGGTCTAAGTACGCAGAATACTATCGTTTACTCAGATTAAAGAGACGAACCTCTTTACTAAAGAACAATCTATAGAAACACACCTCAATGGTTGGCATTTAAAGCAAAAACCAAATGTTTTTATTCAGAAAAAATTATTTGTCCTTTATTTGTGATCTTCTTATGAAATGTTTGGTACAAAATACAGACCTTTGAAATAAAAATATTTAAGGATAGTTCTAATTATATTTCATAACAACACATATTGAATTTTATATACATGTATGTTGCTCTTATATTATCTTTGATGTTTAATTAAGAGGGCAAAACGGCATTTCGCGACACAACGCTGTATTTACAACGATTAAAACAATTTAAACATAAACTATTTTATTTTATTTTAAAATTGTAAGTAAACAAGTGTTGCAGTAAACACCAACTTTAAAACAAGTCTGACAAATCTTCTATACATATGTGTGACTCTAAAGTCCAATGGTCATGCTTAAGTCTGACAGTTTGCGCCAAAGTCTGATGGTTTATTGCCAAAACGGACGCCAAAATACAATGGTTTGTTGCCTAAAATGGTGTTACGCCAAAGTACGATGATCTTACACTCTATGTCCGATGGTTAGCACCATTGACACACATTGATTTTGTGCTCCACGCGAAAGCACAATGGCATTCCACGCCAAAGTTTGATGGTGCCGGAATAACAACGTTTGTTACTTATACCTACTTACAACATGTATACTTACGTTTGAGAAAGACAGATCGTTCAGACATGTTAATATACCTTGTTTTTTTTTTGTTTACAATAATGCAACTGTTAAACGATAAGCGCGTGCGGTAATTATTGTACGTCATTAAAAGGTTATACAGAACTGAACGTTTTCGCTATTCTATAGGTTCATATAAGGAAAAATATTTGCAAATGTAATTAAAATATAAACCATTTAAGACCTTAAGGTTTGGCATAAAGTGTTATATTACTGCAATTTATGGTTTTCTTTTTGCGGTTTTATAATCTTTAATGCATTTGCTATCAAAAATATCATAAGCAATTATTATTGTTAAAAATGGAATAAAAGGGTGGGTATGGGATAAGTGAGAGAGTAACTGTATCATATAATTAATATTTTGTAAGGTCTTAACTTAACAATGAAAAACAAATTTAACATAAAATGTTGTAAATACATATATAAATATTTACAATGATTTTTTGGGGGTATATTTTTGAGAAAATGTAAAAAATGATGATGCAAATTACACATTTTAGAATTTTAGATCTGAATCCGTCTTGTGCATAACTTTTAAATATCATAAAAAAACATGAAATATACCTTTTGCTGTAAAGTATTTATAAAACATTTTTTATTTATAAAAACATTTATAGAAACTGATAGCTACATTGTATGTATGTATTTTTGCTGCTATTGTTTATGCCCTTTGAGACTCTTGTGTACAGCTGTTATGCATCTGTTTTTATATGTATTTTGATTAGCCCATATGGGGCCCCTACATCTACTGCCACGCGCATGCGCAGCTAGATAGTGTCAGTCTCCATTTTTTACTGCGGACGAGAACGTTTGTTTACAAATTTGCTTTAAACACCACCCTCCCCACCTTCTTTACGCTACTAGTCTTCATTTTTGTATATTTTGTCTATAGCATAGCGATGGCGCCCCATCTTTGACATGGCACTGGCCGATGGCGCCCCATCTTTGACAAATGTTTTTGATTATAGCTTTGTATTATAACATGTAACATACTTGTAATGTAAATTGAAAAATGTTTTTTGTGAAATTGTTCACTTACAAATGTTGCTTTTATTTAGTTAGTTAACATTACATCATGTTGCATAATTTGCTTTGTCATTTATTCAGTCAATAAATGACCTTTCTTTATCCTTATATGTGCCTTATGTTTTACATGGTAATACTGAGTTTACATGTGTCAAACCGAGCACCACCCTAACAGGTTTCTATAAAGTCTTTTTGTTTTGTGTGTATTTCAATTAACATATAAGATATGTATCTTCATCAATATCCCATTAGACAAAAAGAAATAATCTGCTGCCATTAAATAAAACCTGACAAAAACCTAATAGTCCTCTCAGAAATTTATTTCGTATGCTAGTAGGATAAAAGTTTGTCCTTTAGGAATTCGATTTAGACTGTATGCGGGTTATAAGTAGAGCTAAAGAATTCTGGGTAAAGATAGGTAAAATCATAAACAATTCAAACATAAGAAGGTTAATTCTCTGGCGATTTCATAATACAGATCTAAAAGATTTGTGGTTAATTTATTTCGTAAAAGTTAAGTATCAAAGCTGAAAATGAGTTTTTCCTATCGTATTTTTTTAAATAGGAAACACCGACTTCATACTTCTCCAACATCTTTTTATTACGATGTGCAAAGTTCTATAAACAACAATTATTCTGAGAGTATTGCATAAGCAAAACATTTCCCTTACCGGCACCCCGAATTTTGAAACAATTGTCGTTTTAAAACAAGTCTTTTAACATTCATTTCCTTCGTCATATTTCGGTTCATTTTAGTTCATTTGTTTCCATTCGGGTAAATAGACGCACCGGTGTAGCACTATAAAACGATATATTTTTAAAAATTAATAACTCTTAAACCAGTGGATAAAAAGTAAGTAAACGAAATTCGAACGCGATTGATAATAATTGCTGTTTTGGATGGAATGGCACAGTGGGATTTGCACGAAAAAGTTCCGTCTTTCTTTTTTTCACCTTCCTTTATCGGAACACTAATCTAACTCGATCGTAAATAAAAAAAGAGCCACATTAAAATTAATTACGTAAATTCCTGTAGATTTTAAGTAAAATAGTCTTACTTTATATGTTGGGCATGATTATGAAGGTACACAGGAAATTCGAAATCATAACCAAAAAAGTCTGAAAAACGAAGAGGGGAAGGAATGACGGACAAATCGCGATAAAGACGATAGCCTGACCCCCCCCCCCCCCCCCCCCCCCGTTTCACCGGTAGGGTACTAAAGTCTGTCCCAAGATATTTATGCAGCACATTTGGACGATTTTTATTAAAAATACACATACCTGTGAAAGAAGTGCAATTAAAAGAGTTGAAAGGGATAATTTCCAAGATAATTTTATTACCACGTTATCATCTTTCAGTCGGAAAAATTCACAGGAACAAAAACAGATTCCCTACGGAGATTTATAATGGGGAATGTTTACATCTTTTCTCCATTCGGAATACACTCGGAATACCTCGCGCAATTTTTCAACGTTATCATCCGGGCTTGCTGCAATACAAAATCCCCGTAGACATCACATTTTTTAGCAATGTATTGAAACCTGATAAGCTAACAGGGGCGTTTCGACTGAGAAATCTTGGAAATTTTTCATAATTTTAAATGAACATCGTTTGAACCCTGAGGTATTTATAAATATCAAGCAATTAAGCAAAATCTGAATTCAGGATATCTTGGGACAGACTATAATAATATACATTGTTGTTGGAGCAGCCTTGTACTTCTTACTGTTAAACAAAAAATGATTCCACATGGTTGTGGCTTCTTAGTTATATATTTATTTGAATATCTATATAATATGATATTTGATTTTGTATGAAAAAAGACACAGGACTAGAAAAACCCGAACGCCTGATTAACAGTGTTTACACTTTTGCTGATCAATTATGTTTATATAGAGAGACTATAGCTAACGCAAACCTGGAATATTTGAAGTTTGCAATATAAAAGTAGACAAAAGAATGGAGGACATGCTTAATTTTACAAACTAAAGAAATACAGTCAAACTTCGTTATCTCAAACTAGATGGGACTGTTTAAAATCTTCGAGATATCCGAGTATTCGAGATATCGAGGGTAAAATACCTTTAAAATAAGTGGTTGGGACTTACAAATCACTTCGACATATCCATTGTATTCGAGATATCAGTGTTCGAGATATCGAAGTTCAACTGTAATACAATTACATATGTTGTTGGCATACTGTTCGAAAAGTTAATATTATCAATCACCGATAATGGCCGAGGTGGTATTTATTCCACATTTGCACATATGTTTCAGAAGCGATGCCGTTGTCATAAAAGCAACATGCAATGCTTTAAGAAAATCTTACTATCATTCTTGACGTAATTTTTCGTAATGGCATTTTACATAATTTGTAAATTTCAACTATATACTGTATACTTTTGCAATTTAACAATTGTTGATATAATGACAAGAAGTGCGTTTTATAATTTTGAATTTAGTAACCGTTTAAAGCATTAAAGTATGACAAAATTTACTACAAGAAAACTTACTTTTTTGTTTAATTCCTTAACTAAAAATTTCCTGAAATGTGTTTTGTCTCTCGTTTTTTAAATATACACAGAAAAGTTATTTTATCAGCAAATAAACTGCTTATAAAACGAATCGATGTTTTTAATGTTTTGAAAAATATGCATTGACTTTTTTAAATTCTTTTTTATTAAAGTGTTATTCATTAAAATTGTCTACAAACTTGTTTGTACTTTGAACGTTACAAATGCTACTTGTAATATTTCAAACGAGGATTTCAAAGTCCAAGGCCATTATAAGATTACATCTTTTGTTGGGGGGTAGTAGGTTGTCTTTAATAAAGGCACGATGTTCAAATTTCTTCTCGTTCATATCTAAACATGCTTTGTTTGTTCTATTTCTGTTTAAACAGCTACATAAGAAAACTCTGTAAACTGCTTAACAATTATAACAGCCCAAGGCGGGTTTAAAATAAAAGACGTAACAATATTAAGGGTATTTTCCATTCCTCTGTTAGAAATAACTTGGTATGCACAGACATGTTGTGACACAATATTTTATTTCTTTTTTGATATCAAAACGTTTTATTCTACCAAGCATTCAGGCACTTAAATGATAAGGGCAAATATTTGAAGGCAAATTACTCGTACCATGTCCTTAGATAAGTTAGATAATGATTATTTACTACAAAAAACCCTACAGTTTAGATTTTAACTCGAAGGTTTGACGATATCCCGATTTGTAGCTTTTATACATTTACAAATGCCAAATAAGAATGTAAAAGTGGACTAAGGGTTTTCGATTTTTAATTCTTATTATAGCTGTAAAACGAAGATTTTTTTCCCATTTATTCTTTGCACTTTTTTAACTGATTAATATGATAATTAGAGTATTTAATGTCCGCCATATTTCAAATCGGTACTGTGACTTTTTTAAGGTTAAGTAGGTCCAGAATTTGTTAACGGACTCAGCAGAAATTACTCGAATTAGACATAAATGCTATGCTGGACAAATTTATCATTTGCTAATAGAAAACTTTCATCTCTTGATCAAAGCAGACAATCATGTTATCTTTTTGCATTCTTTCTTCCATCATTATTGGGGGCAATACGAGTGTGTTTCTTCATATTCGGATACCAGAAAATCCCACGTTAATAGAAAAGAATAGTAAAAAGGTATATGCATTTATCAATCCCCTGACAGGAATAAAAAAGAAAAAGATCCTTTTGTAAACGCCTAATCAAACATTGTATGTAATTTTCTTTTTTGTTAAATCTTTACAAGTGAGTTGCTTTTGGCTCGTTTGGTGTGTGTTTCATAGTAACCATTATAAACTTTTCCTTTGATAATTAAGATTACACATAATTGGACTCTAAAAGATAAACACCTAAATTAAGCTTTATTTTCATATCCTTACCAATATGAAATACGATATCTTGTTTTTTTTTCGAGGTATTGAATGCGACATGCGGTTATCAAGTTGCCTTAAATCATGGCGCGATGTTTACAATCCCTGTCTTTGCATGTTTTCTTTATGATAGTTTAGCAAAGTCCGTTATGTAAGATTAAGTAACCCTCCAAAAACGTTAGACATTAGACATTAAGTAAATCATATAACATGAACTAAAGTACTTTATTCTATTTTTTTGTACAGTTATGTCCACCTTTTTTCTTATCTTACATTTCAATGAGGGGTGTCATAGCTGCAGGGTTTGCAATAAAAGAGTTCTTCATAAGAGAAAAATATGCAGAAATAGGTATACTAACACCAAACAGAAGACGAAATATTTAAGCACTTCTGACAACTTTTAAAAACCTAAATAGATATCGCTAGAAGTTAAATAGAGACATGTTTCAAAAATATGTCAATGATTTTTCCTACGACCTTCCACTGCACAATTTAAACCATCATAAAAAGTTTTACGGAACAAGTCTCTTAAAAAGTTGAAAAGATAAAACTGAAAAACGAAAATTCAAAACGGAATGCCCTTGGATTAGTTTTCCTTAGAAATGAACACCAGATAAACAATTTTTACACCCATGCTGGGCACTTTTGTTTCGTTATAAAACGCTACACTGAGTTTTAAATTAAAAACAAGAGGTCCAAGGCCTATATGATCACCTGTGTACAATAGCCCGTAGATGGACCAGTCAAGGAGTCTCACGTTTGCTTTCAAGCTTCTTTTGGAGTCTAAACCCTATTCCGAGATTCCTATGACTGTTACCCCTGCTTTTATTATTTAATGTTTTCCAACGGCAATAAGTTATAGAATTCTTCAAACAATCTAAAAAAAAATGCAAGTTCACTATATGGCAATATTTGGCAACCCCCCCCCCCCCCATATAAATAAAAATAAAATTTAGGTAGAGGACATCATGGACATCATAACCATGCATTCAGTTTATCTCCAATGCCTGCGAAAATACAGATGAAAATATCATAAAATGTTTTACAATTTTACAAAGTAGTCATGTTGGCTCCATCTAAGGGCCTGAACCCCTGACCAAGGGACCATGAATTTCTCAATTTTGGTAGTAGGCTTCATGAACATCATAATTATGCATTCAGTTTATCTCCCACAACTGTGGAAGTATAGAAGATGATTTTCTAAGGTTAGATCAAGGGTGTGAACCCATGACCTAGGGGCAATAAATTTCATAATTAAGGTAGATGACTTCATGGACATCATAATCATGCTTTTAGGTTTTCTCAAATATGTATGTGTGCAGAGAAGAAGATTTTCTCAGATTTAATATTTTGATAAAGGACTTAATGGACATCATATCCATGGATTTAGTTTTTGCCCATATATGTGGGGGTAGAGAAGAGGATATTTGAAAAGGCCTTCTTTGCATATTTGGCCCCGCTAATGAGGACCCAGGTTTGTAAGGTCGTAAATTTTACAATGTAGATTCCTCTTATTCTAGAGTTGCTTAAAACCGAAATTTGTAACAATTGGCTTTGAAGTTTTCAAGAAGAAGTTAAATATGTAAAATTGTTTATGGACGACGCACGACGGACGACGGGGGTCGCACAACTCACGAAGACAGACGAAGACCTAGCAATAGGTTACCTGAGAGACTCCGGTGACGTAAAATGACTGATCTTAAATGTTTATAATTTTATTTTGTTTCTTGTGCAACCCTACTAATTACAGGTGTAATAAAGTGTTAAAAATCAATCACTGCTCATTTCCACAAAGTTTTAATAACTTGATCGTGTTATATTATAGAGATTGACGCATTAGTGATGATTTTGTAAACCAAGTAACAGTGAATGTTGTTTTGGTTAGTGACCCTTTCTTTTCAATGAATAAAACGATACAGCATTGTTGGCCTCTAATAAAGACAAGCGGCCCATGGCCCACATCGCTCACCTGAACAACAATAGCCATTTAATTGTAAATAACCTACATATGAAATATCAGCTTTATATATGCATCCCTGAGAATTTTTCATTTTTTTCTAAGTTCATGAGGCATACCTCTGTCAAAAATCATTGGATCGGAACCAAATTCGAACTCAACTTGTATATTCATAAGACACATCCATGTATCAAATTTGAGTTGAATATGTGCAACGGTTGCTGAGGTAATGATTGGAAAGTGAATGATGACGGAATGACAGGACGGAAGGACGGAATATCGGAATGACTGGACTGAACGGGGTAACACTATATGCCCCAGCCATTTTATGGCGGGGGCATAAAATTCATTAATTTCATCAATATTATGAAGGGAATGTAAATATCAACATTAAATGATTTATTTTTGATGTCATTACCGTTCTATGATAATTTGTCCTCTTAAATGACAGTTTTTGACATAACAACATCAAGAATAAATCATTTAATGCTATAGTAAACAATAAAAATAGAAAAAAAATCTGACCAAAATCGGGACCATGCCCCTTCAAAAACATATCCCGAACAACTTATTGTGTGGGGTAAAATAAACCATTCATTACAATTCATACCTACTAGTATCTAAATATCCTGACCTGACTAAAATGTGCTGAATAATAGGGAATACACTATATGGGCCTAACTGTCATTTGCATACATTTTCTCATAAGAAGTGGACAGGCAACATCTTCATTCACTTCTCTTTGCAAACTCTCATTGATTCTGGAAAATGTGTATATGTTTTGATTCTGGAAAATGTGTAAATGTCGAAACGCTTCGACCCATGTTTCGACTCCATGCAGTTTCCCTAAATTTTCATAACAGATCTATTATTTCCACATTTTAAACATTAAAGCACACTTTTATCCCAAAAAATCAACAGTAACCCGTGGTTAAATCATTTTGACGTTTACACATTTTCAAGAATCCAACAAGAGATGTTTGTGAAACACTTATGCCCCCTCCCTTGGATATACATTATAAGGTGCATAGACCTTTATCATGGGCAGCATACATACATGAACTTAAAATCAATAGGGATCATCTACTGGTACTATCCGAGATGCATCAACCTATCAAGTATGACGTGTCTAAGTTAACATATTGTGGACTTGTATCCCAGGTACCTCAATTCAAGAGCATTCAAGAAATAGCCTTCTACAGCACATCTTTAATAAAAACACTTTTTTTTTCGTGATATCAGTAATTAATTTGTTCAATTTTCGCAGAGATAATGAACGGAAAGCAAATAATTGGAATTTTTCTAAGTCCCAGGGGCATAATTCTGTCAAAAATTGCTTAATTGTACAAAAACAAAACAACTAGTTATTCTTATGATAAATCTGCATACAAAATTTAATTTCAGTATGTGCAACCTCTGTAAGATAATTATATATATATATGTGTGTGTGTGTGTGTGTGTGCGTGCGTGCGTGCGTGCGTGCGAATTAATTTTAAACCATCTCCGATCCTCAGCAATGTTTGAGAACCTTAAGATGGTTTTGTATTCGGCGATGACACTCTCTCCGAAGATATCTTCGATTCACAATTTGCCTAATTACTCGATATTTATAAATACCTCAGGGTTCAAACGATGTTCATTCAAAGGTATGAAAAATTCTATTACTTTAAAACGCCTTTTCTAGCTAATCAGGTTTAAAAACACATCTAAAAATAAAAATGACTACGCAAATTTTGCATTGCAAGCGACATTAAAGTGCACGTATAACGTTGAAAAATTGTGCGAGGTATTCCGAATAACTTCCGGATGGAGAAGATATGTCAACATTTCCAATTATAAATCTCTGTAAGATATCCGTTTTCGTTCCTGTGAATTTTTCCGAGTGATAAATGATTTTATTTCAGATGTATGTAATTTTTTTTTATATAAAAATCGTCAAAATGTGTCGGAAACAATAACTAGGGACAGCCTAGAGAAGATTACAGGTATTTAATTATCAGACAACACTGATCCAATTAACCTATTAGAAAAATATTCATTTGCTGGAAAACTTATATAAATATTATAGTTCACGTCTCAACTATTTTCTATTGAATTAAAAGCGCACACACACACGCTCGCACCGCCAATAAATCAATCAGTATACTTTTTTGTGTAACGATATAGATCTTCACCATGTTAGTAATTTAATAAAAACAACTAAGATTCAAATGGTTTTTTTTTTATTTGAAAGTCGAAATTGGTAACTTTTTTAATAAAAAAAAATATTCAAACATGCTACAGTCGTTTGACCATTTCTGAATAGGGTACTAGATGGAATATCCTAAAGGAATACAGTCATGGTGCATCCATTTATGACAGTAATCATTTCCTACCCACCATTGTTCCCAACTAAAGTTCATTTTCAACTTCAAAGCTGCCTAAGTAAACTGGGCATATTGTTTCACATGATGAATGGACCCTTTGGTCTTTTCTGGTGGTCTTTGCAATTCCTGATGAGGTCTTTGAATTGGATTGTCTCTTTAAAGGTTCTTTCGCAGATAATTTTGCTTTACCTTCTTTTTCTTTCTTCTTTAGATAACGTATCTTTGCTGTCTTTTCTTTTTCTACTTTTTTTCTTGCAAGGACAAGTAACAACTTACTTGATTCTGGTGTATTTGATAACAGAGTAATGTTATTGCTTAAATGATCTTCTTGCTTCTCGTCATGTAAAGCTGCACATGCTAATAAATGCAATCCTGAGGTTGATAAAGTTGACTGTCTTGCTTAACATTATAAATGGAATGCTGAATTGACTTGATACATGTGTATAGGTCTTCTGATTCATATCATCTAGAGTATGAAGATGACCTTTTTCCTTTACATCGTAAAGCTAGGAGATATTCCAATCTTTTTCCAATCGCCGTTCATACCGTTGTCTTGTAGGTGTACCTATAGTATCATTGTAAAGTTAAAAGCCTCATTGACCGCTTTTGAACCCTCCTATTCATCAGCCCTGGTTACAGTTGAAACTTCTGTCTCATGAACTTTTTTCTGTATCAGTGACAGTATGGGATGGCTTAAGTTTGTTATTCGGAATTGCAGATCTCCTAACAAGATAAATACCAGAGCCTTTGAAATACCCCTATAACGATGCCTGGTTTATGAAATGCGATGTCGTTTCTTGTAACCTTAAAATGACACGGTGACTTAAAAAAGATGTTTTACTATTTGATTATGACAACGGAAATAAGAAGAAATATACGAAATTTGATGATACGGGAGGTTTCACGCATTTTAAGTCATCTTCTACCAGTTAACAAGACATTATAAGTCACCACCTATCAGTTTACAACTCGTTAAAACTCATCCGGAATTACACATATAGACAAACCGAGTTGTTTTGGACTTTGATTTGAGTGTCACATGAAAATAGTTACAGTGGGATTGAAGCACTCAGACAACCATTGGAATTAAAAGTTATTCGATGTCTAGTAAGAAAAGTGCATCTTTATAAATATACGAATAATATTTTTGTAGGATCATTTAAATTCGAGGGGCCGATTTTCGTGGATTGTGGATTTTTTGCTTATTCGTGGGGATGTAATTTCGTGGATGCGTCGGCTTTCAGTTTCAGTAAGAAAGAAAACTCTTCCTAAATTTGTTTACGTCTAGAATGTACCCACGAATACCACGAAAATTTAGCCACCATGAATTCTAATGATTCCACAGTAGTTCTTGAAGACATCGGGTTTAATTGAGAGGTCGCTTGCTCATGAAATATGCCACGCTGCAGTATTTACATTCCCCTGCGCTTGCATGGCTATGAAGCAGAAGGGAAACTCAATTTTTATGTGTTGGCCCAACGAATAATTCTATTTTTCTCTTTTTAATTGGATTAATTTATTTTTACCGTAATTTTTCAAAGGTTTTCATCTGTTCAAAAGATAACTAAAATATGTGAAAAATCGTGTAAAAAGTCGATGTTTGGTAAATCATGGGTTTGTGCCTCTCCATGTCTCTTTAAGGCAAAGTTCTTTTCAGGTGTTTTTGAGCACTGTTTTGTACCACTCTTTCTTCAGAGGTCCAAACACACCTTTGTCTAACAGTTACATTAAGTGGGTCGCATTTGATACTATTCTGTAAATGGCAATTCCTCTACTACCTGCTTTTGTAAATATTTCATGTTGATATGTGAACATATACTGTCAATCAAAAGTACAACTGGTCTGTCATTGTTATGGAAATGGTCTATGTATGCAGAAAAAGCATTTGAATACATCCATTCTTTTGGTTTGTAATGAATAACTGAGCCTCTTGTTGAACCTAACAAAGAATCATATGCAGTAGGTTTGGGTTCAGGATACACATAAAAGAGTGGTAAAACAACTTCTTCTGCACTGGCACAATACACTGTTTTGATGACCCGCCTGACAAAGTTGGAATGTCATCTGTGTATCTCTGTCTTATTGGCCCCACAACCACTCCGGCTATACTCTCCATTGTGAAACCTGTTTTATCTGAAGTATAAATTTTATGCGGTTTATCCAACAGGTTTCTCTCTGAAAGAAATGTTCGGTACTTCTCTAACCAATCATCTACAACCTCTTTGGTGAATTTTGAGCGAGAGGCTTCACAAAGTATTTCTTTTCTTGTCTCTAATTTATCTGAATGTCCAGCCATAAATCCAAAGTACTAAGGATAGTTTGACATGCTATCTATAAATGGAGTTTTTCTTTGGTTGTTTTTCAAGACGTTCAAAACCAGATTCAGAATATCAGATGGTCCCACTCCCATTCCCCATGGTGACATTTTCATACATAATTGACAATAGCGTTCTCTTTATCAATCGTTAAAACAGGAGGAAGGCCATTCCTCCTTTCAATAGACACTGCGCCACTTACTCTCCTCTGAAGGTAGCTGAAAAATATTTTGCAGTTTTATTTATACTTTCTCCTTAACGTACCCCAAAAAGAGCCTTTTTAGCTCTGCACCCTTTTGATGGGTATTTGGGAAATCCTCTTTTATACTCTTTTTTTTTTTTTTTTTAACTTTTGACGCTGTAAGAACAATGGAACTACGAGTTTCAGAAGTGTTTTTTTCCCTTACTTTTCTTATCGCTGATATATCTTCAAAATAGAATAAGCATTTATCACAATTATGCATCTGTCAGTGTCATTTATCCCATAGTAACCCTCTTTTTATTAACTGATACTGAAGATTAACATTAATTATATTTGCAGCAATAGTGTTTTACATCATCATATAGGCCTACCAATAGCGTTTGCGTGAAATATTCTACCTGGTGCCAATCGAACCCCCCCCCCCTCCCCCGGCAATTATTTTGCTTCCAAAGCAAGTTTTTAAAATGACTACTTTCAAAAATATCTTGCTAATATCAACAAATGAAACTTTGAATAAAACAGTCGAAATTGAGAAGAGTTCATTACACTTGTGTAAATATTTAATCTATTTTTTTAAAGTTCTGTTATGACATGAGTTTAGCAATTGAACACAGTCTTTTGAAGGTAATAAAGAGTGCATTATTATAACTTACCCAGAGTGCAAGGTCAAAATTAGATAAGATCGTTTGATCTATTGGACGCATTTGATAAAATTCAAAGGTAACGATCTGTCGCAGTGCGTCAAAAAGACTTCTCTTTTATATTAAAGCATGTTTTCTTTATTCTCGTTCTGCATAAACAATTATGTACAATGTAAGATTAGGAAAACCCAAAACTTCTTGCAAAACAAGTTGTCAGTGTCACCCTGACCGGGCTCTCTGATCAGTAATAACAACACACATTTTATATACAGTAAACTATTTATATACAATATTTACAAATATACAAAAAGTCAACAATTCACGAAGCGAGAAGGTCCATCGACGTCGGCTCCCAACACCTCGTCTCCGCCAGTCACCACGATGATATCCTAAGCCAGTGTCTACTGTGTAGTTTACCTTCAGGTCCAGGTCAAGTTCCGTGTCATCCCCAAAGTCCGGAAATTCTTCCGTATGTCCACCATGGGCCGTCAGACCTCACACCTCTCAGGCCAATGCATAGAGCCTCGTTCATACATTAAATGAGACTAACCTCCCGGGAACCTTTAACACAGGCACCTGACGTCATATATTTTTCTCATAATTAAAAAAAATACTCCGCTTACCTAATAATAGACAAGGTACCCATCGCCGCCATCTTGGATTTATTTCAAACTGGCACATCAGCTGGAAGTTTTGCTTGAAACTCATCGGTAAAATTATTTTGCAATCCTCTCCGTCTCCCGATCGGTCTTTCAACATCTAAGCTTACAACCAATTAAACCAAAACGGTGCATTACGCCTGTCATTAATAAAAATAACCCCTCGATCTGCATCTACTGCCTTAGATATGCGATAAATGTCTAAAGGGTGTACCCTCTAAGCAAAGAATGTATTTGTTGACACTTTTTTGACTTATTGGTTTTTTATTACGCAAATGCCTGGAAATGCACTGACTTTCGATTGATTGTGGTTGTAAAATGTTTAACACGAATACGAAATATTTGAATTATTTATAGAAATAAGGCTTTTTTAAAAAGTAAAAAGAGGGATAACTTTTGGAACTTAAACTCTTCTGTTCAAAGTAGTTCATTATACCCTTGTTTATTTACAGATTATTACCCCTTTGAATGATAAATGGTATATGTGCAATTTGGCTCAACTGATCATAAGTTCGAAAATGAGTCCTTGCATTCCCTTTTAATCTTTCTCACATAAAATTCTGAAAGGAGGATTTGGGAGGTGGATTGAAAAAAATAATCCACCCAATAAAGGTGTTACTGGATGATTGCTTAAAATTACAAATTGTACAATTATATTACTTGAGATAAAACATTTTAAGATGTTTCCTATATATTCGTATGCAAAATTTAGCATTCCTCTTAGGTCCTATTATTGGTGTACGGAGTTTCGTTTCGATAGTTTCAAATTTATAGCAGGTTATTTGTATGATTTAAGAATCCTAAATTATATGTATACGGAATGGATGGTCGTGGCCATTTTTATACTATTTGAATCTTCTTTTGAGGTAGAACTTTGTACACAGATAAAGAAAAATATTAAGAATAAACTTCCATCTTACCAATCAAGTGGAAAAGTCAGTCATATGATTGTACAGGTAATCTGTCGAAGTTGTATATATAATAAGTCTGCCCACTTTAAGTCTGAGTAAAGAGTGATCCAACACATACATGTACAACTTTTAAAAACTTTTAAAAATCAGAACAGAATTAGAAGATTAATCCAATATATGTTACGAAATTACCTGAGGTAATTTCACTCCAGCCAAGCATTGTGTTTGACTGCATTCTAATTACTTAAATGATATCTATGAGTATCTTAGCATAAACATGACAGTAAACAATATATAAACAGAACCTAAAGTATACAACATAAAAAGTGGTATAATTCTATGATTAAATTATAATGAATATGACATAGCAATACAATGATTACAGAAACATAATCATTTTTTACCGATCCGATAAGTTTGCACTTACATTGATGTAATTACATTCTGGGTGTTGTTTTCAAAAACAAAATACTTTAACTTGTGTATTCAGTCTTCATGCAAACTAATTTATATATTCCTATACGTTCTCCATGAATATCAAATTTTCTCTAAACCCAATAATCTGTAATGTAATGTGTCTAAGATTTCTTATCTAGTAGATAAGAAATCTTAGTGGATAAAAAGTTAAAATAATAAGTCTAATTCCTCAAGTTATATTTTTCTATCATGTGTTTGTTCATTAAAAAGAACATTCTTCATAGACGATGTCTTTCTTATCCTCAGTGAATTCAGGAACCATTTTCTCAGAATCTCAATTATTGACCAAGAATGTGATACTTTTTTAAAAGTTTAAATTGACTTTTCCTTTAATGAATTACAATTATTTCGTCGAATATTGTACATTTTGTTCTACATTTCTCCGTTGAATGTCCAAAGAGTAACAAACTATCATACTAACATAACCAATTGATAAACAATGATTTGAAAAAAACCCCAATGGTTTGATAATATCGTAAATATTTTAGGTGCTGATTACGAACCAAATATATATTTTTTTATCCAAATTTTAAATATCCTCCTGCTCTACTGCAATCGGAGTAGAATGATAGGCACGCCTTTTATCAATCAGTTTTCCTTGACTTGATTTTCCTGCCGATTCAAAGGTATCTATTTTAAAATGATAATACACTGCATATTTATTTAGAATATTAAAATTGAAAATACCCCTATATTCATCAATTTAATATTGATGATAAAAATAAATTTAGGAAATGATTTGCCCCCACGACAGCTCCGATTATGATATTAGATTTAATATTGTAGAATTTTAAGTTAATGTTCAAGAAAGTTCCTGAATTGCATCTTGCTCTTCTGTTTAGGGTTTTTCTTTTCAGAAGTTCTTATTTGATAAAACTGTATGATAAATACACCACTACTTCTGTTTTAATACTGATAGTTTGGATTTTATGCCACATCACACGTCCTATTGGATTACGACCTCTAAATTGTATTCGCATTCGACCTCTGAAAGGACATCTTTTATAACTGTACTGCAACTTGTGACTAATTTTGCTGTTAGTTTTTTATTGCTGTTTTAAAAATATCATCACTTAAGGTCGTGATATATTATTTTAATATTGTTTTGCCTTTATTTTTGTAAATACATTTTACTTTTCAATTAACTCTCGCTACAAAATCTTTCACTTAAACATTAAAAGTGTGTGCATATAAACGGGCAGTATTCTGATATGTTATAAAGCTTATTATCACAATACAAAGGCATATTGCAAATACGCCACAGTGTTTTCATAAACATTTTAAAATATAAAAGCAAGATATAAAATGTTATGGTTAGAACCTAGTTAGTTGTAAGAACTTGTGATTGAACCATTTATATATGTTTATACAATAAAATATGTTCAAAAAGCAAAATATGTCTAAAATGTGTGTACTACCGTATAGCCAGTTTTTTGGCGGGACACAAATTTGGCGGATTTGGGCCTACAAGGTATACCATTAATTTTGGCGGATATAATTTTGGTGAATCCTTTTTCCTTCATTAAAAAATCTACTGTTAGTTTTTTTAATAGCTAGAGAAGTAGATGTACTTAAGCAAAAATTATAAGTCACCATTACCAGGTGGTCACATGTGATGTCCGATCCTGGCTTCACACACTTCAATATTTTCAACAGAAGTAACAAAATAGCACTTAATATATGTATGAAAAAAGTATACCTATTTAACTATCAATTTTGATTTTATTGTTAGTGAAGAAACCATTAATCAGACAATTATCTGCAACTGAGTCGATAATAGATCACATATCTCCTAAAACAACACAAGTTTACACCCCTGTCACTGCATGGGGTTAATTACATACCTGAACAGCCAAAAGTGATATGGGGTTTCAACAATTAACTTCTAATTTATAGTAATATTTAGTTTTTATTTACTTACATTAATTTAGGTTTTTGCTTTTTTACATTAATTTAGTTTTTTATTGATTAAAGGGACATGGTGACGCACAAACACATGATTTAGCAAATATCGAATTTTTACACGATTTCCACATATTTTATTTATCATATGAAAAGGTGAACTTTTGAAAAATTACGGTGTTCAAAAGTAAAAAAAATCAAATTAAAAAGAGAAAAATAGAATTACACGTTGGGCCAACACATAAATATTGAGTTTTCCTTCCGCTTCATAGCCACGCAAGCGCAGGGGAATGTAAATACTGCAGCGTGGCAAACATTATGTGCCAGAAGCCTCTCATTGAAACCCGATGTCTTCAAGAACTAAAGATTTATGAAGATGCATTTTCAATTAATGCATATTTCTTACCATAGACATCGAATAGCTTCAAATTCAAATTCTTTTTTCAGTGTGTCAATCCCACTGTAACTATTTTTAGACAGAAATCGCAAACACGTGACACAATACCAATGTCCAAAAACAACTTGGTTAGTTTACATGTGCATTTTCCGGACGAGTTTTAATGACTTGTAAATTGATATGTGATGACTTATGATGCGTGAAACCTTTCGTAAGATGAAATTTCGAGTAGCTCTTCTTATTTCCGTTGTCATAATCAAAAAGTAAAACATATATTTTGAGTCACCGTGTCTCTTTAAGAGTAAATTTACTCAATAAAATCTTAGTAAACGTTCATTTGTATCTGTAACACTGTGTCTGTAACAATTGTCCTCTTTCATCGTGCTCACAAATGTATTTAAAAATAAGCCTTAAAAACTACATGTTTGACAACAAAATCTACATAGAAGTACTTAATTTGATGATTTTAATTTTGATGATTTTTCAAAAATCGCCAAAATAGGCCAAAGTTCCCGCCAAAAAACCCAGCTATACGGTATTTATCGATCTATCAGTATATAAAATACAAATCTTATTTACTTCAATCCTCCTTAATCCTTCGTAAACACCAGTAAGTAATAGAATATAATTGGAAAAACTTTATTCTTCAATAAAATGCAATTTGAAAAATTTTAGGAAACTATTTCCTCTAAACCCTTTTTCTATGCGATTCAAATAGTGAAGTATTTTTGTTCTCATTTTGAGACAAGACAATTGATGCATTAAACGATCGACATGCTTTTGTCAACTGTCCATTTATGATCATCGATCTGAAGGTAACCAGCATGATATAATATTGATGGGATGCAATACTTGATATATCTCAATGACACTAGTTTGAACCAACAATCCATTAGTTCTTTTATGATATCTCAATACCGCTGTTATTTTTAATGAAACCTTTATTATGAAAATTCTTGCCGGACAAAAAATAAATAAATTGATCATAATTTGGGGTAATTGTCGATAGAATACAGCCTTGAACAGACTGATAACGAACTATTAATCAATTGTAGCACTCCTTTTTGTGTGGATGGCAATACGGGTACCGACTGCAGCAATCGTTCGAAGTTTGGCATTTATAACCATGCCAGCAGTCATGACACACTTTCACATATGGATCACAAATATTATGACGTTGACAACAATCTGATGACGACTGACATCGCTTCCGGTAACAGTGAAAGTCGGGAAGATTTTCCCACGGACGGCGATTGTAGTAGTTGTACCTGAAGTAACAATATTAGTATCTCATCTTAACCAGTGTATAAAATATATCAATGTGATAAAAAAATCAACAATGCCTGCTCATTTTGCTTTGTGGTCAATTGTATTTTGCCCGGAAGTAGTTAGACACATATACAAATTGGCTCAATAATTTGCGGGTTGTTTTTAATTATCATACAACCATACAACTGTATCGATTTTTAGGGGGAGGGAGTTCTTAAATATAGTGTCTGTAAGACAACTTGCAATATTTCTGTCCATAAGAAGAAAAACTTACAAATTGTTGAAATTCGATATATTCTTAGATGCAAAAAAATGGTTTCCGACCAAACCAACCTGTATCGCTTTGGGACGTAAGCATTTCTTCGGCTTTGTGAATAGCTCGGTGAGTATCTTCTGCTTGATCCAAAATTGTAGGACAGCATAGCATACCTAGAGACGCAGAAATATGTTTTAAATTTAGGTCAGTTGTAGAATCAATAGAATTGTAGGACAATTAACAAAATACACATAGACATGCAGAAACATGTTTTAAATTACTGTCAGCTGTAGATTCAATAGAATTCACGGACAACGTAACATACCTAGACATGCAGAAGTATGTTTTAAATTTAGGTCAGTTGTAGATTCAATAGAATTTTAGAAAAATTGACATAACATACCTAGACATGCAGAAATATATATATATATATATATATATATATATATATATATATATATATATAAAACATTTTATTTGCATTAAATATCATACAACTTTTGTTTGAGGCAACACCTCGGCAGAGGCCCTCAATTTATACCTCACCTGTGGTGCCAGGGGCCCCCTGGGTCGGTAATTTTGTATCAAAAATAATGTTGCTACATATACATTTATATTTTACAAAATAAAGTAGTGCCGTGTATAATTATATTCATAGTATATATTACACATACAGTGCGGATATCCTTTTACTTATATAAGGATTCATTGAAAAATACATAATTTATCTGCAATTTTCAATGGAATATAATAGAACTTTACAATTATGATTATAAAAGAAATACAAAGGAAAGTACAGTGTAACAACACTTTGCGGCAGGACTTGCTTCCACAGTCACAGTTCTATTTGTCCTACTGCATGAATGTACAGAGGGCTAGGTCACCATCTAGTACGTTTTTTTTTCTGATTGAGATTACCAATCACAATTTACATTTTTGTTCTTCATACAAACATGCAGAAATATTTTTTGGGAAAGTTTAATTACCTCTTATTCGTCGGTAAACTCTCTTCTAAAAGACCCTCTGGAGAAAAGGATTTTGGCAACGGAATGTCATCTAATGAAAAGAGTCAAAGAACATTTTACAAATTATTGTCCGTTTTTGTATCTTCGCATATAAAAGTGTTTTTTCAAACCAGTATCTAAATAGTAAACAATCTTATGTTAAATAAATTTGGTCTGTATTATTCTTTATTCACGATTTTTTTTAAACGATGATAAAACTGATGATTAAAAATGTCAAACATGCCATAACTTTTATCTTTTGTTTCATTGCATTAATATACATAAAGCTATGTTCATGAACGAATGTTTTATTCCATTTGATTTGTTTTAATGGTTTTTGCGTTTCAACTTTTGCTGTCATCTAGCGAACATTGACATACCTGTAAAGATTGCACTAGTTTTTTGTAGTAGCACCGTCAGAAGAGATAAGGCGAGAATCAACTGTGGGAAACTCATCATATAAACGTTCATTGCGAGAGCTTCGTTCTGGAAGTAATAAAATATCATATGACAGGAACACAAAGACGAACTCTGAATAATTGATAAACTTACAGTTCTCTGTTGATAAATTGGATGACATTTGCAACTGAGATTCGGCGCCCAATGCATTAGTAATATAGTGATAACATGGTTCATAGATTATGTTTGTCTTTAGCGTTCTATCAAGATAATCTAATAGATAGTTGGAAATGGTTGAGATCTGGTTTATTTCTGTAATTTTTTATTATTATATATTAATATGGGATCAATACTGTGATTACCTCATGATTTAAGTGCGATCACATGCAAATATTCAATAGAAAATTTAAAAAAATTATAAGTAATCGATACGTGAACACTTTGCGTATCAATTATTAACTTTTTCTAACTTACCGAAAATCTATCATTATATCGGTTTTATTCTTTTGTTTGATTGGTTGGTAGCACTTAGTCGAAATGTCATTAATTCAAGAACACATCTAGAAATTAGTAATTGACACTTGGAAAACAAATTCATTTCCATTCCTGGCAGTTGTAACTGAGTTTGGTCACAAAACGTCCATCAATTGTCGGAAAGCTAGAAGAGTCTTGATCAAACGAATGTTTTGGACGTGACAAAAGCGATAAAACAGCGCCAGATACAAAGAGATATGACGAAGGCCGCGTCAAAAAATACTTCTTCTTCTAAAAACCCCATCTCCATATTAAATAAAGTTAAGGGATGCTAGCTTTGAAATAATAAGCCCCAACAGACAAAGCCAGTGGCACTTGGTAAATTGTAGATAATAAAAAATTGAATATCTTACATCAGAAAAACTTATTAAAATATAGACATATGTCAAGACAAAATTATAGGTTCCGTTAGTTTTTTTCCATTTGAAAATAAAATTTGAAAGTTTAAATGGGTATTGAATGCCATGAATCCTGAAACTCTATGATAGTTAGCGCATATACACACTAACTTAATTAGCGGATACACATAATAGTTACCTCATATGTTTCACTGTGTACTATACAATTTTTTGTTTTCTGATTTAATCATTAAATATCAAGTAATTAATTTACAGCACAAAACTCTCTTGCTTGTAAGAAGATATTTTCTCAAGTTTTCACTATTTAAGTTAACTTACGTTAATATAGAGTACACATACCAAGAAAAGGTCCTTTTACTAAGTGTTAGCCCATCGAAACATTCTCAATGTCACAACATGAATTTCAGATGCATTGTTATTTATCATTTCCGTATCGATGTCTTCATAAAGTCAAATGGTAGTGGGAAGACATTACGTCACGCTTCCAACCACTCCTTTGAGGTTTTTCAGAGCCAAAAAACCTGTCTCTGTTAACGTTTGAATATTAATGTGTGTAAGACGCCATAGTCTGACTGGTTAACGATAGGAACAATCAATGATGTTCAATAATGGACGGGCGATGTCAGAGGAACTTCAGACTCTCCCTTTTCCTATACTTAATGTATTCATTTTTATAAATGAACATACATATTGGGATTTATCTTATGCGATACCACGTAGGTAGTTGTGTTAATGCATCGGTTTTAGATGGTCAACTCCGATTTATTAACAACTATGATCATATGAATAATATTGATAAAGCCTTTTTTCAACAATAGAGATAAAATCGATATGGCTGTTCATTGTGTGCCCATAACTTCAATAATTGAATAAAATAAATAAAAACACTACCTCCGAAATACTTTGTTAATTCCAATTATCGAACTATTTTGACACAGACCAGAGACAAGTCAAAGATAATTATATTGATTAAATTGAGAAAGATATCGAATAACAGAAGCATAGCCCAAATCTGAATAGTGGACGCCGATTTGGTTTTGCTGAATAATCAACTGCTTGTTTTATTTTTGTTTTTCTTATTACGAAAAAAAATTATTCCGTAAAAGCGAAACAAGAACAAAGTAAAAGCAGTTATTGCTATTAAAGAAAAGGATTATACAACTGTAAACATGTTAAAAACACATACCTCTACTCAAAAAACTATAAAACACAAAATCTTGCAAATAAATGCATCGCATTTTTTGGTATCAAACATCAATACTTCCCAGAAAGCAAAGAATCAAACACCAGTAGATCTCGATTTCATCCATCAGTAAAATTACTGAATTGTTTCATTTTAAAATAAAGCGGACAATGACAAACTATTTCCTAATATTTTGAACCATTAAGATTGAACTTCAAAATATATACGTTATTATAAATAAATGAAAAAAGCGTTTTTGTTGCAAATAAGCATAACAGCAATCTAGTTAATTTTGTTTAAACTTCAAGCATTCAGACTTACTATAGGTTGTTTTCCGCCGCCTGCTAAGAGCAAACAAAACAACTAAACACAATGCTGCTTATTGGCTGAATGTTACTTCATTATTTATTTACAAACATCCCAAAAACTCCACTCATATATTGTTCATAAAAAATGTAACAGATATCAACACCATCACATTGAGGTAAGACTAAAACTGGATTAGTCTGGTGAGAAATCCCTACTGCCCCCGCAGGAGAGTGATAGGATTAATGAAACATAAATACAAATACAGGCCAGTTTGAAATGATTGATAGCATTATTTAATACAGTGATATGTATTAATACCATCAATTTCTGTCTATGATTTTGTTTTTGAATATATCACTGCCTAATGGTAAGTTAAGTTTAAATGGATCGTATTTAGCAACGAACAGATTAGTACAATCAGTAAGAAAATGTGAAAGTACTGAAAACAAATCAATGCACGTACCTTTTAAATAGTTGCACACTTTTACAACGCTTCCTATTGTATAATATCGTCCATGTCACATGATGCAGACATGCTGTTATTTCCGCCTCATTAATGCACTATTTTATGTTAGAAGTTTGAGAAAGTGGTTTGGTCTCCAAAGACACGTAAACAAACGTCTGTCACGGAAGGTCGATCGAAAACGTGATGAAATTATTTACTGTAGAGGCGGGTTAATACAATTTGTACTTCTCCTGGTAGCTGCAGCAAAAATTGATGGTGAATTGCAATCCTTGGCTCTCTGTTTTTCCTCCAGTGTAATATAACAGCATAGGGGACCTGTCTCAACGGACCGTGATCAAGGCCTATCAGGCGGGCGTGAGCTGTAATTCAGCCTCGTTACAATATGGGTTAATTTCAGATTCAATTTAGTTTTGCAAGCAATATAATATCTTTGATCATGCCATGTCAGTAATTAATGATTCAAGAGCCACATTTTACGAGAATGTGACTATCATCGAAATGACATCTTTTTTTTAAAAATTCATTATTTAGATGGATCGATATCTCATGTCATCAAATTTTCATATCTGGGCGCATCTGTGCAAAAAATACTTGGAAAATGGTATTCTTTAGTAAATTCTTTTTTTTATGATATTTTTAAAAAATAATTCAAAACAGGGCATAAAATGACAAACTGTACCTTCTTCCTTAATGGTTATTTTGTTCGCAAAAATATAAATAAACCACTTATATAACAACACAACATTAAACGCAAATTTTATTCACCAAAGATCTTATGATATGCAAAAACTATTAGATAATTAGGAGATGAAGCATAACTTGATGTTGAATGTTTAAACTTGTTAAATCATTGGTTCAATACCATCAACAGAAATCTCCTAACTACACATTAAAACATATATCCCTGTCCTTCTCAAATTAATCTTCAACAAGATCATCAGTGTTATCACCATTGTAATGAATTGATTGCGGGTTTCTTTAAAAAATACCCCTTATCCGTCACATACATACAAACTACATTTTAATCTGCCTTTCATGCCTTTTTTAAAACAGATAACAACATCATTGTCTTTTCATATATGTGAATCATGTTCACACAACATGTCTATGGATGTTAACAAATATGGATGATGGTTTGAACGTCTAAAAATATAAGAGAATGACGTTTAAACATAATGAATCTACGAAAAAGGTTAAGCTGTTTAATTTAGGCAGTTTAACAGTTTTTCGAAAGTCTATTAAGATTCAAAGTAATACAGACATGAACTACAAATACTACAGCTAATGTAGGAACGAGTCCCCAAAGAGCCATTCACACAGAACACTTTATCTCCTTTACGAAAGGTTCTAGAAAATCCAAGATTAATGACGGCTCAAAAATATCTCTAAGAAACCTGTGGGAAATCAGTGGGACCTTTGGAGAAGTATAATTGATCTGTAGTTCTTTGTGAAAGCTGTAAACCAAGGCGGCATAGTTATTTTTTGCACTGTTATTGGAATTTATCACAAAAGCTGAAGACGCATTATCCATACTTATTGCACAGTTCTGGTATTTAATTGGGAGGAAATGGATTCATAATATTGAATTCCCATTTTTTAAACGATAACTGTCTTGTGAAAATGCATCAGGAGAAATATCACCAATTTTTGAAATCATATTTTAAACGATTTTTGTTTACTTCTAAATATTGTAGTTGCACTTTGAATTAGTACTGTCAATTTGTTTTTTCCACATTGTATAACTTTTAAAATAAAAGGATCATTTTAGATAGAAATTTCTCCATTTTTTGTTAATTTTTATTTAAGACAATTGGAAAATAAAACCAAAAAGCCTGTAGTGGTCACATGAGGATCTAAACTTCCTTAAGTCTTTTCAAAAACCTGATTGACATTCATAATGTTTTTAACTTAATGTTGATCATTCCTTTAAATAAAATTATATATGGGATGGAAATATGTCTTTCTTTTATTGATTGTTCTATTAGAGTGATTATGCAAGATGAAATTGAAAAACGACTGAAAGGTCACAACAAAATGGCTCTTTGGCAGAGGTATACCATTCAGTCACGTTTCCCACTACTTTCAGTAAAAATTTAGATAAATGGCTTAGATTCATCTTGTGTTCAATGTAAAAAGTAATCTACATTTGTGAGAGAAATAAGCATCACGTCCCAAACATTAATTCTTTAAAAGGAAGAATCCAATTAGAAAACCAGTACTGTCAATTCTCATTTTGACGCTACACAACAAGAAACTTGTTTTCAGCCTCGTATTTTTCAGTTTCAATGTATCGCCGTTGATGAAAACATATAAACATGATTATTAATAAACTCCACTAGATATAGATGACTTTATTATTATGGAATAATTCTGCCGCATTGACTTCATTTCTTGGCTTTTGTATTAAATATATTATGAATAAGGTTATAAAAGGATGTTAAAAATGATAACTAAAATGTAAATCATTTTTAAAAGCATACATTAGTATGCGTGTTATACGTTAGGCATTTAAGCTGAATTACGTCGTTCGTTAGTAGAGTGAAATTACGTAAGACACATATATATTTTTTAATTAAAGTTGGTAACCTAGCGATATTGAGTAACTTTTCCCATATAAAAAATCTACACTCATCCAGCAATAATATGTTAAGACGTATGGAGGCTAAGACACTTTTTAGCCCTGCAATAAGTGACCGGCAAACAGAGTCAAAAGTGTTTTTTGGTTTTTTTTGTCTTTTTTGTTTTTGTTTTGTTTTGTTTTGTTTTGTTTTTGTTTGTTTGTTTTTGTTTTTTTTTTGGGGGGGGGGCGGGGGGCTTTTTTAAACGCTTTTTGAATTATCAACAGGTTATATGATGTTATATTGATCATGAACTGGTTAGAATTTTTATAAAGTGCCCCCTCTTGAAATAGTAGAACATTTTGAATCATCCTAATCGCATTGACTTCGAACGTCGTTCCAAGAAAAGATAACCTTGAAAAAACATGACCACCGTTGTTCCATAATACGACTATGTCTTATGTGTTTAAGAGAGAAGTGGGCATATGGAAAACCGTTGGTGCAACGTAAGATAATGTTTTTTTGGCGGCTGGCGGTCGCCAAGTCATTATAAGGCGGATGCCATTTAAAATTGGTGTAGAAGATTTGTATGTGCATGTGCTCGATGTGAACATAGTCATATGGACTTCTGCAATAAGAGATTTATGCTATTGTTGCCAAACATCACTTCCTTAAGGCTTTACTTGCCAGAGAGTTGAAATAGTGGAGTGACAAAGTTAGAAAAAGTGGCTTACTTTTCGAGTTTGCTGGACCGGCATACCTCACGGCTGAAATTTATTTTTTTTTATTAAAGATATTACCCTCTTGTATCATTTTAGTCGGTCGTAGATTTCCACTTGTCAAATATTTTTCTTTTTATAAAATTTGATGAAATTGAAGATTTAAGCAATTGTTAATGTTTTCTTTACATTGTTGCCAAACATTCTAGTTTTTATTACTAAACGGTATTTTCTCAAAAAAAGTTATTGCTGTTAAAAAGTTCAATGTAAATTATATCTTAAATATTTTATCTTGTTAAAAACTCAATAACTAATCAAATCATTGTGTCTGATTTTCCGGAACGGTTGAGCATAAAAAAGCCATTCCAGTGAAAAGAGCTATATTCCTTGCTTGCTAAAATCATGTTAAGTTTTGAGGATATAAGAGATCGCATCCACAGATACTGAGACAACTACTCTGATTCCAATGTTAAGTCACAGTGAAGTGAGAAACCGTTCAAAAATTTTGAGTTTCGTAGATCGCGTAGTCTTTCGGTAATAAGTTTTATTCTCTAAAGGCACACTCACCTCAAACCTTTTTGCTCGATTTAAGAGATATACAGTCTTATGATTTTTGTTAGAAAACTAAAGTAAAACAAGTGAGCTAATTTCGTGTTTCAATGTGTTTGCCAAACATGTGTTTTTTTGTTTGATGACTACATTTTAAGAGATGATAATGCTTTTATTATAGTTTGATACATTAGTCATGATGTGTCCCTTTTTTCTTTTTCTTTCTTTTTTTTTTTTTTTACACTTTTTACATTGAAATTTCAAATACAGACAAATTTCAAATACAGGCTAATACAGGCTACAGGCTAAGTCGATAGTTACAAATTCTAAGTACTCGTCTACGATTTTGCCAAATTGCTCGGTTTTTCCATATCCTAATATTGCTTTACACGCTGTGACAGTTATTAATAACCCTGCTCCGATTTTGTAGAAATGAATTTTAAAAAAAAAATCCAACAATAATAATTATAATGTTTTTCAGAATCATTTAGAAAAAAAATGTATCTCTGCTTGTATTGATATGTTGTTAAAAATACAGCACTGAGAAGTTAGCTATTTCCTCTGAAGTATGATCAACAAAAAGGTTTACATATATGAGGAAGAAAACCTTACATGTAGAACCACCAATTTTCAATGCTCTAGAAAAAAAATCTTGTTTTTCGTGTGGTGACAACTTAGTTTGTGATAGAATCTGTTTTTGTAACATGCAAAACGTGACTTGTGTGTGAATTGCCACTGCTCATTTTGCTCAATTTTACGGAACAAAATACAGCTTCAGACTCTTTAAATAGTGTAATCCTCTAAAATGGCCAACGAAATTGAACATCTTAATATTACTTTCCTTTTATATATAAGTTTATACATATACATGTGAAATTTATAACTGATCTTAATGTTGATGAAGATAAAGAAAATAAAAAAATAACATTTTAAAATTTAGAGTTTTGTCAATTTGCATGAAATTGTTTATTTCAGGCTTTTAAATAATGCATTACATACAAAGTTCTTTATATTTAAGACTTGATATTGCAGAGAAATCCTGACGTGTTTGTTCAATGATGCGAGGGTGGATGGTCAACTTACCCCTCTGATCTTCCCTAACATTTAGAAAGCATCTTTGGCAATAAATTATTATTAAGTAAAATGAAAAGCCATTTTTTTAGCTTTAAAAGTTGAATGTTTTCCTATATCTTTATACAGATTTCTTTGCCTTGATTGGACTAATTTAAGGGAATTAATCTAAAAAGGGACAAGACCACCCAGTCCTTTTAACCAACAGTCAAAAAATTAGAAATTTGGTATTAATCTATCGAGATTTGAAGTCACAACATACCAGTGAGACGAAGGATACACAATGATATTTTAACCTTCAAAAGTATAATTATTTGAAGAAAAAACCCCGTTTTTTCATACAAACAGACCAACAGACACTTAAATTATTTTTTTTTTCATTTCATTATATACATGTTACAAACACAAATTCTAATAAAAATGTTTAAAATTCATTACAAAATACGCGAACTTTTGAAAACTATCTTAATGGGTAGATTTTTGGTCTGTTTTCAGTCATTGATCTTTGACCTTTAATAATCTTAAAGTTTGACCATAGAAAATTCTACGACCGGGAGAAAATTAAAGCTTGATATCATATCTGCCCAAAAACGTACAAATTAGCCGTGAGGTAGGATGGTACATTAATGTAAAAATGGTTTTGTCACTATACTAAAAGGCCCTGTATTCTTACTGAATTCGAGGACAGTACAACGCAATGAATAAGATCGCGTTTCAATAAATAATTGCCTATGTATGAAATTGATTCTGGAGATTTGTTGTTAAAAATGGTCCACGAGGCAACCAATTTCAAGATAACTGTAAATAAAATCTGTGGAGTTTTTAGGTCACCTGAGTAAATTCAGGTGACCTATTGCTATCTGTTTTCGTCCGTCGTCGTGCGTCGTGCGTTGACAACTTACATTTTTAACTTCTTAAAAACTACAAGGCCAATTGTTTCCATATTTGGTGTGAAGCATCTCTATGGTAAGAGGAATGTGGCTCTACCACCCCCAGGGTGCCACAGGTGGGGCAAAATAAGCAAAAAACAGCCAAATTTTCAAAAATCTTCTTCTCTACTCCCACACATGTGAAGAAAAAACTGATTGCATGGTTATGATGTCCATGAAGCCCTCTACCAAAATTGTGAAATTCATGGCCCCTGGGTCAGGGGTTCAGGCTCTACGGTGGGGCTAATATGGCCATATAGTAAAAATGTATTAAATCTTAGAAAATCGTTTTCTCTACTCCCATAGGTATTTGTTAAAAACTAAATACATGGTTATGATGTCCATGAAGCCCTTTACCAAAATTGTGAAATTTATGGTCTCTGGGTCAGGGGTTCAGGCTCTAGGGTGGGGCCAATATGGCCATATAGTAAAAATGTATTAAATCTTAGAAAATCTTCTTCTCTACTCCCATAGATATTTGTTAAAAACTTAATGCATGGATATGATGTCCATGAAGCCCTTTACCAAAATTGTGAAATTTATGGTCCCTGGGTCAGGGGTTCAGGCTCAAGGGTGGGGCCAAAATGGCCATATAGTAAAAATGTATTAAATTTTAGAAAATCTTTTTCTATTCTCCCGTGTATATTTTTGAAAAAGTAAATGCATGGATATGATGTCCATGAAGTCTTCTACCTAAATTTTGAAATTCATGACCCCTGGGACAGGGGTTTAGGCCCTAGGGTGGGGCCAATATAGCCATACAGTAAAAATGTATTAAATCTTAAAAATCTTTACTCCCACACATGTGGGCAAAAAACTGAATGCATGGTTACGAACTCCTCTACCTAAATTGTGAAATTCATGACCCCTAAGTCAGGGTTCAGGACCTAGCATTTGGAGAGCATTTGGAATGAGTTGAAAAGGGGGGGGGGGGGTAAACAGTTAATGGAGTTATTTTCCCTTGCTTCTTCCTAATGGAGTTATCTTCCTTAACTTGTTCATATTTAGTAATTAATCATTGAATATAGAAAAATAATGAAGCTGTCCATCAAATTTATTGATAAGATATTGTGAAAGCATTTGAAAAGAGTTCAGGGAAGAGGATTATAACAGTTAATGGAGTTCCTTGCTTCTTCATAATGGAGTTATCTTCCTTGGCTTGTTCATATTTAGTAATAAACTATTAAATAGAATGTAATTAAGAAGTTGTATGATCAAAATAGTTATGCAAGTATTTTTTATCATTTGAAACAAAAACAGTTTTTAAATTTTTTAAGATAAACAAATAGACTTGTTAATAGTAAAGTAATAAGTAGTATACAAGCCACTGAAAACATATAAACATAAAACCTATTTTGTTAGCTAACATATGTGGGATAAATAAATTTAATGGAATCTGGGCACCTCTTCTATAGTATGCCATACACTATGTTAAGAGCTACAAGTCTTGTGCTAAACTATAGGGTTAAGAGTCCTTTCCAAAAGATTTCAGGCAGGGAAGTGGATGTCATTACATTATTATAATCTTCTAATCCATTATGAAACTCAATTAAATGCATTTATGAGACTCCTCGACAATTTTGTGTACGGGCTATGGTACTCAGGTGACCGTTAAGGCCACTTGGCCTCTTGTTAATATAAATTATTTGATTATGTTAAAGTTATGACTGAGGAGGCTTTATCTGGTGTTTTTCCTTTTTAGATAACACATAGATCAAATTAAATATTTATAAAATTGGGAGATCTAAAAAGTTTTCAATATCTTATTATTGTACTGATGAGGAAAAATGAGAAACAGGGATGGGTTAAATAACATGCCTTATATTTATTAAATTGTTTTTATTTCGTATAAGTTGCGAATTTTATCTGGCGGCCGCCAGAAACTTATCTGGTGACGCCACATAATTTATCTTCGGTTACAAGATGATTAAGTGGCGGCCGCCAGATAATTATTTGGCGGACCCTATTTGAATTTTATTAAAAATGACGGCCGCCAAATAATTTTGCGACTGCCATATTATTATCTTGAGGCCGCCACTTAATAATCTGGTGGCCGCGAGATAAGAACAGTTTTCTCACGGCACCAATGGGCTTTTGTACGGTCAAGATTTAAGCTACATATTTTCAAAGTCGGATTTTGTTTTTGATAATTTTATCTAAAAAAGGATATTTTATGTTGTAAAAGCAAAATTTAAACGTCAGTTGTCAAATTGAAGAGCTCACAATTATTGCAATTAAGGCTTGTGCCATGTTTTGTTATTTTTGGTGTTGCATTGGTTTCTCTCTGTCAGCTGATTGCTAGTTCTTTAATGTAGATTGATTTTCGATGCAGATATTTTTACCTTTTTTGTTGAAAATGAATGCAGACTAAGTAGTCGAATGTAACAATATTGCCCATGGACATGTAATGACTTTTTTGCTAACAAATTCTATAAAAATAAATTAGTCATATTTTAAATATTAAATTACTAAGGATCCCATGGGTAATATTTACATTTTATGATGATTATTTTGACTCTTTTTTAGGTTTTGGCAAACGACAAAACACGTCCACGTCCACACATATTATGCTATGCTATTGATTTAAGTTAGGAATTTCTTATCATTTAATATTTGTTAGTTTGACGAGATATTGGCGCTTCTCATTAGTCGAAATGTTTCTTTGATACCTGCATCAATAAAATTTTAGCCGGTTCTACTTTTTTCTACTGTTCTGATTTAACATTATTTATAGAACGGGAACTTCCAAAATAAACAGTGTCAACAAAATGTAAAATTGTGTCTGTTTAATTGTAAGCAAACAAAATACAACTTTATAAATATAAAAAATAAAAGTTTCACCTTGAAAAATAAACAATACACATTAATTAATTCACGATATAGAAAATTGTCTTCTCACGATTTTGTCTGCTTAAGGCGACGATCAACATTTACGCCGAGGCTGGCTGTTTCAGGGATAATTTTAATGAAGTTATAGGCCTAAACACTTTTACGGTAACACTGCTGTTCAAATTTGCTAACGATGAGTTTTAAATTAACACACGTACATGATCGGTCATCAGAATAGCAAAGCGATGGGCAGTGCATGAACTCCTTCAGCGTATTCCAAGCGGCAGATATAACATTTAAGTACCTCACTGGCTATCTAGTTACCACAACATTTACAAAAGTCGCACATACATACTATTCTTTGTCGTCATATCAACTATTTTCGTCCACGATCGCGTCTCCTTGCATTATGGTTATGCCCTGCTGCATATTCCACCAATCTAACTCACATTAAAACCAGTTTTAACGAATCTTGCTGCACAGTGAATAATGTCACAAGCCCATGTATTTCCCTTTCGTTTTTAATTCAGCAGGTTCAGATTTCGACTTTCTATTTGCGTTTAATCCATTAAATTCAGCTCAATAGCTCTGCATCAGCTGAAGGCTGAAGTCTTTCTCTCACAGAATGGACAGTTTGAGGCTTATATTCTCCCCTTGTGGTTATAGAATGAACATTTCATGAGGAAGGAGGGACGTTTAGTTAGCTTTCTGGATGACAAAAAGTTTCAAGGTTTACGAACTGTATTAGACTCAAAAATAAAGAAGCTTTTCTGTCGTGTTTAAGGGCTAGACAAAAAGAAATCAGAAATCATCACAGCTAATCAGGAAGACATCATGTGGAGCAAGGGAATTTAAGGGAGAGATAGCCCTAACAAACTTTTGGATACAGTGCTCTTCCAGTTAGTCCTACATTTCGCTCTCCGGGCTGGCCAGGAACATCGTAATCTACGATTTGGTCCCAATAGCCAGATAACAGTATGTTCTGAACAAGATGGCACCAAATATTTGGAATATAAAGAGGATGTGTTCAAAACGAACAGGGGTGGGCTGCAGCACAAGCACCTGGCACCAAAGATTACCAGAGCGTACCAGAACACTAATGTACCCGAACGATGCCCCGTACTAACCTACGAATAGTACATAAGTTTGAGGCAAGTATTCTATATTAATTACGATCTATTTGTTATCATTATTATATTTAAACACCATTTAACTTTTTTAAGCTAATGATTTTTTATATTTGATATTCAAGCCTGCCGATGGAAAATGTGATGCTTTTTACTTGCGACCACTGAAGTACATAACAGCAACATCCTGGTATGCAGACCCACCAGTTGGGGTTCACGTTTTGCAGAAAACGGTCAGCAAGTTATGTGAACAAGCGGGATTTTCAGGCCATTTTACGAACTATTCTCTACGTGCAACGGCAGCAACACGATTGTATGATGCTGGAGTGGACAAACAGCTAATTGCCGAAAAAACTGGGCACAGGTCATCTGCGGTTTGCTCATACAAAAGAACTCAAGATGCGCAGTTAGTGAAAGTGAGCGAGATAATTCAAGGAAAAGAAAATCCTCCAAAAAAAAAGATGACAACAAAAAAAAAAAACGTCAAGAAACTACGTACTAAAGAGGATTCAAAGACTGTACATGGACCCCGTAAAATTTACATTGAAGAGGGAAATATTTGTTTTAAATTTAAGTTTTGAAATCCATAAATATGTGAATTACCGGTGAAATCTGGATTATAATACTATTTTACTGATCTCACACATGTACAAGTGCATTTGGATTATTTTCCACTCGCGTACAAGTGCATTTGGATTATTTTCCACTCGCGTATCTGTGTATTTGGATTATTTTTCACAGATGTATCAGTTCATTTGGATTATTATATTTCAGTGCATGCTAAATTAAATTTCATTTTGTTCTCAGATGTATGGCTTTGGTCTTTGTTTTTTTACACGTCACCTGTACCCGTCCAATAAGATGACAATTACTATCCATTATTTTTCACTGGGCAGATTTTACTGTCTATTCTTTTAAATAATGAACAGTTTTTAAAACTTTTTGGACACTTACTGGTAACTTATTGGATTCGTTTTCAAATTTACAAGTACTTTATGCTATATAAAAGCTTTAAATAACAAAGAATTGCATAACGAAAATGCTTTATATTCAATTGTTAACAGGTAGCAGGGAAAGCTCCCAAGCAAACACTTTAACACTAATAAACATTAAATATGAAGCACTAAAGTTGTCAAGAAATAGATTCACGCTGTAGATAATATTGAATTCAGTTTTGCAAGTATTGAGGATTGTAGCTATGTAAAGGAGGTAAACGGTTATATTACTGACACAAAAAATTATCTTTTATCGTCACGATCAATTCCGACTAAGTCTTATGTGTTTTTAAATAAAAGCTTACTGTAAGAGTCCTTTGTCACAATACAGCAATTTGTTAATAATAATTTGAATTGTTCGTAAAAACAAAAACAAAAAACAAGTATGATAAAAGGGGGGTAACTCTTAGGTGTTTACGAATTGTTATCATTAACATATCTATAAAGGTAACATGTTACAATACACCAGTACTTTTTTTTCTAAACACACACACTTTAAGATTTTTAAATGAGATTGAAATTTTCTTGTGTATACGTATTGATTGCTAAAGATTTCTGCTTGTTTGGCAACATATGGAAATCGTATAAAGAAATAAGTAAAACGAATAGGAAGTTGTTTTCTCTGTAAAACTAGTATTAGGGAACAATTTTAAGGATTGTGTGTTACAATAGGTAGATTGCCATATTTTTAACAAACATGAAATAATTTAAAAAGTTTAATCCTCAAATTATTTATAAAACTTTAGATGAGAACAATTAATCTAATACGACTTATGGAAAGGAAGAATTTTAAGGCATAAAATAATTCACGCAAAGGCAAGGGACGCTTCCAACAAAACATATTTTTACATACCAGTTCTAAATGTCAATTTAAAAGTTTTGAAGTTTGTTAATTTGCTTTATTTTTATATTTTTTCAACAAAACTACATTGCTTTTTTAAAACTCTCACCATAATGTTTTAAAAAGTATTTGAATAAACAAAACATATTTCAATTATTAAAAGGAGTGGGACTGTAGACGATAACAAACCTTTCTTATATGTACTAACTCATACTTTTTATGTCCTAATAAGGAACTCTAATTTGACAGAAAAGTGTACAGAAATTATTAAGAAAATTTAATTCACGAAATCTGTCAAAACTTGGATTTTTTAGCAGTTTTCAGAAGAAAAAAAATCTCCAGTGTTACGTTGTTTACCAAATGTTTTCTCTTGTATCCTATCAAAAGAGCATTACTTATTCTTTAGTTTTGCTTATAAATCATATCTGAAGAACAATACATTAAAATATATAATAACCGTCTAAAATTATCTGGTCAAGGTGAATTTTTAATTCATGCTCGAAATTTGGCTCATGTTCAGGGAATTTAATATCTCTTAAATGAACACTTATATACATTTTTCTGGTCTTTAAATCATTCAATGCACTTGTGGAAAAATATCAGTATAAGAGAAGATTAATGAATTTTGATTTTTTTTCCATATATAATTCATGTACATTCTTAAGGTGGCTTGCTACACCTTGAAATAGTTTCTCAAATCAGCAAAAATTAACTTGATTATGTATGATAGCATGATGCATAAGATGTATATTAGTCAAAGAGGCTAAAATATGCAAATTTTGGATAAAGAAATTATGATTTTAATAAAAAAATGACTAAGTAAATATTAGCAAAAGGCCCAGACGTGTTCAAACTCATGATTTGCCGTTCACAAGCATAATACTTTAATCACTAAGCTATGATGATATTCAACCAAAACGATTGATACAAACAATTCAACAAAGCATATAAATCGCAATTTTGTCACGTAGTGTCATAAAAAGTATAAACCTTGATGTAACGAGGTACCTAAAATGCTTTACATTACTTTTAAATTTTAGCAAACCAAATAAATCTGGCATGTTTGCCTTTTTAATTGTTTTTTTTCAATAGCGTTTAAATTAATTTTTACACAAAAAATGAAAAATAGAATATTTTCTACAGAAAAATACCTGATTAGTTCTTTATCTATCAATTAACAAGGCGTGCTGAATCAACTTCCTTAATGCTTACCCGCGTAAAGCAACAGTTTATATTATTAGTGACTGTGAATGCTCCAAGAGAACGGTAACATAAATATTCGTTTTTGTCTAAAAAGTAATTGTTATATTAAAATTTAAAATTTTCAATGTTTATAATAATAATCAAAGACGTGCAAAATCGTCGGTTTAATGAAAAAAGCTAAAACATTTTTAAACAATTAAAGAATTAATTTGTTTGGTTTACAATAGATGTAATAACCCATTACACTTTATATTATTAAATTTTTTCGATAAATAATGAACGCATTGTATAATCTTGTATTCTTCACTGTGATCAGATAAAGGTTTCTCACGGGGTAGTTACGTCTGAAAAGAAAACAACATGTATGTAAATTATGGAGCCAGAAACTTACTTTTAAATTAAATAATGAAAATATAAACATTTAAATAAAGTAAATATTTGTATTAGAAATTAAATTGAAATTATTAATTAAATTAAATATGGATTGTTTTTTGTGCGAAAAAGGAAGCTATATGAAATACTTTGATACTGAGTCTAATTAAGGGAACCCATGCCTTTCTCACAATGTCCTTCGCGACAGCTGTATCCTAGTGGACACGGTCTCTATGATAGAGGAGTACATGCAATGGACTTTTTTTATTCATATGATGAGTTAAAGAAAGCTTCAATATCTATTCAAGGTAAGTTTTAAAACGTAATAGTGCTTAGGTGTTAATATTAAAGGTGCAGTCATACGGTGCGATTTTTCATCCGATTTTCAATCGACTTGCTCGTGTGAGTTGATTGGAGTCGATTGTTGAGGTGGTCACACGATACGAATTTACAATCGATTTTCAATTCATAAAACCTATTCAATATTATTATTGTACGAGAAAAAGTTATTTTAACGTCATGATTCTCAGACTTTGCTTTCGACTTAGGTGGTCACACGGTACGATTATGGTCAAAAGCAAATCGGATGAGAAAGTCTGATGGAAAATTGGATGCATTTGAATGCATATTTGCTTGTTTTGAATAGAAAGGTAGGTATATTCTCATAGTCTATGTATTTATTAAAATTCTTTTTATTCTTTATAAAGCATGTTCTTTTGTGAAACATACACCTTTTTGAAAATGTTAAATGTGGATCCGTTTTATTTAATTGCTAAACATTTTAAAGCGGAAACACAGAACTTGGCGATTACAAAGTTTTAATTCATTGCAATTCAAATTCTGAAATTTTAGGATTTTTTTATGCCGATAATTAAAAAAAGAAAGAAAAAATAAGTTTCGATTCGAAAAGCAAAGTTAGTTTCTCCAGATATACAGGTATTAAAGCACAAAATCTCGAGTTATATTTTTCATATAGCAGTATAGATATAATTTAACTGCATAATTATTACACTCATCAGGTTGCATAAATCGTAAATTATATAAAAACGATACCTGAATTAAAATTTCTGTAAACTACCACTTTAAAATCAATTTCATTGTATAAATATCCTGTTCTAAGGTACATAATTTCAGCGTTTATTTTTCTTTATTTATTCATTTATAAAAATGAATCACATTGCTTAGGATAACAAGAGGCCCATGGGCACATCGCCCAACAGCTGATCAAGTCTCCAGGGAATCAAACGTTGAAAAACAAATAAAAGACACAAATAAAAAACTAGACACAGTGATTAGAAAATTAGGAAAGCTTGATACAATAGAACAAAAGCTACTCTCCATTGACTCAAGACTTTCTAAAGTCGAAAAGTTGGCAAACACTCACGAAAGTAAATTTAAAAAAACAGAGACTAAATTTAAAGAGATAGATACTAGATTAACAGATGCCAATGAGAAAACGATAGAACTAGAAAAAAGTGCTGGATTTCTGCAATGCCGCTCCATGAAATACAATCTAGTGTTTACGGGGCTGGGTGGCGAAACAAAGGTAGAGGACACGGAGGGCAAATTGTGGGACTTCATATATTTTGTACTGGGAATTGACTGGAAAGTGGAGTTTTGTAACGTGCATCGGTTCGGTCGATTTCAACAGAACAGGAGCAGGCCTATCGTAGCGAAATTCCTATGAAAACGACAGATTAAGTGTCCTAGAAAGAGCCTATAAATTAAAAGGAAGTGGATTCGGCATAAATGCACGCTATTTAGGAAAGACGAAAACAACTTTATCCATTCATGAGGGAGCTCAGAAGCCAAGAAAACAGAACCAAACTAGTGAAAGACCGCCTGTATGTGAACGGAAAGTTATATAAAGACCCAGAAAGCAGAGACGAACACCACACAGGAACACTAGACTTTAGACAACAATGCCATGCAGCCACACGCGCAACACGTAACTCGGTCAACAGGAGCCCAAGGACGACCCTATGAAACAGCAGGACGACCTAAAAGACAGACTACACACCCAACGACCGCGTACAGTACAGTCGCCTCTATCGCGTACACGGGACATTCTACCGGTCAATGAACATTTTCGGAATCTCGGACACCCGACAGCGGACGTCAGACTGCGGACTTTTTAGTTGAGGGAACATGTCCAAACGAAATTTGAAGAATTTAAATTTACTACTTGTACTATTAGTTGTTTTATTGAACTTAATTTTTAACCATAGTAACGTTAACTTCATATGCTCTTATCAGTAAAAGGAATATATATGCATATAGTTTAATTTTCTATCGATATTTTATTTCGATATTTTCTATGACTCATTCAAAAGAATTCAAGTTAGTTTAGATTTATTTATTTTTTTAGTATGTAATCTCAAGATACATGTATTTCATAGTGATGCCTGACGACAAAAGGGGGACGTCGTGGATGGATTGCTATCCAATATTAATGATCTTTTGGGGGGGGCATGATCACTGATCTATAGAAACTAACATCTACACGAACTGAAATCTAGCTCAAACTAGTTCATCGATTGGTAGAAACCTTCAGGAACTTAAAAAGATTACGGACTGCACAAGATAACTATGTTGATGTCGGACTCAAATTCTCATGTAACAAGTATTGGCTATTCCATCTAACCCATTGATGAACATTAACAATGATTTTTTAGGTATTTTTACTTACTATTTATGATTTATTCATTGATTTATTAAAAAGAAAGATGTAAATGTAAACAATAAAATGCCATCTTTGATGAATCATGCGGGTTATGAAAGTAACAATCATTGCAGAGAAAAAAAAATACATAAACCGTTTACGAGGGCTACAATGTATGCATTTTTTCTGCAATGATCGTTTCCTTCATACCCAAATGAATCATCAAAAATTAAAAAAAAAAAACAAAAAAAAAAAAACCCAACAACTTATTGTTAATTACAAGAGCATTGAAATTTTCGTTTACGCATTCAATATTCATGATACACACAACTTTGTCACACACTAAGCACCGTAAATGATGTACAATTTCCTCTTTATTAATTGGATTTTATATTTTTAAAATTGTTATTAGAGGCAAAGAAAACAAGTAGAGTGAACAGGTAAATTCTTATAAAGTTTAAAAACGTGTTTTGATACGTTCCACGAAAACAGTCTTTTGTTTGAGGTCCGCAGTCTAAAGTCCGCTGTCGGGTGTATGGGATTCCGAAAATGTTCATTAGGACAGGCTCGGGAGTAGGAGCGCGGATTTATCTACCATCGCGTAGAATGTTAATAAAGTTCTAAGAACAAACTAGATAATCAAGACTTTGTAGAACTTATAATAAAACATAATATAATTATTTCATTAGAATGTTGGTTAAATCAAAATGATTGTTTAGATCTACCTGAATATAATAATTATAGTCTTTCTAGAACAAATGGAAAAGGGGGTGGCATTGTTATCTCTATCAAAAACATGTTAGACATGAACATATCAATTGTAGACCAATTTTGTTGTACTGTTGTCTGGATACGTTTTGAACATAAAAGTAAACAGGGTAAACTATTTTTGTAGCCGCATGTTATATACCCCTAGAAAGTAGTGTTTTTATATAACAAAGAGAAAGTTGAAATTTTTGATTATTTAGACGAATCGTACTGTAGTTTTCACCGTAAAGGTCATATATATGTGGTAGGGGATTTTAATAAGGTGTGTAATTTTAAATGATTTTATTTCTAATGACAAGCTTGAGGAATCATTAGAAAACAATTTACAGTCATTTGTAGACTATGACAATAATTCCAATGTATACTGTTGACATAATGCAGACAAGGGAATTAACAATTTTGGTAAAAAGTTGATTAATTTGTGTAGAACTACAGGATTGAAAATTGGTAATGGCAGAAATGAAAATGACTATAATGGTAATATTACTTTTTATAACGCTAATGGAACTAGCACGATAGATTATTTACTTACATATGTGTACAATTTTGACAATATTGCTTATTTTTCAACGGGTACTTTTAACTGTTTTTCTGATCATGCACCTATTTCTTTTATATTAAAGGAACTTGATAGATCGTAGTTCAAAGGTCGTTTGTTGTACAAGCACTCAACTAGAGTACGGGAGTAAAAAATCAATGTACATCAGTTAAATGGATAGATGGTGCTGATTTAGAAGCTACGTGTTCAGTAAGAGAACATTATGATTTATTTTTGTCAGATGTCGAAATAATTATATACACAAGAAGAGATCGATAATTGTGTAGCGAATTTTAGTAAGACACTTTGTAAAATAATATGGCATATCTTGGCTTGTCAAAGATATGCAAATTTATCCTAGGACCTATAAATAGTGTTTATGTTTTTCCGGAATTTTTCCGGTTGAATATACTCGCTTTAAAATTAGGCCTCTTTTTGCATCACTTCTCGATTCTTCTTGGACTGGTAACAATTTTCGCTCTTTGTATTAAAATACCACGAGATCAACAGGGTCAATGCCAAGGCCGAAGAGAGAACTTAAACGGGCGGCTGCCCGTGATACCCAAGACCCAGGACAAGCACGCAGGCCACGCCGGCGCAGGGCTCAACGCCAACAGACCAACAATAACGAACAAGATGTCCACGCTCAACTGGCACCCCCTCAGCCCCAGGCAGTTTAACTACCCCAGGCAGCCCCACAACATCAGGCGGCACTGTTACAACAGGCAGCCCCACCACAGCAAGCCCAGGATCAGGCGTGTAATGTGATTTTTAATCCCCCTGTAGCAAAATTACAACAAACCACCACTCTAATGCCCGGACTCGTTTCGCCTGTCAATACTAGTCTCACATCTACAAGCGTAGACACAGGGATATCTTCCATTATCACCTCAACCCATCAGCCTACTCCTGAACCAACCAACTCTATTACAGTTCCCATTGGGTATCATGTAAACCAACCAATTAAGCAAAAAATCATCAAGGGCGAATTTGTCAATCTAGGAACATTATTGGTAAGGGACCCCCCTAATGCCCATGCAACATCTACTCTCACAATTGATGCGCAGGGTAACATCATATCACAATCAAAACCCACAACCAGAATAACATCTATCGAAAAATGGACAGACGCATTTCTCATTTATTTCAGCATTTACACTGCAGTGCACCCACTTAGATCGCACCCCAACTCCAATGGAAGAGTGCAATCATTCAAATTATCATAGGATACAGTTTTTTACTGTCAATATAATGTGTTTATAATGCTGTTAATGTGTTTAAAATGCTGTGTATTCATGCTTGTGCATTCGCGCACATACTTGCTGCACAAGAACTTTGACAATTTTTATGTGTTTTGAACTTTGAAACTTGTGCATTTGCGTCTACCCATTCGCACAAACCTTGTGTATAACTTTGTCATTTGTATGTCTGTGCATTTGCGCTTACCCACTGTACAGAATATTATATTTTGTGACGTTTGTGCATTTGCGCTCACCCACTGCGCAATGAGCCTATTGATGGGCCGTCACGTATTGTTGTATTGTTTGAATTGTTGTGAGGCAGCCCATTGGTAGCCTAAATTCACTGCGGCCAGTAACGCCAAACCATAATAAAGTATTTAGTCCTAATCAATCTCTCTTAGTTTATTCATCAGGTATCTTGGATAATGAAACCTTATTGTGTTATCACTGGTGGACTGGCAAACGCAGGTATAGATACAAAACGTTGTAGTGATAAACCCTGGTTTAATGATATTTGTAAATCTAAATACCATGACTATAGAGATACCCTGCACAATTTTAATGTATGCGAGTCAGACGAAAATAGAATTGTATTTTGTGAAAAGAAAAAGGTTTATAAAAAAAATCCCAGAAATTTAAGCATAACTACGAGCGATATCAGGGAGACAAAATGGAATATCTAAGAAAATGTAACCCCAGGCAGTTTTTTCGTTTATTTAAGAGTAATAAAAACATCAGTTGTGATGTTAGTGCAAATGAGGTTTTTTTCGTTTAAGAATAATAAAAAAATCAGTTGTGATGTTAGTGCACAAGAGTTTTTTGAGCATTTCAAGAATCTTTTTGAAAATGTAAATACTACTAATTATGACAACACTAGCAATGATTATGATATATCACCATGTTATGAAGAATTAGATGTGTGCATTACAGAATTAGAAGTTGAGAAAGCTATTTTGAAACTGAAATGTAACAAGAGTAATGCTGAAGGTGGTGTTATTAATGATTTTTTTCAAAATGTAAAGAGGTTATGATACCTATTTTGTGTAGACTTTTTAATAATATATTTGACTCTGGTTTTTACCCAGACAATTGGTCGAAAGGTTGTATTGTACCAATTTTTAAAAATGGTGAGATGCAAGATTTAAACAATTATAGAGGTATTACACTAGTTAGTTGTTTAGCACAATTACTTACAAGTATTACAAATACTAGATTGTTAGAATGGGACATGATATTAATGATGCTCAGTTTGGTTTTAAACCAGATGTTTGCACAATTGATGCCATATTTGTACTCCAGAATCTAAAAAGTAGAACTTTAAAAAGCAAAAAAAAGATTGTATAGTTGTTTTGTGGATTATACAAAGGCCTTTGACTTAATTGATGGATCAAAACTATGGTACAATTTGCAAATGGAGGGTCTTGGAGGAAAATTGTTACGTATTATTAAGTCTCTTTATAAAAATGTAACAGCTTGTGTTAAACAAAAATGTATATTTTTTGGGTGACAGAAAAAATACATGCAACAGTGCAGTATATTATGAATTAAGTAGATTTCCACTAGAATCCTTCAGGAAACAAAATTTTTTTCAATACTGGTTCAAATTAAGAAACAGTAAAAAAAACCTGTATTTTAAAAGCATGCTTTTATTTGTATTTTAAAAGACATGGTGAAAAATAATGGCACATGGATTCTAAATATTAGGAAAGAATTGTGCACCTTAGGCTTGGCCGATTTATATCACAGTACTATGAAAGAATCTGTTATTTTAGATATTATATATGCTAGAATGTGTGATGTCTTTAAACAAAAAGTTGCTAATGATATAAGTAATGCATCAAAATGTATATTGTATAAACATGTTGTTGATTACTTCTGTTTACAAGTTTATCTAAAGAATTCAATTCATGTAAAATATCGTAAATTAATTAAACGCTTACGGTTGTCTTCACATGACTTAAAGATTGAAACAGGGAGGTATGACAATTCAACACGCGATTGTCCAAAATGTGACTTTTGCAACTTAAATGAGATTGAAGATGAATTCCATTTTTAGCTCACCTGAGCTGAAAGCTCAAGTGAGCTTTTCTGATCAAAATTTGTCCGTTGTCTGTCGTCGTTGGCGTTGTCGGCGTTGGCGTCGGCGTTGGCGTTGTAAACTTTTCACATTTTCATCTTCTTCTCCAGAACCACTGGGCAGATTTCAACCAAACTTGGCACAAATCATAACTGGGTGAAGGGGATTCAAGTTTGTTCAAATGAAGAGTCACGCCCTCTTTAAAGGGGAGATAATTTAGAATTATTAAAAAATTGTACGTATTTTTCAAAAATCTTCTTCTAAAAAACTGTTAGGCCAGGAAAGCTGCAACTTGTATGGAAGCATCCTCAGGTAGTGTAGATTCAAGTTTGTTCAAATCATGGTCCCCGGGGGTAGGGTGGGGCCACAATGGGGGGATGAATTTTTACATAGGAATATATAGAGAAAATCTTAAAAAATCTTCTTCTCAAAAACTATTAGGCCAGAAAAGCTCAAATTGGAGTGGAAGCATTCTCAGATAGTGAAGATTCAAGTTTGTTTCAAACATGCTCCCTGGGGTAAGGATGGGGCCCCAATGGGGGGGGGGGGGG
>WFKH01011581.1:66155016-66185977 GCA_016163765.1 Magallana hongkongensis | reverse complement strand
TATCAAGCCCCTTTTGTTGTTTCAGTATTTGTGAGAAAATTTTTCTACAGTTCTAATTAACCCCCCTACTTTTGTGGCCCCGTCTTCTCCAAGGATTTATGATTTGAACAATCTTTAATCTGCACAACTTGTGCTTCCACACACGTTACAGCTTTTTTGGCCAATCGGTAATAGAGAAGATTTTTAAAGATTTATCTCTATATCTGCCTATGTAAAAATTTACCCCCCTCCCCCGTTGTGGCCACACCCTGTCCGCGGGGATAATAATTTGAACAACTTGATTCTAAACTACCTGATGATACTTCCACACAAGTTTCAGCTTTACTGGCCAAAAATATTAAATATCAACAGATTTTCAATAATTCTAAATTATCTCCCCTTTGAAGAAAGCGTGGCCGTTCATTTGAATAAACTTGAAATTCCTTTACCCGATTATGCTTTGTGCAATTTTGGTCGAAACTGCCCAGTTAGTCTGGAGAAAAAGATACACATGTGAAAAGTTTACAACGACGTCGAATACAACAACGACAGTCAACGGACAAATTTTAATTAGAAAAGCTCAGTTGAGCCTTTGGCTCAGGTGAGCTAAAAACGAATCAAACTTATATTTTTATGTTTCTTTTAAATTATGTTAAATTAAAGACCATATTTTTTTCGATGCTTGAAAACTAAGATTGTCACCAAAATTATTTAAAGTGCATGTACGGTTTTTGATGAAATTATTACATGCATATTGTTAGGTGGAAATGCCAATATTTCTATTGAGTCTTTAATCACTTCTGGTAATTATTATATGAAATTCATGAAAATATTCCAGAAAATCAATTTTTGAATTGTAGATAACTGAAATTTCATCAAATCTATATTTTTAGAAAAGGAAGGTAATTCATGAAAAATAACATCTGTTGCAAGGCAAGAAAGTAGACATGAATCTTATATAAATAATGTTGCTATATTTTAAAAAGCGGAAACATTGACTACATGTAATATTTTGGCTGCAACATCCTGATCTTTCCTACGCTAGGTGCCACTGTATCTGGAAAATTGAAATCGCTGAAATACAAATTAACCTACATGTAAATGTAAATCCACCTATGAGTTTCACTTACTGTACTGAAGGGGTTACACAACGAAGGAGTCATTGGAATGTAGACGTGGGTAGAGAATCTAAAATAACAAAACATAGTTTACAAAATATTTGAACAAAACCTGAAAAGTTTTCATTAGTTTTCCAGAAAAAGGCATGTTGTATTGTCACTATCTGAGAAAAAGTAAAAGGATGGGTTAGCATACCTATCTCACAAAATCCTCTTTGACACCGGTATCCTAGAGGGCAAGGTCTCTAAAAAAAAAAAAAGACCCATTCAACGGAAACCGTCTTTAAAATATGATGCAAAACACAAACTTTAAGGTCAATTAAAAGGAAGCTGCAAACATAATATCATATAGATGTTAGCTACATTTTAATTATACACATTTTATTGAATGGAAAAACAGATGTCTATTATTGTTTAGAGTTTAGAGTTATTAAGGTTTCTTTTAATGTATATGCGCATTAACTTTTGTAAGTTCAGTTACAGAACAATGGATGCGTACATTCAATTAGTATAACTCTACTAACATAAAATGATATTATATATTTTTTTAGTTTGTTAAATTTGTTAAACTCGAGATTGAATGCATCTGCTTAACGTAAAAATTTACAAAATTGCAGTAAATCGTGTAAAACCATTCTTGTACTGTACCAGTTATCGGCTAAGATCAGTTATCGGCTAAACTGAGAGTTTTTACCTGTAGAGTTTAACTATTCAGATGTTAAGCTGGTTAAATTACTGAGTTGTAATGCAAAATTTAAAGAGGTTCGCTCCTCTCTTTTTAGGTTACTATTTTATGTCACCTCTTGTCTAAAATTCTGCATCATATATTAATTCTATTTGTATATTTATATTTTACAATGCCAAATAAACCATATTGAATAAAATTGTTAAAAGGAAATATTATATTTACAGTGTTTAGTAAGAGACTATATTTTGTGGCGGAAGGTTTTCAAGAAGAAAATGAACAATTTTCATAACTCAATAGTTTTAGAGTAATGTTACTTTAGCCTCCTAATTTTCAGCGCAGACTAAACTTCCAGATAGTTTGTGTATTACGATATATTCATATTGTTCTGAAAAACATATTTAAACAATATTTTGATATTTTTATCGATATATTTTGGCTTATTTAGCTTATATTTCATAGAAGTCAAGAAAAAATTAACTCCAATTTTTGCCTAAAATTAACTCATTTCGTGTCATATCTCAATTTTTTGGATGTGACCCCTACTTTTTTTACTTTTATGTGAGACATTAGATGTATGTTTATTTGTATGCAAAGTTTTAGAAAGATGGCATTACTATTATTTTTTTTTTTTTGGCCTTATAATTCTATTACTCCAAAATTTTGTAACAATCTTTACATTTGCTGTTGTATTCATTATGTACTGGCATTTGAAGCCATCAGTAAAGCAAGGTTTCTGAAACTTTGACTTGGAAATTACTTTTATAGTCACTACATGTGTTCAACCTCATACTTTATTGAAATCATAACTAAATAATAGTTAAAACTATAAATATTTGATTTCTTCAAAAAATCAATTTCCATGCCAAATTTTAGCAATAATTTCAGGAAAATTATCATTTCTGTTTGGGGCCCCATATTTCCGAAAACTGGCATGTGACATAGGTCACAGATAAAATAAATGAACATCTAAGCTCCCCATCTTTATATCCAAGATGTATTCGGATGATTGACATTACTAGTTTTTAAGGTGCTAACCTCCTTAAATTAATTCTAGGTATGTGTATATGCACATAATAATAATGATAATCATAGTATAAATATGTTGAGGGATATTTCGTACGAAAAATGGACTTAACACTTACTTCAGTGATGGGGTAACAGAACGTTGAAGTACGAGAGATGGTTGGTAAATCTGCAATAAACAGTCTTTAGTAAGAAGACATAATCATTAATCATTGAGAATGAATTCCTGACTCTTATGAATTATATTCAGAAAAGAGGTATTTTAAAAGCATTAAGTAACAATTGACTTCCTTTTAAATGGTTAAATACATGCATGCGAATACCTGAGTGAATGACAAATAGAAAATATTTCTATCATACAAAAACGATTTTAGATGAATAAGAGGAATTTCACAATATTATGATGTACAGTGACAAAGACCAAAATATGCAAGAAGTTACTACCAAAATCCAACATACTAATAAATCGCCTTAAAGTGCTTTTTGGAAACATATGAGAGGAAAGCTGCTCTCTGGACATTAGCTAAATATTTGGAACAGCAAAGATTATCAAGCTTAGTAAAAGTTGCCTAATTCAATTCAGTTAAGTGAAAAAACCCAGTCAGTGACAAATAGTTAAAGACAATGTAAGTAAGAAGAGATAGTGTATAATAGTAATGTACATCATCTTGGCAAAACAATTAAGTAATCAGTCGATGACTGTTGAGCAATCAAAACGATAAAGCAAATATACACGAATTGTATCAATTGTGTGTTGAAAATTCAATTCTTACATTCACATCTTCCCCATATGCACCTTCCATATAAACAATCTCTATCCTGATAATGATAAAAGAAATTACATAATTCTTTATTAAGATGAATTCGTAATTTTGTTATTATTATTTCAAATAGCAATCAATATAACGTATAGTGGATTTGAGGTACATAATCGGTCTTACCGATTGGCATTCTGAAGCTAGAATACAAAGAAGTGCAAATAATATATTACAATAAAATAATGTAAGGTTTTTATTTATCTAAAGTTGGATAATGCGTAATAAAGAAAATGCACAAATTTGAATTAAGTTTAAAGCTTACGTCTTGTACTATTTTCACATCTTCCGAATAGGCACCGTCCAAAGGGGAAACATTCATAATCCTGATGAAAATAAAATATTACTATATGATATTTAAATAGCTTCATTTTCTACGTACGCACTACTCGAAACAAAGTGAGGTTTTGAAAAATATATTAACACATCTTACTCATTAAAAAATGTTACGGAAGAAAAATAAAATTAGGGATATTCAGACAATTATATAGCAACAATCAAAAGGTTTTATTGGATATTTATTGATGAACAGTTATCATCTCTCCCAGTGTTGGATATTGGTCATCATGGTTTAAACCAGTTTCATTTATTCTCTTATCAAATGTCAATACTTACATATCTACAATCTTTTATACCTGAAACAAAGAAAACATTATAATTGAAACATAATCATCTAAAAGAAATATTTTATCTGTTTCATTACTAAATTTTTTTCAATGCTTTAAACAATAAACCATTGAATATTAAAAAAAAATCTAACAAAAATAGTTATTTCCAATTGATTATTATGAAATAAGAATTAAAAATATTATATTTTGCATATGTCCACTACTTAAAAAATTTAAGCTTATTTATGAAAACAAACAGATTAATTTTTTAACATGTATGGTTAGTGGTATAAGATTCGATGTAACACGAATACACTGAGGTTATGTTAAGATATGTGTTCAATGTTATACGATGAATTTAAAAGATAAGTTTGTTTTCACATGCGCCACCTATTGATTAATAAAATTCATCTATGATAAACAGATGTTATGTACAACATGTCTATCTTTACACATAACTTATTTATATAAAATAAGCTGGCTAAGCAAAATGTAAGATAGTTTGATAAAAAGGGGAAAATAATAATTTTTCTTGTAGAAATTCAAATCTGTCAAAAACTTGTATTTTATTGCTTTAAGTAGAAAACCAAGTACCAGATTCGTCATTGAGAATGGTGTGATTAAAGAACTGTCAATAATTTAAACATAAAATAGATTGGGAAATATATGTGAATTGATTTAAGTAGCATAAAGACGTTTAGCATTTTATCTCTAAACCCACAATGCATGAATATACAAATTAAATGTTTTTGTAATTATTAGTTTTGTATCATCTTACTGCATGTACATGATGTACGTGTCTGTTTCCCTATATGATCGTTTGTCTGTTTGTCTTTCTTCTTTTTCTCTTGCTAATAAGAGTAATGACATTAGAAAGGCATCAACTTTATAAAAATTGAAATACATACGTGGAATACATATTCCATTTTCACACTGCTCATCTGGCGCACAAAGCTATGGAAAGGTCAAATAAATAACAGTAAATCAAAGTGAAAACTAATTTTTAAACATATACAAGTGACAACTATATTATCTTTTAATAATGCACGAAAAATAACCTTAAATATTTTAATTCTGTATCAAAAAGAGTTTTTTTTTAATTGGTGATTATCTGTTAGTATGATATTGTTATTTCTACAAAAGTGTGTTTATTTTGCATTCTTGTTTTGTTCATACTCACAAATGGGCATATTGTTTTATCTAAAAAGTATACAGTATTTCATTATACTCCAGTTACATGTTTTGAAATATTTTTGTTTCGTCAAATATGCATCATTGTTAAGTTTTAGATATCATTAGCGTTGTTTGTTATGTTTAAAGTACAATTTTAATAGCAGCAAATCTTTGAAAAACAATTTTGTATTTTTAATTACTAATTTACTCGAATACATTGTTAAGTATAAATTTAACTCATTATCATGTTTACAAGCTTAATCTGTGAAGTTCAGTCAACTGAATGATAACTTAAATGTTTGAAAATTTACTTAAGTGCAGATCTATGCGATAAAGTTAACCTTAAGTTACATTTCAGTTAAATAAATGACATAGCTTCCTTCTTTGGTTGACATGCATGTTAATTAATATCAAATGACGATGAATGAATCGTGTTTTTAATCATGTTTCGTATATGCGCTACCATTGTGTATTTTTTTACCTCATTAATGACGATATAAACACTTATTTTGTTGAAATAAATGTTAAAGGTATATATGGCCTATCTAGAGTAAAATTTTTTAAAGAGTTTGAGTAAAAAAATATTCATTTTGCTTCTTATAATTACACATGTCACTAACTTTGGGCCCATAAAACATGTTCTGTCTTTAGTTATTTGTGTCTAAACTTTGACACATGTCTGATGAATATTAATATGATCTGCCATTTCTAACGCTGCTGCGCATGAGTGCGGGAAAACCCAGCATTGAAAACACGATGGAAGAACAGTTTGTTTACAATTTAGAATCATTGTTTTTAATATCTTAAGTTAAATAATTCGTTAATCAGATGATACTCATAGAATTATTATTCCGATATTGATTAATGTAGAACAATATAAATTGTTAATTATGTATAATAAAGGCGAAACACGATTTTAGCGTCATCGACACGGTAAACAGGGTAAATACCACTCTCTCTCTCCCCCCCCCCTGAGAGATGCCTGTACTGAAATTGTTTATTTATTCTTTTATCAAAAACAGGAACCTGACTAGCTAAACCCTTACAATTTCATGATGGAAACTTAAGTTTAATTCGGCTTCCATCCTATTCCATCATTCTACATGGTCTCCGATGAAGATCTTTTCCTATTCTTGTCAGTCCGTCTCTTTTTTCTTTCCTTGCCTAATCTAACAAACCTAACGGTCTACCCCTCTCGTCGTCGCCGTTGATAGACCGAGATGGATGGCACGTGACCCATTCAGGGCGGGATTATTCAAATCTTTTGTATTTTTTTACGGCACGTAAAATAAGTATTTTTTTATTATTATTTCTCATATCTTTGTTATGCGATTGACTTAGACAGCATAATGTATTTGAAAGTCCTATCTTTAAATAATGTAATGAAGCAAATAACCAGATCTTACTTATGCTATTCTCTTAAAATACGCCAAATATACCTTTAAATGTAATAGTTTCTTATAAATGGTAAAAAGTTCATTACTACCAAATGCTAGATAAAATTAAAATATGATACCATGAAAGTTATTTGTGTTAACGATAAATGTGCTTTCCTCGTGGACAATAGACCACGAAGGAGACTACGCTTTATAATATTCATGATAAAACGCTTACGTGGAACACATATGCCGTTTTCACAGTTATTATTTATTCCACACTCCCAGCGCTGTAAGATTTAATTATCAATTCTTAAACAAAACGAAAAGCTATGTTTGAAACAGATACAAATGATGTTACATTGTATTGTTCTTAATGTATATTGTAACAAAAATAAACTTTAAAATCTGCGCATATAATTCAAAATAAAACATAAAACGTTTGATACTCACATATCTGCAATTTGTTTCTCCTGAAAATTAAAAACACTTAAATTTGTAACTTTCGAAGAATAAAATATCTCTTTTTTATCATATTTAGAACACTGGAAAGTTTTTAAACTAAACTTGCTGTTGTTTTTTTGCTAAATACCTTCCTTGGACCATTTTGTGTACAGATACAAATGTACAACACTTCATTATCAATCTTATCAAAGACTACATTTGTTATCAAATTAATTTGACTAGTCTTATTTGGTCAGGGCAGTTCCTTCTCTGTAACGCTCCAGAGCGATAATGGTTAAATAGTCAACAGTCCTACAAAACTAAAAGGTCATCTTGTTTTTTTTTGTGTCCAAATGAGGCAACCGGCAAATTTTTCCATTTGCGCATGCATTGCGCCTTGCACTACTTTATTTACTATGCAATGACAACCTTATTTAAATCTTTTAAAATTAAACGTAGATAACTAAAAACGTTACTTTTATCCGTTTGCGTTGAGAGTATAACATTTATACATTAAACTGTAAAACCCATACATAATGATTCAAATCACGTTTTTCTTCACATATGCGTAAGAATAATAATCGGAAGCATAATTCGCCTACCAAAAGTAAAGCTTATTCCTGCCTTGCTTTTTCGGAAATCAACAAAACGATGCGATATATCTTATTTATATAAACAAATTATATAAACAAAGCTGACCAATGATGTTACATGCCGATCAATCCTTTAAAAGGAATACTAGTTTACCCTCTGGCTTCATTGTTAACTATAAATGTTGCTTAAAAAGGCTAGATGATTGTGGCCATTTTAAGACTGCATTAATCCCTAGGAAAAAGAGACCTGTATTGCAAAATATTTGATTTTCAATTCTTAGATTTGATATGGAGTTGAATATGGATTTTGTTCGTTACCTTATGAATCCTAATGATACTAGTAGTATAAATAAATCAATCATATCTGAAAATTAAGGAAATTTCTGATAGTCAATTTGTTGACCTCCTGAAGGTAAAGGCATACGGTAATCTAAGCTTAAAAGTAGTTCCTCTATTGATTTTATCTGGATAAAATTAATGAATTTAGCATTGAAAGGATTGCAATATGAAATCGGTGTTGTAAATGTAATGAAAAAAGCTTAATATTCTGTTTACACATATTTGATTTACCATTATCAGGTATGCATTGTCCATTTTGACACCTATATCCTGTAGGGCAATTGTTATGGACTAAAATCTAGAAAGAACGAATATGGTAATGAGATTGAGACATATGTAGACCAATATATTTAGTTATTAAAACGATTATTAATTAAAAATATAACTAGATTTAGTTATTGAAGAATTAACACTATTGTTAAAAAGATTTTTGTATTTTTAGTATAATTTGCTTTATGTAACAAGAAAAAAAAAATAAAAATTACATCTTATTAGAAACTACTTACATTGTAACATCTTCTTTGAAGCTGTGCTTTTACGTCTTCTCTGACAGCAAATACAATAAAAAGATATAGCAACGGCATGGTGATGCTAATAAGAAAAAAAGGTCGGCCATGAGTCATATCGTTTGTCTTAGTTCAGTTAGTTAAATATACACAGCAAAATGTGCAACATATGTTTTTCATATGTTAAACATATGTTTAACATATGTGTCTTCACATATGTGAAACGTATAAAAAACACCCCGTATGTTTCACATACGTATTAAAACACATGTTTTACATATGTTTCACGTATATTTAACATATGTTTTTTATTTCCATATGTTTAACATATGTGGCTAACCATACATTTATTATTTTTAAAATCTACCCATTTATATGTACTAAGGATTAAATTAAGATTCTTTACATTTAATTACTTAGTAAGATTTTACAAAAACAAAAATCAAACAAAGAACTGCAATAACACACATGTTCAGATCACATTAAATTTAATTTCAATCAGCTCCATTACAAAATCAATCTTCAAAATCGTCTTCAAAATTTTTAGTTTCTGAAAAAGAAGATAATAATATTTGTAAATTCAATAACATCATATAATTTACATTTGCAATAAATCTACTTAAATAAACAATCCTAGCTGTACATTAATATGGTGATACAATAACCATAACAAGCATATTGGATTGTCTGAAATGTTATACATGAGAGAGAGAGAGAGAGAGAGAGAGAGAGAGAGAGAGAGAGAGAGAGATACACTATGATACACACAGAGAAAGAGAGAGACAGACAGACAGTCAGACAAACTGAGACTTGGTGGCTATATAGAAAAGTCAGAAAAGTTAAACATTTACATACATGTATAAACCTTTTACCTCTAGTGAATATATTCAGCCTCGCTGCCAGATTTCTGCCCAACTCCAACTTCTCACTTCTCAATGTTTTTCCTTAAAGAGGCATGTTTGAACTTCTTTCTAAAATGTTAATTCAAAATTAGACACAATCATAAGATATTTTAAAAATCAACATGATACAAAAATATATCTTAAAAGTGAAAAAAAAATTATGCATAAAAGTTTTCTATAATTCAATTAGCTTGAATCATTTGTGTTAAGTGAGATTTTATTTTAAACACTTACAAATAGTCAATGTAATAAAATTCTTTACATTAATCTATACACTCAGAACCTTAATTTATTTACCATTATTTTTCACAATTATTGTAACCACTGTGCAGCTTATTCTACTATCTTTGAACTCAAGTCTTGATCCTAGATTGTTCTTCACAATGTCTTCAGACTTCATCCAGACAAATCTTATATTACATCCATTTGCTAAAAAATATATTACATTAAATAGTTGAATACATACATGTGTACATCAAAATGTGTTACATATTTCAATTTGTGTTATCAAAGCATATTATACTATAGTTAAAAATGACATTTTTATGCATACATATAAAATTATAAATCATAATGAATATAAAAATTATGTTTGAAAAAATGTTTGAATTGAAATTCCATGATATATGTACTTACATTTAAACAATTCAGAGAGACATCTGTCACTGTGTTATGGTTGATATCCTACATCCGTCCCATTGATGCATTTCTATAAACTTTAAAAAATTATTCAATTAGCATTTAATAAGACTATAACTTAATTCAGACGACTTACTGATCATTCAATCGTGTTTTGTAATGTAAAAACATATAGAATTAATTAGGTGTATTGGTTATTTTTTTTTTTGGTTCCCTCAGCTGCAAATGGAAGTCAAGACCTACTCGTTGCTTTGCAATGAGCTTTGCTCTAGTTCTTTTGTTACTTTCACTTTTCAACTTTTTATATTTTAATATATCTTCAAATCAACAAATATTTTATGCTCCCCATACGAATTAATTAGCCTAATTCAACTGAAACCCGTTAGCTGCTGAGTTGAGATCTTTCGGGAAAATTATGTTCAGAATTGATCACATTGAAAGACCTAACTATAGGTAACCGGCCGTTCGTTTTCTGAAATATTCTATAAATGTGTGATTCAGCTTCTGTATTTAACTCACTGGTATTTCATTTACTATAGCTACACTTTTAATATTCTTTTGGCAACATAAAGCAATATTTCTTTTTTAAAACCACAATATGTCCGTCGATCGTTTATCGTCTTTCAACCCGAATTTTCCCGTAATGTTCCCTTTATTACCACCAGCCACTGTATGATGAAATTTTAAAATGCAAGTAAATGAAAACAAATGCTTGAAAATCCTTACCTTTAGCTAATTCACCCTGCAGCTTGATCTTCTGCTTCCGTGACGTAAAAATGCGACGTATATTTGAGGACGACAAAATTAAAGACGATTCCGTCTTAAATCCGGATTTGTTATAAATCAATATTTAAAGAGAGAACATGGCTTCAGTTAATTTATTAATTTTGTTATACATCTATTCATTTCTACATGTAAAGTTTAAGCCATGTATAAACATGTATATTATGCGCGGATCTAGAGGGAGGGGGGGGGGGCCCCAACCCCCCCCCCCCGAAAAAACAAAAATTTTTTCATTTACATAATAAAACTTTCGCAAAAAATCCCCCAACCCCCCCCCCCCCCCCACCCCCCACCCCCCCAACCAATCCGCGCATGTATACTGGCAAAGTTTTTCTTCACACATGTATCTCATGTGTTAATATAACGTATGAAATACATATAGAAAAATACACACATGAATAACACATGTATAACATATGTGTAACGTATGGAAAAAAGTATCATATGTTACACATGTGTGTATGTATACATGCGTTTATACACACATGTTTACCATATGTTTTTGAACTCATGTTTAACATGTGTTGAAAATTCACGCATGATTTACATATGATACACATGAGTTATACGTATGTTTGATCACAACATATGTGAAACATATGTGGCACATTTTGCTGTGTACTTAAAGATACTTGTGGTGATAACGAACAGTGCCCAAAATCAAAAGTCCAAAGGAAAAATATAAAACAGCAGCATCGCAAAGCAAAGCAAAACACGGACTTTTAAAAAATTAGAGGTAGAATCAGGTGCCATGGAGGAGTGAGCTTCCGCTGCTGACCGGTCCCACCCGCCGTGTACTCTTTGTTGAAATCGGGAAAAACGGAAAAATCCGTAGACAATTAGGTGATTATGGTCTTACAAACAGTATGAAAAACGTTATTCAGCGTGCAACCCAGTGGGAGATTGTATTTGTGACAAGATCGTTGTATCGACCATAGAACTTACGAAAAGATGACTTTAAACGGTTTAGTCCTGTTTTATCAAATTGTTAGTCAGTAGCTTGCCCTTGCAAAACTTTTTTTTAAAGAATTCAACAAGTTAAAAGACACTAAAAATACAACAATTTCCATTTTTCTCCTGTTTTAATTTTTATCACTACATACGTTTTGTATGCTGTAAATGACAAATAAATATTGTTTGACGAATTTGAATAACTTGGTTAATTATTAGCGTATTTCTGCTACACTGAATGCATTCTGGAGGTTGACGCCATATTGATATTTTCCTTAAGGCATATTAAATGAAGAATCTACCATTAAGGACCTCTCGCGATTAAACTACTATCAATAGAATATCAAACAAATATTTTAAACACACTTTGAATTGATTGTCGCAAAATATAAATCGGTAAGTGTTAAGCAATTTTTCAGCAATGTTTTGTGTAATTTATAACAACAAATTTGAGAGCAAATGTGCAATCATTTGTCCTTTTTTTACTTTTCTTTTGCCTTACCGGTAAAGTTAGAAACAATTTTGGCTAGCTGTGCCCTCTATACTTTTATTAATGTTTATTTTCTTACCAAAATATTTTTTCTTATACATGTACGTGTATATATGGAATAATTGTTATTTTGGGGGGGCTTGATGATTCAGCAGTTATTGCTTTTACAAAATAGAATCTTCAACAAGATATTTATCTCAGATGTTCAAATTTGTATTGGATTAATTGAAGAAAAAAGTGTTTGAAAGCTTTTACACCATTCCTATACTGAGACATTAAATTCTTCATGGGGGTCAATCATTCGTTATAGGGTCGTGCTTTGTACAGATTACAATCTATACTACATCAGTAATACTATGTATCACAAACTGTAGCAAAATTAATCACAAATTATCAAGTTAGTTCTTATAAGAAGAATGATATTTCTCGTATATTTTACTGTGTTTATTTTGAACCAAAGCAAAGATCACGTTTTAAATATTTCGGGATTTTGCATTTGTTTGTATAGCAAACTGGACTATTTCGAATCCAGTATTGCTCCAGTGAACACGGTCTGAACAGTTGCACAACAATTTTTGTGTTTATTTCATCCAACATCAAAATCCAAGCTTCATACATCATTCATTCATTTAGAAAATTAGCGATAACTTAAATATACACTAAATAAACATGGCATTTGCTTAATAAAAAACCTACTCCAAACACTAATTTCTTCAAGCATTTGAAAATCTATGGTTAAAATTCAGCACTTTAATCTGTCATCTTTTCACGTATTCCCCGATTCATAATTCAAGCAAGATTGAAGTAGTTAGAACTGTGATGACTGATACATTGGGCCCACCTAGACTCAATATGTCGAACGTATAGCATAAGGTCTCCCCGCGCAAAAGCGTAGAAGAGGATAACAGAATTCATCGAGAGAAAGTATTACCTACATGAGGCCACAGTCATCATATCAAAATCATAATTCATATTCTATAACGTAATATTATATCAGAATTAAACATGTTAAATCATATCATTTTAAGAAAATGGTCATATTAAATTTTACTCATGTTTTTGATAACATGCAAATATGCAAATATAATATATATCTTGTTTCTTATCGGACATAAAATATATTTTTAAAATATTTATTATATAATACAACTTAAACATTTATAAATTGATACCATATGATATTAGATCATATTAAAGGGTTAAATTTTGTTGAATGGTTTAAGGATACGATAGATCATATGATAAAAATAATGTTGTTTTTTAGGTCAATACGATGATCTAGCTACCCGAGAAATACAATATTGTTCTTCGAGGGTAGCGTAATAGTCGTATTGGTTAAAAAACAGTATTGATTGTTTTATAATATTATTAAGCGACAAATCGATACAGACATATTACATTGAGTATAATAAAGCGAAGAAAGCCTCACCACCTTTTAATTCTAAAATTGAAAAAGTATACAGTCCATTACCTTGACGTTATCCTTTTACAATAAAGTGTAACAAAGTTCTAATGTTTTTACAGTTTTAACATTGTGTTTTTATACAGCTATGATATGTCATTATCTCTCTCCATAGTTATGCTTCAAATGCTGCATAATCAAACAATTGACAAAGTGGACTTTCCTTAAAGGTAAACAAATTGATATATGTGCCAGCATTAATACGAAATAGCAATTGATCAAATATTACTATTATATTAAATATACTTTTAAACAATTTTAATTGTAAAATGTGAAAAAATATAGATCAATTTTATCTGTTTTATGAATACAAAGTGATAATGAGGGGCTGCATAGCTTATCACCAAAACGTTTGATGCTTATCTTTAGAAAATGTAAATACTTCTTTGAGAACTAGTTTTTTCATTTAAAGGCCGATAGCAACATGAATATGTTGGACAGATATACTCAAGCTGTAAAGTCAAACTATTTTTTTATATACCAACGAAATAAAGATTGCCTTTTATTTTAACAGTTTGAATTCAAAAAATAATGAAGGTTATTCTTTACAGATATTTAATTTATATCCTGATGGGGAAACACCGATCCTCTGGAAATCATGTCAATGCCGAAAAACCTGATGTAAATTTGACAAATTAAAGTCCCCGGAAAAACCAACGACACAAACATTTCAAAAAATGCAAAGCTATTAGAGCCATCTGTCACGTTCAGGGACAAAAAATGCTGAAATTTTTAAAATTTTGTTTAAAATTGAAATGTAGCATTAAATGACATTTAACTGGCGATAAAATTATTTGAACTTTGCACTTGATATACTTCTTAAGGAGAAAAGGTAACATCAATTGAATAGGCCAAGACAATTCCATCAATATCCCAAGTAAAACAACAAAAACACAAAAAACAATATATGAAAGAGTTCACGTCTGTCATGACCATTCTACCTGCATTTATAAAGGGTATCAGTGTTAACTATATATACGAGGGCAGTTTGGAAATAACTGAGACATTTTCTCCTATTTTTTTGGAAAAATGTCTACTCCCTTGACAATTTACCAGAAAGTAAGCCAGATTAAATTTTAATAATGTGCAAACTTTCTAGTATATGACATCAATGAATAATCCCCTGGTAATAATAATCCCTTGCATTTGTTCAGTATTCCGGAGCAACCGCAAAATAACCGTAACGTCCTTTGTAACCCGTGTTATTGCTCCAACATTTTAAACACCTGATAAACAAAGGAAATTATTAATAAATCTTTATGTCTCACCTTTTTTTTTTTTATAGGAAACCAGCATTTGCATATTCTCTCCATTCTTGATTTTTTGTGAAAAAAAATTGAGTTATTTTTACCCGAAAGTCGGATTGCTTAAACGTCTCTAACAGTCATTCTGTTCATATTTTACAAGCGTTATCAGTACTTGTTATTTAGCCTTTTTTCATTCTTATTAAACTCAATTAAAAAATCCCGATAAACTGACGCCTTGAATCTTTTCCATCGCATAATTTGTGTAGAAGCAGTTACTTGGCCTGTAAAGTTTTTCATCTGAGATTTTCACCAATTAATGCAGATTGGCTGCGCCGCCGTGACGTCAAAATTCTCATTTATCTGTCGTAGTCAGTTTTCTATGGCTTGGTAAAGATATTTGTACTATTTCCGTATATAAAAATCGAACACAAGTGAAACTTGCACAACATCTTTTAACTATATAAAGCTAATAATTTGATTTCTTTTATTATTAACCGTAGGTCTACCGACACTTAGTAGTAGAAGTTAAAGTTTTCTATTTCTCGGATTTAAATTTGCGCCTGGTACTCTGACCATCGAAAAATCACGACTTATTGTCGTAAATAAAATAATGAATATTTTTGTATATTACATTGTAACATCTGTTCCTTGATATTCATATTTTTATTTTACAGCTTTATATTTTGATAAGTCATGCGTAAAACTAGCCGTATTTCTTGAATAAAGCACAGTTAAAACTTATCTGGTTTGCAATGTCAAATATTTTCATTTAAATTAATTTCGATGGAAACATTTGAAAGTTTTTAATCGAGTTCAGGGGCAATAAACATCGATTAGCGCCAGTCATATAATGATCGAACTAACTTTTTAAAATAAATGGTGGCCAAAATTGCGGCAACCAACTTTATATACGTGTTACCATTTAAGCCTTGCTTTGCCCGCCTCTCGTTGCGCTCGGTATTAACTTAAGATGTCACTGCATAGTTAACAAAGTAGTGTGAAACGTAGTCCGTGCGCAAATAGTGAAGTTTGCCGGATGCCTCATATGGACTGTGATTATTCGAAGCCGATCGCAAATATACAGATTTTTTTCTGAAGCAAGTGACTAAGTCAAATGACAATGAAAAGGTTGAAGGAAGTTTGGTGGTCAACAAATTACATATCTTTTAGATCTACCATTAAATTCGATAATCAAAATTTGAATTTTAACAGTATTGTGTTAATTTTCTCTTAAAGTCTGTAATTGATTAACTCGATTAAAAAGGTTTTTTCCAAATCATTTTGGTAGCTAAATCTTGATTTTAAAGTTATGCAGAAGTGTGTTTGACGTTTTCTTCGATATTTTTTTAGGCTCATTGTAAATATGAATATAATGTGAAATTATTATGCGATGTATTTATTTCTACCTCTCTGATTGGCTGATATCTAACAATCTAGAAAAAAATAGAACGTCATATTCACCTGCACGTGACCTAGGAGGTCAATATAACATTTGATTTTCTCTACATAAGCCTAATAATAGATCGATAATTTTCAAACTGATACAACTGGTTATTGCTATTCTTAACATTGAATAAAATTTTGTACTGATTTTGAATCAATGAAACGGACTCTGCATTGTGCAAGTTTTATGAAGAAGCAAGAACGATCATCGGTGAGCAAAACAAACGCAACACTTATTTTCCATTAGACATGGACCTAATAGATTTTGTCCGTTAATTCACAAAATCTATCTGCAATGAATTTTATCCATGGGAAAAGAGTTTTAGAAATCTCAACTTGCTTTTTTATGGCTGCTATCATGGAGTTAAACCGCAACGGGAAGCTAGTAACGTCCCATCACCCACCTATTGAACAGAATGACTAAAATCTGATGTACCAATATTTTGATCTGGAAAACAACGTAAAACTCCATGAGAAAGTTTTTGTAGATGTTGTGCTTTACTTGGCCGTCGAGGTCGTGAAAATTTATAACAGTTAAGGATCTCGGATTTCAGCATTAGGCATGATGCGGAAAAGCACCTTTATATATACTTAGACAATGAGGAACTCACAAAAAAACCATCAGCTGGAAGCCAAAAACAGCCGAAGGAAGGATGCCAGGTTTGTAGAATATTTAAAAATAACATCTTTGTATAAAGGAACCTTTGATTGAATATAAGTATCAAGCTTTGGTCATGTCTATACATTTAGACTATATTTATGATTTAATATGGTGGTACATGTACATGTGCTCCGAATACATAAAAAATTAAATTTTTCCAAAAATTCTCAAAATTTACACGTTATTTTACAGATAATGATCTTTGTCCAGTGAAATCGTTCATGAAGTACAAAAGGCATATAAATCCAAAGTGTGATAGATTGTTTTCAATGGCCAAAACGAATATTTCATGTAAATTTACATATTTGGTACGATAATATACCTATGGGACACAATACTCTAGGAAACATGATTCCCTAAGGGTAACACTGGCACACACCCTGGATTCAACATATCTGTTTGCAGGTCGACACATAATAAGCATCAAGGGGCACCGAGCAGAGACAATTCTTAAAACCTTCTCTGGCCAGACTAAGCCTAAGATTAAACGCACGATGTCGGATACAATATCAAAAACTCTTCCTGCTAAAACTTGATAATGAGATGAAGGAAGAAGACCAATCAGCTGAAAATTCTAGCACTACCTGTGTTGACGTGTCAGAAGTAGAATTGAAGGTGTTATAGAATTTTCAATATGGCTGATTTGTTGGACGATGACTTTAATAGTGTTTGGTAGTTTGGATGCTGATTATGAAATGTCAAAAGTTGATAGAGTACAAAATATTAGCATTAGCAATTCACAAAGCAAATATAACTCAACTATAAAAACAGATCATGTGGAAATGTCTTTAACCTCTCAGAGTAGGTTTTAGTCTTTTGCATCAACTTTACTAGTTTTGACAATCAACAACTCATCAAATGTTACAATTAATTACGATGTCAATTTCAAAGGAGACAATATAAGAAAATGTTCGTACTAATTCGCTGTCACAACGTTGAAGCGTTTTCTTGTTGATGAATATACCATTAGATTTAAACAACCTTAAAATTAAAGGGGCATGGTCACGATTTTTTAGAGTTACTTTATATATTCCTATGTAAAAATTCGACCCCCCCCCCATTGTTGTCCCACCCTACACCCAGGAGTCATGATTTTCACAACTTTGAATCTACCCTACCTGAGAATGCTTCCACATAAGTTTTAGTTTTCCTGGCTGATTTGTTTCTGAGAAGATTTTTAAATGTTTACTTTATATATTGCTATGTAAAAATTCGACCCCCATTGTGGCCCTGCCCTACAACCGGGGTTCATGATTTTCACAACTTTGAATCTATACTCCCTGATTATGCTTTCACATGAGTTTCAGCTTTCTTGGCCTAATGGTTCTTGAGAAGAAGATTTTTGAAAATTTCTCGAAAATTTTCAATAATTCCTAATTATCTCCCCTTGTAAAAGGGCGTGATCCTTGAATTTCACAACTTTGAATTCCCTTTGCCTATGGGTGCTTTGTGTGAAGTTTGGTTGAAATTGGTTCAGTGGTTCTGGAGCAGATGTTGAAAATGTGAAAAGTTTACAGACAGACGGACAGACAAACAGACGGACAGACGGACGACATACAAAATGTGATCAGAATAGCTCACTTGAGCTTTCAGCTTAGGTGAGCTAAAAACTGAATGCATGTTAATAATGTTCATCTACTTTAATTTTGAAATTCATGACCCCTGGGTCAGGGATTTAGGCCGTGGGTGGGGGGAGGCAATTTGGCCATATAGTACGTGTTAATTCATATTAGGTTTAAAAATTATATTCTCCACTCTTACACATCTGTAAGAAAAACTGACTTTATAATTATGTTAACCAGGAAGTCCTTTACTAAAATTGTAAATTTCATGTCCCATGGAAAATGGGTTTTGACTCTATGGCGGGGCCAAAATAAATGTATAGTGTTAATGCATATAATGTTAAAAAATTATCTTCTCTACTCTCACACACCAGTAGGGAAAACTCAACTCATAATTTTGTAGACCAGGAAGCCCTCTACCAAAATTATAAATTTTATGTCCCCCAGGAAGGGGTTCTGACTCTAGGGTGGGGCCAAAATAGTTACATTGTGTTAATGCTTTTAATGTTTAAAAAATCGTCTTCTTTACTTCTGCTGATACTGAATAAAAACTGACAGCATATAAAGAAAGAAAATAAAGCAATCTAACAAAATTTAAATTCATGTCTCCCATTGTAGGGATTTGAATCTAGGGAGGAGCAAACACACTCATCTAGTGTTTAGGGTGCGGGTTCTGAATGCAGGGTGTGGCCAAAATGGTAATTTAGTGTTATTGTATATAATGTGTAAAAACGTTTACTGACACAGAATAAATCTGACTGCATATTTATCAAAAAAATAAGCAGTCATCTTTAATGATATTTCGTGTCACCTGCATGTAAGGCAAGGGTTATGGCTCGGAAGGGGGGGAGGGGTATATTTGTCTCATCATTTTAATTTCCTCAAGAATTTCATTGAAAGAAATGAGTAGATTCACATATTTAAAAAATAGAAAGAATGAAGCTGTGTATCAAAGTTTAGATATTGTGAAAGCATTTGGAAAGAGTTCGGGGGAGGAGGGGGGGGGGGGTTGCAACAGTTATTGGAGTTATATTCCCTTGCTTCTTCATATTGGAGTTATCTTCCTTTCATTGTTCATATTTAGCAAATAATCATTCAATATAATGTAATTAAGAAGTTGTATGATCGAAAAAAGTAATGCAATTATTTTTATTATTTGAAACAAAAACAGTTTTGGAACTTTCTAAATAAACAAGTAGACTTGTTAAAAGTAAAGAAATAATTGGCTAACCAATATCACTGATAAGCGTTCATGTAAAATCATTTTGATATAAATACCAGATGGTGACTTCATGGCAGTGAAGGTTGAATATTCAAAAGACGGAATAGCAGAAGTGAGTAACACATGAAAGCTTCCTAAGTTTTTTTTTTTGTTTTGTTTAAATGCTCACAGGGAGAGTTTTTTCTGCCCCTGAGGATTGGGGATGGGAGGTTGTTTTAAATAAAACATATATATTATCCACCTTGTTTTAGTTCTATGAAAACCTATACACATTAAACCTATTTTCAAAGTTAACAAACATGGGAAAATTATTTTCTATCACAGTCTTGCATCTTTTCAATATCAGGTCATGCACTCTATTATGATCTTTAAGTTTTTTGCTAAAATTATAGGTTTCATTGTCCTTTTTAAGAGATTTCCGGCAGGGAGGTGGTGGTCAATACATAATTTTAATTTTTCTACTACAGAATGAAACTTAATTAAATGCATATATGAGACTCCTCGACAAGTTTGAGTATTGGCTATGGTACTCAGGTGACCATAGCCTATTGGCCTCTTGTTTAATTTACTCGCATTGAAATATACGGGAGAATGTGCGTTCTAATTCAATATTTCATTGAGAATAGATAACACATATCTTTTGAAGCAATTTTAATAACTTCTTAAAATGATCTATCTTAATTTTTCTACCATAATCTACTCTGCTTTTTTTTGGAGTGGTGGTGGTGGAAAAGATACAAATGTAGTATTAACGTGTGTATGTTTGTTGAATTAGAGACAGCATTTATTACAAATGCCAAAGTAAATAAAACTATTTTTACATGTCCGCTATTAGTATATGTTACAGTTGTCAAAATAAAAAAAACAACCAGAAAAGATACAACATCAATAATATATATTTTTAGGACTTCGTGGTGATGACACCCTATTGAAACACCGGACTTCCTTAGAAACTGGTCAGTTAAAAAATATAACAAAACTCCGGTTGCTGAAAATGCCATTGGAGAGATGGAGAAAGAGATTCTTCGACAGGAATTTGGAGGAGTTTAGTTATCTGATCTACAATTGACCATTGCAGTTGTCATTCTAAACTCACTCATAATAATTCAGTTGAGGTAGTATGGACAACCCTTAAACCATTAGTTTATTAGCTTTAATTTTATCTTATACGAAGGTTGTTAGAAAAGTTCGCGGACACAGTGATTTACGGAAAATTACTTATACATTTATAAAAGTATCTTCATACAAAGGTTTGTCAAGTTTTTGTATAATGTCTTTTGTGGCATATCGTAGATCATTTAGGTCCGAAAATTTCTATCCACGCAGTTTTGACTTGGATAAGGAAATTAAGCGAAATCTATAGTGCAAGATCCGGGCTTTTTTTTTTTTGGGGGGGGGGGGGGGATTCGTTCGTCATCAAAAATATCAGTCCTTCCATTTTAAACCTCTGATGCCATTTGTAAACCATTATCCTCGACACATGTGGGCCATCTCCAGCAACCTCTTTGAACCTTCTGGTCTCCATCGGAGATTTTCCTGCGTGCACACAAAAATTAATAAAGGCCCGGTGCTCCAAGATGTACATTGACGTTAACGTTTTTGACACGATTTCCAAGCGTTGGTCGTCCATTTTCGGCAATAAAACGGTCAAAAATGCTTCAATCGAATTAAAACCTTCACAAAATGACGTTTATAAGTTATTGTAATGTGATATGAAATATCGTGCATTTATATGCGCTTAAACGGTACATTTACTTAATAAGGAAAAATGCGTAATATAAAATCATAAAAAAACTAACATGCTCCGTGAAGCATATCTAATCATAATAATTAAGATGTTTATTTTTATGGTGCGTTTAAAAAAAACAAATTGTTACATATTAAAATTAGAAAATACGTCAAATTTAAATCTAAAGAGTTTCGCTGGTATTATGCGAATAGTCCGATCACAATCGAACTTGTCCGCGAACTTTTCTAACAACCCTCGTATGTAGCTTGTATGTAAGCTTCCCAGAAATAATAAAATATTGAATTCAGTTTTCCCTGCATTGACGTATGTATCTAACTAAAGAAAAAAAACGGTTGCATTGCTGAAGCAGTAAATTAACTTTTATGGTCACGATAAATTTCCATCGAAATACCAAGTCGCTTAGTTTGAAACTGAAATCACTCGAGTTTCGTTTATCACAATATTAATAATCAGTGAATTAAATGTCAATTTAAAATGATCCACCAAACATGAAAATTGAATAAAAGCCTAATGAAAAATACCCAATGCAATGTCGTCACTGTTTTTGAAATCCTTCTCGCAGGAAAAGTATTCAGAATACAAAAACTGTCGTTATATTAAAACGCACGAAATACTATTTAAAAATACTTTAAATTCCTGAAACATTTAAACATATTAAATAAATCTTGCATGTTTTCCGATTCATTTTTTACGTTTTCACTATATTTTTAATAAATGTAGGTAAAAGTGAAGAAGAGTACATTTCCTACAGTAACATACCTGGTTGTTTCTGAATCAACCTAGGATAATTTAGACTAGCAAGGCCTACTGCATCAACCTCTCTTATGGTCACAAACTTGGAGCAATAGTTCATTGACTCTTGTTTTTGTTTTGTCAAAAAGTACAAGTAAATATAATTATAATAGCCAAAGTAATGCATAATCGTAATTTTATTGCTAAAAGCCAAAAAACATTAAAAACAATTAAAGAATCGGATTTTTATTTTATTGGAACAGTGGTTTATGTTTGAACTCTTTCTTATGTTCGGTTGCCTTCTTCAAAGTGCCGTCATTGTATTTAGCCGATTGTAATTGTTCCTGGTTCTGAAAAAAAAATCAACGTATTTTAATTAGCCAACAAAAAATTGATATAAATTTTTGTCATTGAAAAAAAAATTACATATGTTCTAAGTGTCTGTTTCCATCTTATTTTGATTATTATTTATAACTTTGTGTTCGAGCTACATTCATCAACTCAAATGTAAAAAATCCAAATTTTTTTGATTTTAAACCTCCCTTCTTACGCTTCGCGGCTAAAAAAAATCCCAAAATTTCAAAAAATACGGGAATGTTGCGAGAATATCTAACCATGTCCAAATGGATATAAGATGTCAGATTTTCCCACTATAAATCCACGTAAGAAACGTAATTTCGTTTCTTTGAATTTCTTTGATATTGGAACCTGAGAAAGAAGAAATCTAGGAACTTTTGCCATATATTGATTTCAATTGATTTTCACTGACAGGTATATGTATTTTTTAAGACAATAAGCAAAATGAGATTGAATCTGTAACCAGATATATACTATTATTTGATGAAACCTTATTATTTCGCGCAGAGAAATCATATAATGGAACTAAATACCGAGTCTAATTAAAGGGGCATGGTCACGATTTTTGTCAAAAATTATTTTTCCGATTTTAATGTTTACAATGTTTCAGCAAGGCATTTTTAATACGCAAACAAAATTTAAGTGTCATTCGTTGAGTTATAAGCGATTTACAAAGCTTACAATTCTTAGTTATGTAAACACAGCTTTTGTTTACATGAATGTGTTAAACGTTAGGAACTGTTTCTTTATGCTTAAAATGAATAAGATGATAGAAAAATCAGCTTGACAATTTTATTTACTGGTATATTGAACCTATGTAAACAAAAACAGGGCACGAGCCTTGTTTACATAAGAAAGAATTGTGAGCCCTGTATTTTGCTTATAACTTTACGACTGACTCTCAAATTTTATTTGATCATTTGAAATGCATTTTTAAAGCATTGTAAATAATAAAAACAGAAAAATAGAATTTGATCGAAATCGTGACCATGCCCCTTTAAGGTATCCGACCCATATTAGGACCTAATTTTTCTAACCCTGTATATCCATCATGGATTAAATACTCTGATATTAATTCAAAGTTTTTTAGAGTAGAAAAAGATTTATCGAGAGAAATTTTCAAAAATATAATTAACTAAGCAGTAATTAATTAATGAAGATTGCATTAAGGTCTATGGGGACAAGCACATTTTTTAAAATAAAAAAGAAAATACTAAGAATATCAATAAATGCTTTGGTGAAAAGATGAATTTAATCCTTAGGAGTACAAAAACTATTCAAAATAAATTTTATACCGTATATATTTTTTAAAATTGATTTTTATAGAATAAAATCAAAGGGGGGGGGGGGAACTCTTCGAGAACAGGAAAAGGTCATTAATTAGGACACATTCCACTCCTACATACTGATACTTAAACATGAAAATTATGTCCAAGTAAACTGCGTATTAAGCCCATACATATATGTTATGCATCCAGATTCATTGAATCTGGGGCTATTATGGATCGGATACCTTAAGGTAGCCCATACCTTTCTCACTCAGTCCTCTGTTACAGCGGTATCCAGATGGACAAACGTTTAAATTCTTTTTGCACACGCACACATTTGATACTTAGAAAAACACCATTAAGTTTGAATTGTGTTTTGATTACAAGTATAGTCTGATTTCACCTGCACTTTCTAAAGAAATTTTGGGTCCATGTTTATTGTTATTATCTTGTGCCGTCCGTCTGTCACGTTTTTCTTTTTCATACTGCTCTCTTTCATTTTCCACACTACATTTATCATATCTTAGCATTTGATTCTACGTGTTTTGTTGATTTGTAATAAGGTTTTGAAAATTTCATTTTAACCATGGGGTGTATTTAATAGACAAAAAATGAAGTTTTTTTTTCCCTTTCATTTTACACAGTATCTAAATCATCACTTGAAATATGACTGAGGGTGTCCTTTAGATGTGCAATAAGGTATCAGATATTTAATTTTCATCCCAGTGGTCAATGACAAGCTGAAAAATGAAGGTTTTTTTTTTCGTTTTTACAAACAAAAAAAAAACAACAACCAAAAAAATTGGTTCCCATAATCAACTCCAATATGATTGGAGATGTCTTGTTGATGTGTAATAAGGTCTCAGATATTTCATTTTAACCCTGAGTCCAAAAGGTAGCAAAATTGACATTTTTCACACAAAAAAAATATGGTTCCTTAAACTCCTCCTACAATTTTTACAATAGCCATCTCATCTCTTGAAATATGAATAGTGGTATCATGGAGATGCACAATTAAAATTTTGATTTTCATTCAGGGACATTAGAAAAAAAGGTTTCAGAAGTTTTATTTTCAGCATGGGGATCAATAACTTATAACTTTTTTTTCGTTTTTACCAAAAAAAAAATTGGTTCCCATAATGTTAGCATTTTAGGCATTTATAGCCAAATCAACTCCAAAATGATTGGAGATGTCTTGTTGATGTGTAATAAGGTCTCAGATATTTCATTTTAACCCTGAGTCCAAAAGGTAGCAAAATTGACATTTTTTACACACAAAAAATATGGTTCCTTAAACTCCTCCTACAATTTTTACAATAGCCATCTCATCTCTTGAAATATGAATAATGGTATCATGGAGATGCACAATTAGAATTTTGATTTTCATTCAGGGATATTAGAAAAAAGGTTTCAGAAGTTTTATTTTCAGCATGGGGATCAATAACTTATTAAGTTAAACTTATTTAAAATAATGGTTGAAAATATTTATGTTTATTGTCCATCCCCATCAAACCTGAATCCAAGGACTCGGGGTCCCTTCGTATATTTTTACAGTAGCAAAATCATCTCTTGGAATATGATTGGTATATTTCTCTGTAGATGTGCATCAGGATTTTGGTTATAGCTTAATCCTTAGAATAAACAAGATGTATAATACAATTGGGCAATTATTAAATCTCCCGAACAAAAAAGGGTCATTAATGGGGCAGAAACTACCCAAATGGATCAAACTCTTCATACAAATACGATAAAATATTTGATTATTTCAAGTTCTGGAAAGTAAGGGTATGTCAAAAGTGGCATAACTTATACAGAAAATGATGCGCAATAACACAAGAAGCAAGAATAAATAGAGTATAGGGGGTGTATATATATATATATATATATATATGTATATCCTGTCATATTACTTTCTAGACAACCAGATGTCGCGTTATATAAAATTATTATATAATAATGAGTATAATGATGTGATTTCTTGTTTTCTTTTTATAAATTTTATTTAGAATTCTAAAAACATTTTCAATTTACAAATTCAGAATATATCTTTGCAGGTGAATGCTCCACTTGTCATATCTTTTATTTGTATAAAATAATTACGAAATTTAGGTTTTGTGTTCTGTTCTGTGTTCTTTATACACCAAAGTACAAAACAAAGATTTACAATTTTAAATTTTAATTCCGGATGGCTTTCCATAAATATGTTTCTAATATCTAAACCCAAAAGTTGGGATTTACTTACTATGGGGAAAAGTCTACTGCTATACAACAACGTACCCCAACATATAAAGCATACAAGAGCGGATTCCGCACTGCCTCATCCTTTGTATAAATTATAATTTATTATTATTTTTAATATATATATTATATAATTTATAATTTTTAATAGTACCGGTAATTCATGTGGCTTTCTTTTTAATTAAAACAGATACAAGGGAGTGCTATATAAGGGACAACGACTTATTACTGTATTACTGTCTAATGACCTCTAGTTTTTCAATGTGTTTATCACAAATATAGCCAAGATCATTGATAAAGATACAATTTTCAATTTCGGTGTCACAGGAAAACACAGAATGATATAAGTTAAGGGGCGTACATTAAGAGTGCTCTTTCTTTTACAGTGCAGTAAAACCCACAGGTGTTAATGGCACGTTTTACTTTTAAACCTGTGGAAGAGCTAGCTCCCTTTTATTGATGATGGCGTTAGTAAAAAGGTTTCAGTCTCTATCATTTATGGTTTCAGAGTAGTAGCAATAACAAGCAATTCATATTAGGGGCGATAACTCTAAAACTATTTCCAGGTTTGGGCTGATAACATTTAATGTAAGTGAAAACACATGTATCTACATTATGATTTGGTAAATTTTTTTTTATGAAATTTGAATAACTATTCTATCTGAATTCATTCAAAAAATGTATTTTTACAAATGTAATATATTGTTTAATTATATACATCTACAAAGTAATTGTAGTTTAAATATTTACATTTACTAGTGTATTTGTCTGTGATAAGACAACGAATCAAATTTATAACGAGTAGTTCAAAGCATTTCATCAATGACGCAAATTACGTAGTGAAGGGGGCACGCGAGATTTGCATAATTATTTTTTGAAAAAAAAAGCATTGAAGTTAATAATTTAATATTGAATCGTATAATTGCTTAAATTATACACAAATAAGTAATAAGGAGTCATTCTTTTAATATTTTGTGGTGATAACTACGTTCGGGACGTAATCAAATCTACCATAAAGCTCTGACCAAACATCATCACCTCATTATACTCAAAGAAGGATTACTTATTTTTTTAATTATATTCGAAAGTCCTTTAATGTTATGATAATTTAATTAAAGATCTCAATAAAATAAAGGTAATTATATTAAATACTTTGAATTGCAACTGACCCCATCCCTGATCACTATGACTCTTAACTTAAATAATATATGAGAATATGTTATTTGTAGTGCGGGATGATAAATGGCAACAGAGAGGACATTAATCAAAGATGACAAATGATACACTTACGTAAAACACATCTTCCGTCTCTACAGCGCTCATATATTTGACATTGTCTATGCTGTTTAAAAGATCAAACCAAATCAAGACTTATAAAGAATTTAATTCAAATACATGTGATCAATTACTCTTTCGTATTATTTTAAAAGAAATAAAAACAATACTTTTTTAATGCATGCATAGAATTTGATCATTTAAATCACATCTCAAATGCTAGTATAGTTATAATTTAACGTTATAGTTTTACCAACGTTCATACTCACACTTGTACAATTGTTGACATCTAGAACTAAAATCAATTAAAAGTATTTAATGTTGTTTTATAACACAAAATCGTATATGATAACTATTTTTCAGTACTCAATACATTTAAAAAAAATATTCTAAAATTGGTGTTGCAATTTGTAGATATATTTTTATCTAGAAACCACTCTCTTGGTTTATTTGAATAATACAATTATAATTCACTATTAATATCATCCAATACTCTGTGTTTGATTTGAACTCATCATTAACGAGTTGAACTTAGTAAGCAGAGTTCGTGCTTTGTAGCACCTCAGAGCGATACATGTAGATAAGTCATTTTGACATGCATTGCTATGCCATGGAAATAAATCAGTTTTTAATTTCACCATGGAATCATATTGCTCGATAAAAATCAATAATAATGACATGCAAGATATTTGCCAACATAAAATTACATGTCGTCAAACACAATAACCACTTAAACATAATTTCGTTGCTTATGTCAATATATCAGTTGAATGTTTATAAACAAATCTATCATACAGCCCTTCAGACTTTATTGAAATTGATCACGCACCGACATAAAATATTACCCCATAATACTTGAAATATAATTCCATATCACTTAATTTACTGTACTCAAATCCTTGTAATGATAATTAGAATTTAATTGAATATTTTGAAAAAATCGTAATTTTTAAAAAATACTTCCCAATGCAATTCACCCCTGACCACTAAAATTCGAATTTTAATCATCTATATTGAAATGCAATTCGTAGTGCGGGGTGATCAAATGCTAAAAAGAGAACATAAACCATACATGGCAAATGCAATGCTTACTTGAAACACATTTTCCGTTCTCACAGCGCTCATATATTGGACATTGTCTATGCTGTTTAAAAGATCAAACCAAACGCTTATAAAGAATTAAAATCAAAATGTGATAAATATTTTAAGATAAATAAATACAATACATTTTTAATGCATTCATAGAATTCAACCATTTAAATCAAATTTCAAATGCTTGTATTATAATAATTTAACATTATACTTTCTGCTAACGTTCATACTCACACTTGTGCAATAGCTGTGATCTGGAACTAAAAAAAATTAAAATTATTTAATGTTGTTTCATTACACAACTATCGCATCTGAAAACTATTTCTCAGTACTCCACAATTTAAAAAAAATCAATTTTCTAAGCTTAGTGTTGCACAATGCGAAAATATGTTTATCCGGAAACCACTCTCTTGGCTTAGTTTAATAATACAATTATAATTCACTATCAATATCATCCAATACTCTGTGTTTAATTTGAACTCATCTTTAAAGAGTTGAACGTGATAGGCTGAGTTCGTGCTTTGTAGCATCATAGAACTATATATGTAAATCAGTCATTTTGACATGCATTTCTATGAAATGGGAATGAGTCGGTTTTTTGATCGAAAAAATTCTCAATGATGTCATGCAAGTTATTTGCCGACATAAAATTGTATTTCCGTATTTCAGCTACCCAAATTATTTTTTAAAATGACTGATATTGTCTATATCACGAGTTGTTTTGGGACTTTTTTTATGTTAAAATGAGCCACATTGTCTTTCCTATTAATTGCCTTCCCGATAAAACGACTGACAATGACGTTTATACGTTTAACTGCATGTGTGATATACTTATCCAGAATGCACGACACAATTTCTCTTTTGTACGCCTTAATATTTCGTTTGTACGGCTAAATTTGTGTAATTTATACTTATTAGTATATATCTACGCTGTACCTATTTTTATATCGGGCCTTCGTTTCTTGTTCATCCGTCTTAGTATATCGTTCGTTCGACTTTATATTTGGTAAAAGCGACAAACTATCGCGTTATAATGCTGTAAAATGTTTCAGATATAACTTACATTATATAGTTTTATTCTGAGTTATAATTCAATTATTACAAATTATTTTTCTATAGGTACATTTGTTTATGTACATTGTGTATGTGGTTGTCTATCTGTATCTCTGTCTGCCTTTGTTTCTATTTGTCTGTCTCTTTCTATCATACCACTCACATATGATGATGGCCTTATAATGGCATTCACTATAATATAACCAAGAAAATACATACTTGGAACACATCTCCCGTTTTTACAGTGCTCATTCAGCGGGCAAAGCTTCAAAAGACAAAATCAATACTTTTCATTCAAAATAAAAGCACATTTCTTAGCTACACAAGTAAAATATGTGATCGCTTCATAAATTGCATAAAAAATAAATTAAAATAAAATTTATGTTTGGTTTTCTCTGGATACTCCTGCATCCTTCTACAACAGTTCCCCTCACGATAACTTATTTGCCAAGGTGAGATATTTATAAATGTTGTAGAACTTGTTTATTAATCATTGTAAAATAAATATCGAGTTCGAGTCTCTGCAGATGCTTAGCCTTTACCACCTGCTTTACTTTGTGTCCAACCTACAAAACCCACTATCATTCCTCGAAAATATGCTTCACGCATTTTCTGTACTTTAAGAATTTGATAACAAGTTTCTGTAAAGATGGGGACTTTGGTTAAAAAGGTGTGTGACTGTAAATTTTTATATAAGGACTCAAAAGTTCAGTAGTAAGAGCGCTGCCTGGAAACGTCAGAGGCCCTTGGTTCGAGTCCCGGTTGAGTCTTGACTTTCAACCCTTTTTACGAGTATGCTATTGTAATTTCAACTACAACGTTTTTTTTTTACTTTATTTATATGTTTATACTCACATATGGGCAACTTGTTGAACCTGAAAAACAAGATTCATTATTCTTCATCTATCAAGTTTATTTTTTTTTTTAATTATTTATAATAATATTGACCTTATAAAGACATAAACTATACTCTAACCGATGAAATACATACTTGAAACACATATTCCTTTTTTACAGTGCTGACCAAAGGGACATTCCTTAAAAAAACCCAACATATTTATTTTTTTTAATTGAAGTAGTGAAAGCTACATTCAAAACGTATACAAGATGAAAATATGTGATAGTCTAATAAATTGTATAAAAAAGTAAAATTAAATATAATATTAATGCGT
>WFKH01011581.1:66123588-66154916 GCA_016163765.1 Magallana hongkongensis | reverse complement strand
CGCAATTTTGTCACGTAGTGTCATAAAAAGTATAAACCTTGATGTAATGAGGTACCTAAATTGCTTTACATTACTTTTAAATTTTAGCAAACCAAATAAATCTGGCATGTTTTCCTTCTTAATTGTTTTTTTCAATAGCGTTTAAATTAATTTTTACACAAAAAAAGAAAAATAGAATATTTTCTACAGAAAAGTACCTGATTAGTTCTTTATCTATCAATTAACAAGGCGTGCTGAATCAACTTCCTTAATACTCACCCGCGTAAAGCAACAGTTTATATTATTAGTGACTGTGAATTCTCCAAAAAGAACGGTAACATAAATATGCGTTTTTGTCCAAAAAGTAATTGTTACATTAAAATTTAAAATTTTCATTGTTTATGATAATAATCGAAGACGTGCAAAATCGTCGCTTTATTGAAAAAAGCTAAAACATTTTTAAACAATTAAAGAATTAATTTGTTTGGTTTACAATAGTTGTAATAACCCATTACACTTAATATTATTAATCTTTTTCGATAAATAATGAACGCATACATTGTATAACCTTATATTCTTCACTGTGATCAGATAAAGGTTTCTGACTGGGTAGTTACGTATGAAAAGAAAACAACATGTATGTAAATTATGGAGCCAGAAACTTACTTTAAAATTAATAATAAAAATATAAAAAATTAAATTAAGTAAATATTTGTATTAGAAATTAAATTGAAATTATTAATTAAATAAAATATGGAATGTTTTTTGCGCGAAAAAGGAAGCTATATGAAATACTTTGATACTGAGTCTAATTAAGGGAACCCATACCCTTCACGACAGCTGTATCCTAGTGGACACGGTCTCTATAATAGAGGAGTACATGCAATGGACATTTTTATTCATATGATGAGTAAAAGAAAGATTCGAAATCTATTCAAGGTAAGTTTTAAAACGTAATAGTGCTTAGGTGTTAATATTAAAGGTGCAGTCATATGATGCGATTTTTCATCCGATTTTCAATCGACTTGCTCGTGTGAGTTGATTGGAGTCGATTGTTGAGGTGGTCACACGATACGACTTTACAATCGATTTTCAATTCATAAAACCTATTCAATATTATTATTGTACGAGAAAAAAATATTTTAACGTCATGATTCTCAGACTTTGCTTTCGACTTAGGTGGTCACACGGTACGATTATGGTCACAAGCAAATCGGATGAGAAAGTCGGATGGAAAATTGGATGCATTTGAATGCATATTTGCTTGTTTTGAATAGAAAGGTAGGTATATTCTTATAGTCTATGTATTTATTAAAATTCTTTTTATTCTTTATAAAGCAAGTTCTTTTGTGAAACATACACCTTTTTGAAAATGTTAAATGTGGATCCGTTTTATTTAATTGCTAAACATTTTTAAAGCGGAAACATATAACTTCGCGATTACAAAGTTTTAATTCATTGCAATTCAAATTCTGAAATTTTAGGATTTTTTTTATGCCGATAATTAAAAAAGAAAGAAAAAATAAGTTTCGATTCGAAAAGCAAAGTTAGTTTCTCCAGATATACAGGTATTAAAGCACAAAATCTCGAGTTTATAATTTTCATATAGCAGTATAGATATGATTTAACGGCATAACTATTACACTCATCAGGTTGCATAAATCGTAAATTATATAAAAACGATACCTGAATTAAAATTTCTGTAAACTACCACTTTAAAATCAATTTCATTGTATAAATATCCTGTTCTAAGGTACATAATTTCAGCGTTTATTTTTCTGTTATAAAAATGAATCACATTGCTTAGGATAACAAGAGGCCCAGGGGCACATCGCCCAACAGCTGATCAAGTCTCCAGGGAATCAAACGTTAAAAAACAAATAAAAGACACAAATAAAAAACTAGACACAGTGATTAGAAAATTAGGAAAGCTTGATACAATAGAACAAAAGCTACTTTCCATTGACTCAAGACTTTCTAAAGTCGAAAAGTTGGCAAACACTCACGAAAGTAAATTTAAAAAAACAGAGACTAAATTTAAAGAGATAGATACTAGATTAACAGATGCCAAAGAGAGAACGATAGAACTAGAAAAAGTGCTGGATTTGTATCGAATAAAGTGCATGATTTTGAAAAGAATATCCAAGAAATGAAAATTAACATGCATAAAACGGAACAATCACAGAGAGAGCTGTTAGTTGAAATGAAGAGAGACCTTTAATCTTTGCAAAAAGAAAAAGAAGACATTAGGCAACTAAAGGATTCAATTGTTGATCTGCAATGCCGCTCCATGAAATACAATCTAGTGTTTACGGGGCTGGGTGGCGAAACAAAGGTAGAGGACACGGAGGGCAAATTGCGGGACTTCATATATTTTGTACTGGGAATTGACTGAAAAGTGGAATTTTGTAAAGTGCATCGGCTCGATCGATTTCAACAGAACAGGAGCAGGCCTATCGTAGCGAAATTCCTATATGAAACGACAGATTAAGTGTCCTAGAAAGAGCCTATAAATTAAAAGGAAGTGGATTCGGCATAAATGAATAATTCCCGAACGCTATTGAGGAAAGACGAAAACAACTTTATCCATTAATAAGGGAGCTCAGAAGCCAAGGAAACAGAACCAGACTAGTGAAAGACCGTCTGTATGTGAACAGAAAGTTATATAAAGACCCAGAAAGCAGAGACGAACACTAGACATTAGACAACAATGCAATGCAGCCACACACGCGCAACACATAACTCGGTCAACAGGAGCCCAAGGACGACCCTATGAAACAGCAGGACGACCTGAAAGACAGACTACACACCAAACGACCGCGTACAGTACAGTCGCCTCTACCGCGTACACGGGACATTCTACCGGTCATTAGGACAGGCTCGGGAGTAGAAGCGCGGATTTATCTATCACCGCGTAGAATGTTCATAAAGTTCTAAGAAACAAACAAGACAATCTAGACTTTGTAAAACTCATAATAAAATATGATATAATTATTTTATTAGAATGTTGGTTAAATCAAAATGATTGTTTAGATCTACCTGGATATAATAATTATAGTTTTACTAGAACAAATGGAAAAGGGGTGGTATTGTTATCACTATCAAAAACATGTTAGACATGAACATATCAATTGTTGTCTAAATAAGATTAAAAATAATGAAAAATAGGAATACAATAGCAAATATGTAGAAGTAGTGAATCAATTTAACTATCATGGTATGTTGTTTAATTATAATGGTAAATTTTTATCTACACAAAAACACTGTGCAGCACAGGGAAACAAAGCAATGTTCAGCATATCTAGTAAAATAAAGATTTGAATTTTAATGTTGGAACTCAATTAAATGTTTTTGATACCTATGTAAAAAGTGTGCTAAGCTATGGTGCTGAAATTTGGGGATTCCATAAAGGCCAAGATGTAGAAAAAGTGCATATAAATTTTTGTAAGAGGGTTTTGGGTGTCAGAAAAAAACATGCAACAATGCAGTATATTATGAATTAGATAGGTTTCCACTAGAATCCTTCAGGAAACAATTTTTTCTAAATATTAGGAAAGAATTGTGCACCTTAGGCTTGGCCGATTTATATCACAATACTATGAAAGAATCCGTTATTTTAGATATTATATATGGTAGAATGTGTGATGTCTTTAAACAAAAAGTTGCTAATGATATAAACAATGCATCAAAATGTATATTGTATAAACATGTTGTTGATTACTTCTGTTTACAAGTTTATCTAAAGAAATCAATTCATGTAAACTATAATCGTAAATTAATTACACGCTTACGGTTGTCTTCACATGACTTAAAGATTGAAACATGGAAGTATGACAATTTAACACGTGATTGTCGAAAATGTGACTTTTGAAACCTAAATGAGATTGAAGATGAATTCCATTTTTTACTAATTTATCCAGCACTTTGTAGTTTAAGAGAAAAGTATATTGAAAAATACTACTCCCAAAAACCAAGTGTCTATAAATTGATACAGTTACTGTCTACTTCAAATACTAAAGAACTGTGTAATTTAGGGAATATTTATATTATGCAAACAAGCATCGAACTCTTAATGTGAATAATCAAAATTGATTATGTACACTTTGTATGTCGCTAACTTACTGTATTTAATATGTATATATACACATTGTCCACATGTATAACCTATGAGATCTATTTGTCTCTTGGAATAAAGAACTTGAAAGAACTTGAACTACTTGAGCAACAATAGCCATAACTCGGATCAAATCAGCATTACAATATCAAATTAAAAATATCTTCAACATTTAGTACAGTGGATCTTGCTGAAAAAGTGAAACAAAATATATTGTGACTTTTATCCAGATATTTATATTTTAAATATCAAGCCCCTTTTGTTGTTTCAGTATTTGTGAGAAAATTTTTCTATAGTTCTAATTAACCCCCCTACTTTTGTGGCCCCGTCCTTCTCCAAGGATTTATAATTTGAACAAACTTTAATCGGCACAACCCGTGCTTCCACACACATTACAGCTTTTTTGGCCAATTGGTAATAGAGAAGATTTTTCTCTTTATCTGCCTATGTAAAAATTTACCCCCTCCCCCGTTATGGCCACACCCTACCCCCGGGGATAATAATTTGAACAACTTGACTCTAAACTACCTGATGATACTTCCACACAAGTTTCAGCTTTACTGGCCAAAAATATTAAATATCAACAGATTTTCAATAATTCTAAATTATCTCCCCTTTGAAGAAGGCGTGGCCGTTAATTTGAATAAACTTGAAATTCCTTTACCCGATTCTGCTTTGTGCAATTTTGGTCGAAACTGACCCTGTAAGTCTGGAGAAAAAGATACACATGTGAAAAGTTTACAACGACGTCGAATACAACAACGACAGTCAACGGACAAATTTTAATTAGAAAAGCTCACTTGAGCCTTTGGCTCAGGTGAGCTAAAAACGAATCAAACTTATATTTTTATGTTTCTTTTAAATTATGTTAAATTAAAGACCATATTTTTTCGATGTTTGAAAACTAAGATTGTCACCAAAATCATTTTAAGTGCAGGTACGGTTTTTTAATGAAATTATTACATGCATATTGTTATGTGGAAATGTCAATATTTCTATTGAGTCTTTAATCACTTCTGGTAATTATTATATGTAATTCATAAAAATATTCCAGAAAATCAATTTTTGAATTGTAGATCACTGAAATTGTCATCAAATCTATATTTTCAGAAAAGGAAGGTAATTCATGAAAAATAATATCTGTTGCAAGGCAAGAAAGTAGACATGAATCTTATATATATGTTGCTATATTTTAAAAAGCGGAAACATTAACTACATGTAATATTTTAGTTGCAACAACCTTATCTTTCCTACGCTAGGTGCCACTGTATCTGGCAAATTGACATCGCTGAAATACAAATTAACCTAAATGTAAATCTACCTATGAGTTTCACTTACTGTACTGAAGGGGTTACACAAAGAAGGAGTCATGGGAATCGTATTGGTAGAGAATCTAAAATAACGAAACATAGTTTACAAAATATTTGTACAAAACCTGAAAAGTTTTCATTAGTTTTCCAGAAAAAGGCATGTTGTATTGTCCCTATCTGAGAAAAAGTAATAGGATGAGTTCGCATACCTATCTCACAAAATCCCCTTCGACACCGGTATCCTAGAGGGCAAGGTCTCAAGAAAAAAACCCAAATTCAACGGAAACCGTCTTTAAAATATGATGCAAAACACAAACTTTATGGTCAATTTAAAGTAAGCTACAAACAATATCATATAGATATTAGCAACATTTTAATTATACACATTTTATTGAACGGAAAATCAGATTTTGTCTATTACTGTTTAGAGTTTAGAGTTATTTAGGTTTCTTTTAATGTATATGCGCATTAACTTTTGTAAGTTCAGTTACAGAACAGTGAATGCCTACATTCGATTAGTATAACTCTACTTACATAAAATGGTATTATATATTTTTTTAGTTTGTTAAATTTGTTAAACACTAGATTGAATGCCTCTGCTTAACGGAAAAATTTACAAAATTGCAGTAAATCAAGTAAAACCATTCTGGTACTGTACCAGCTATGTTACAACGCACTTTGAAAAATTACGCACTTTGAAAAATTTTTTCAAAGTGCGTTAATTTTGGGACCAAGTCAACGCACTTTGAAAAAAAATATTTTTTTTTCAAAGTGCGTTGATATCGTCAGTATTAACGCACTTTGAAAAAAAAATTGTTCAGGGTTTAGTCGAAATAATATATAATTTTATATACAATAAATGATTGTTTAACCTTGTTTACCTTAATGGGATATATTTAAAGAAAGAACCCAAAGCATTCTCAGCTAACATGATAAACAATTTCTCGATTCGATTTTTTTTCTTTTCTCATAAGCTTACGTAGTTTGACAATTTACATAAAGAACAACTCGGGAGATTTGAATGATCCAAATATGACATAAACTGCATCGCTTAGCAACTGCATTTTCCTTTTTTGTGTATGCAGCAAATTTACTTCTTATCTGGTACATTGGGCTATGCCAGAAACAAAAATGATTTAATTTATTTATTGATAATAGAGATAATGTTTAACATATTTCATCTGGCTTCAATTGCATGTGCTTATAAACAAACATGATGTGAAAAAAGGATACGTTAGTTATGGGTATCAAAAACAATATGATCTTTTAGAGGATCAGTGCGGGAAAAAAATCCTACACTCTAATGCTTATTTTTAAGTTTATAATAATTTAATGTTTGTCAATGTAATGTATTTTTTTTTTTTTATAATGGAGTGATTTATTTGATTAGAATTTGAAAAGAGGGTTTATGTTGAAACACTTAAAGATTCTTAACATACCATTGGAGAAATTATTGTTTGACCAGCTCGTTTTTTCAATATCACTGTACCTAATTTACAACAAAGCGTATTTCTTTTTCCGATCTTAAACATTTACTCAAAGTTGCTGAATATCATAATAAATTTATATGTTTTGGAAGGAAAAAGAGGGGTAGGGGACCTTCTTCCTGTAATCAATTAAATGATGTACTGGTAATTGACCTGTATCTTTGGTTAACCCCCACCCCTACCCCACCCCCGTTCTCAAAGACGGTAAATTAGATTCATTAGTGTAAACAAATCATCATTCTATCAACAAATTGGGAATTCAATTCCAGAATTTGTGATTTATACATATTTTTTCAAAGTGCGGTAAGTGTCTCGATGCTAAAAAATGTTGATGTACCTTCATAACGCACTTTGAAAAAATTTTTCAAAGTGGGTTAACTTGGTCCCAAATTTAACGCACTTTGAAAAAATTTTTCAAAGTGCGTTGATTTGGTCCCAAATTTAACGCACTTTGAAAAATTTTTTCAAAGTGCGTAATTTTTTCAAAGTGCGTTGCCACACAGCTATCGGCTAAGACTAGTTATTGGCTAAACTGAGAGTTTTTACCTGTAGAGTTTAACTATTTAGATGTTAATCTAGTAAATTTACTGGGTTGTAATGCAAAACTTAAATTAATTCTAGGTATGTGTACATGCACATAATAATAATAATCATAGTATAAACTTCGTACGAAAAATGGACTGAACACTTACATTAGTGATGGCGTAACAGAACGTTGAAGTACGACAGATTGTTGGTAAATCTGCAATAAACAGTCTTTAGTAAGAAGACATAATCATATTGATCATTTAGAATGAATTCCTGACTCTTATGAATTATATTCAGAAAAGACGTATTTTAAAAAGCCTTAAGTAACAGTTGACTTCTTTACAAATGGTAAAATACATGCATTCGAATACCTGAGTGAATGACAAATAAAAAATATTTCAATCATACAAAAACGATTTATAGATAAATAAGAGGAGTTTCACAATATTATGATGTACAGAGACAAAGACCAAAATGTGCCAGAAGTTACTACCAAAATCCAACATACTTATAAATTGTCTCTAATTGCTTCGGAAACATATGAGAGGAAAGTTGGTAATTAGCTAAATATTTTTGATAGCAAAGATACGCAACAAATATCGCATAATTAAACCAATTAACAAACTTGATTTTCCTTAAATGTAAACAAAATATATGTGTCAGCATGAATGCGAAACAGTAATTGATCAACTGTTGCTGAAAATGAACACATATTATAAAGTATTTGGATTGAAAGTGAAACCAAAAAAGATAACTTTTCATTGACTATATCATAATGTAAAATAAAATTAGAGGATTAATTTCCTAATAGCGAAAGTTTGATATTTTTTATTGTCTAGAATCTAAATTCTTCTATTGTGCAGTAGATTTTTACTTTAAGAACAATTTCAAAAGAAATAATTTTTTTTTTTCAGAATGAAAAATATTTCTTTTGTCATTAGCCAAATTCTGATGGGGGAACACCGATCGTCAGAAAATCATGTTAATTGAACAGTCGTGATACACGATACCTATGATATTTTGCCTGACTATCTGCGATCATGCTATTTACGGAGTTCCGCCAGTGTTCATCAGAACACGCTCCCACAGCTTTGCTAGTTTGCTATTATTGAATACAGAACAAGCTAGACAACAGTTCACAATTTATTATCTGCCAGCACAGAATCAATATACAGATAAATGTCAATGTCTTTATGACAAAAGCACAAACATGTTAACTACAAAGTCCATGGGTGTTTGAGAAAGGTCACACTGTCCTTGCTCTGCTATGGAAGGTCTGGGGGTCCACCGAAATACCAACACACAAAAGGTGAATAACGGGCAAGACGGGGGCCTTGTGTTGATCACAAGTGCCAGAGATGTCCCATGCTTGATAAATGACATGTGGACGGGGATGACTCGAGACATGACTGTTTACCCTGTTTTCCGGTGATTGCTCCCTGGTATATACTTACTTGCTAACCTTGAGTACACCCGGTGAGCCTCTCCCCCCCCTTTGTAAGGAGGTGGAGGGGGTCCCAAGTATGGCGTACTACTTGTGAACCCCAATCATTAGCACATGGGATGCCAATTTCCCAACACATATACATTGTACACCGGCCCTCCGCCTAATTGACAGATTGGGGAACACACAAAGGCCAGACATGTCCCGAAAAGACCTCCCATTAGGTTCCCCAGGACCCGCCACGAACATTGATATAATGTTCTCCATTACCCGAAGAATAACACTCTTACACACACATACACAAACCAGAAAAGAAACAATAACCCCCCCCCCCCCCCCCCCATGAGATGCGTTGTTAAACCAAAATTGTCTTAGGAGAATTCCCTGGCCGTGTTGGATAAAAATGTGAACAAGCCCCCTCCAAGTTTTTGAGGTACAATTCATCCCCTGTTCGTGACAGGAGTGTGCCGTGTGTCTAAATAATTGCGTAAACTTTGCTAAAATGTTTCGGTGTGAAATAACAGCCCCTCCCAAATCTAAGACAATTGATAGCGTGGCCTGGTATTGTTAGGAACAGACTGCTGGGAGAGATAAAATTAGTTGTCTCATGAGGGGGCAAGTGATTGGACCTCGGGTGTCGACTGTCTTGCCCTTGTTGCGTTTAAGACCTTTGATTGCTTTGGATACAAGAAAAGACTTAGTAGTGTCGTGTTGTGCCTAGTTTATGATTGAATGAAAGGGCACATCCACTGTCTTAGCCGAGTATTTTTGAATTGACAGGTATGCAATAAATTTGAGTAATGTGTCAGTAGGAATGGGCAAGATGTCTGGGAGGTTATAGAGATCAAGGAAAAGGTGATAATTTTTGTAAGCTGTACTATAGGCTAGTTTGGAGTTGTGTGACAGTGATGTGTAAATTAATCGCAGTTGATTGCTGCATGGGTTCCGTCACAAAACTTGCAGCTGTGTTTAAACCTGCAATTTGGGTAAAAACGACATTGTTTACCGCTGTTGCACAAGTCGCAGTAGTAGTTATTGCTTAGTGTATTTGGCTGATGTTGATGTTTGATGGGAGGGGTGTATGGATTTTGAGGCTGGTCAGAATTGAAAGGTGACTTGTCGTTACTGACAAACAGCAGCCACAATTCGGTGTTGATTTGACCCCATGAGGTGTGGGGGTCTGACGCTTTCCTCAGTCTAAATTGTTCATCGTACTTGTACCAACCAGAGGATTAAGATGCTGCAATGCAGAGTTCCTGTGCACTTCTACGATATTTCTCCAGCATAACGCTGGAAAAAATTATAAAAGCAGTTGTCCATTTCTCAATAGAGAGGAAAGAATTGGTTTTTTGCTTTACCAGGCACATTTTACCGTCCCTGATTTACAGTTCCCCTTTTGATTCAATATTATTAGCGAGTTCTATTGCGGACTTGAGGATGGGTGCCAAATCGATGAATTTCCCCTCCCAAATTTTTTGCTTAAGTTTTGGGGGGATGTGACTGCCAAGTGGGTCAAAAGTAGTTATAGTTTGAACAGGTTGGTAATCACTTATATCAAATAGATTAAAATCGGATTCATCAATAACTGAGGGTATGTTAAAAGACTCCCCGGCTTGCTGTTGTTGTTGCTGTCTCTCTTCTATTTGTGTGGACATAATGGAGGCAGACACATTGACAGTGTCTGAGGACGATGTTGCTTCGTCAGGTTCGAATGTCCGAGTCCTTCGCCTCCCTCTTCCCCTGGCCGGTGAGGTCCTCTGCCTCTGGACCTGTTTATTTGACAGTTTGGACTGTCTCAAGCGGGCGGGTAGCATGATGCTTACAGATTTTTTCAGAGGTAGTTTTCAACAAAGGCTGTTCTTTGGCGGGAAAAAGGAAGAGGAAGTTGAGGAATTTGATAGCTTGTACCAAGAATTACCTTTACTTCCTGTGCATATTTTGGCAATTGGTACCGAGTTTATTCCCCTTGTGATAACTTGTACAATTCTATGTAACACCGTTAAATGTGTTTTTTCCTATATTCCGCCAATTAAGTTTGATTATTTGTATATGGCATAAAATAATCATTATTAATGTCGTGAACACTTTTGTTGCCTTGAAATCCTTAAATCCTTGAAAACAACCATCGACGATTGCAGTTAATTAATATATAAATCTATCTTGGCCATTTGTAACGTTTTGTGATAAAGGATATGGAAATTTCCTATTGATTCCAAAACGAAAAAATGACATTAAAATCGACAAAATTTGCAAATTTATAAAAACATGTTAGAACCATGTTTATCAAAAACATAAGCGATTGTCTGCAATCACAATTATTTTTTTTTTGTCTTACGAATGTTTGATCAAATAAAAACTTGATTTGAAATTGTTTGCATAAATAATTGTGAATAATAAATTTTTAATTAATAGTGTGATTAGTTTTGATATTTATTACCTAATGGTCTACTTGACATATGTTCCAACCAACATGCATGGTTTCCAAAGACATGATACCAGCTATAAGAGGAAATTACAAAGAAATTAATGTTTTGATGGACTTATTAAAAGGAACGAATTGACAAGAAAACGCCGTCAATTATTGTCTTTTTAAGGTGGATCTCTACACCAAATAAGTGTAGGAGATTTTTGTTGCATGCATTTGTTACTAATACTAGACACAGTATTCAACAATAATAGACCTCAAAGTACAATACTCTATTTTCTAAAGAATTTTTAAAATATCAGTCTGGTTCCAGATAACCCTTTATTTGACAAATTTTTAAACATTTCTGTTTTAAAATTCGTGAAATGTTATAAAGTCTAGAAACGAAAGACAAAATAATCATGAATGAAGTTTGTATGATTTTTATTGGAATCCACATAAATATGAAACTAAAATTAAATTTTTTTTAAGGTAAACTGCTGGACAAAATCCCACAAAAATCTGAAAATATAACCAATATTCGTTGGTTAATAAGATGAAGAAAAGAAATTTAATGAAATTGAAAAATTAAAAGAAATACTGAATTATTGCAAAAATCTTGGTATAAAAGATCCTGTTTAAGAGTTGTTTTTCTTTATTTTACATGGTCTCAAATATCTTGGGACCAATTTTTTAATTAATAAAAATCACGAAAAAATTTAAAAAAATAACAAGTCTATGCTATCTAAGTAGATATAACTAAAGTTTAGTAGTGCTTATGATAATGTTTGAATCTGAAAAATTATATTTTTGATGAATGCATTATATATATTTAACTCTTTCAAACAAAATGTTAGTAGTTAAATTGCCTTTTTCCTTTTTTATATACAATAATAATTATAAACAACAACCATACGCATATTAATACATACATGTACATTAGATGTCCATTGTGATACACATGTACGTGTGGTAATGAAAAACACGCTCCTTTTCAGAATTCTATCGTTCCCTCATTTGGCTTGCAGATCCGGGCTTCCACTGCTATTGCTACCTAACTATATCTATTTCAATCTGTTAATTAAAATACATTAGTTGAATGTCAAACTTACAATGCAAGTCTTTTACTGCAAATGTTTTACATTTGGGAAGTTAGGATCAATAGTCAGGAGATCGTACTACGGTACTTTAGTTTTATATTCATCATACAAATAAAGTTTAATTGAAAACATTATATCTGTTTACCTTTATTGTTAATCTGTCACATATGTATGATTGCCTGTTGCAGATGTCATGACAAAAAATTTATTGCAAATAGCAGAGAGACAGTTATTATTTAGATTTCACGTTTTCCGTACAAAACAGCTGATAATCAATGTTAATTGAAAGCTTTAACCACGAAAAAAATTGACCTACTTTCTAAACGTTAAAAGAGTTTAATTAAACGGTGTATAGCTATTTTGTACCACGACATAATGTTATCAATCCGGAACAAAATGGCGTTTCAAACGGATGTCAGACATGTTGTGACGATGTAGCCTTCCACCTTAAAACGCTGATTTAAAGGGACTTAGACACGATTTGAGGTCAAAATTTTATTTTTTTGTTTTTTATGTATAAATTGGTTTACTGGTGCATTTTTAATGATTGAGCAAAATGTGAATGTTAGAAGTCAAGTTAAAACGAGTTACAGAGGTAAGAATTCATTGTTATGTAAACAAAGTTAGAGTCTTTTGTTTGTTTACAAATAGTGTAAAGTAAGGATAATACAATTTCTTTGACAATTTGACTAGTGGCAAACAAGATAAACTGATTTAATGTGTTCATAAAAATATTACCAACAAAAGAAAGCATCATTTAATTGAAACATACGAATACACATATGTAAACAATAACAAAACGAGCTTTCTTTACAAAACAAAACTCGATATTTGACTTTCAAATTTTGAGTAAGCATTAACAATTACCATATAAATCATTCTAGACATTAAAAGTGGAAAAATAAAATTTGACAATTTTGAGCTTAAATTGAAATTATTTCTACCCTAGATATTTTGATGAAACTTCTTGCATATAGTTTAACCACTATATAAATTATTTTAAGATAAAAAATGATATATATTTACCATGCCGATTTCCTAGGGGATCGTCTCGAAAGTTAAAACTGTTTACTATGGAACCCTATGGGAATTTGGGAAAAAGCGCTAAATTTTCGCGTTTTCCCCAATTTTTGTGTATTTCTGTCCTAGGGATTTGTTTTTCTTTTGAATATATGAAAACTATTGTAAAATGTCACCAAATTATGAAATTTTAAAAAATGTTAACCTCGTGGTTTGGTCAAGGGATAATATCAAAGTTCATTTCCCCCCAGAAATTTGGCATATTGTGGCATATATTGGCTTATAAAAATTTATTTTTAACGAAAAAACAGTTTTGAAATACTGATATGTTTCCCACAATGCTCTGTCAATAAATTCTTATTTTTAAAGTCCATCGCCGACTCGAATAAATAAGCTAATCACTCTTTTTTCTTCGACTCTATGCATATTTTAAAATACCGATAAAAAGATTATGCGTAGGCGCCATTTTAGCATTTTCCCTATCAAATTCATAGAATCACAACTTCTCAACTAATAAACATTACATATAATGTTAATTTTGTATAGAAACACAATTCAGAAGAAAGTTATAGCTTTACGGCTGCATAAAAATAAATGATTTGCAAAATCATCCGCACTCGAATTGTTCTCGGCCTCGTTAAATAATACAACATAACATTTCTTCATAAAAAAGTTTATATAACGTATTGAAGCGACGCGTAAGAATACACAACCATAACAGCAACAAAATTAAACAAGAGGCCCATGGGCCACATCACTCACCTGAGCAACAAATAGGCATGAAATAATCAGCTGAATGGAGTCATAATAAACCCTGTATAAATAAAAGTCCTTCCCCACCCCCACCCCCTTGGAAATTCTTGTGTTTATGATCCAGTCCCTTTTCAAACAGGATGATTTTATAGTCATATCACATGTTGAGCATTGCAGTTCTCAAAGAAGATCCTAAACAATGGTTTATAAACGGGATATAAACCTACATCACACTCTGAGCCCCTTGTGAGGCCCAAGGATCGTCCAGGGGCCAAAGTTATTTTAAATTTTAAAGAATCAGCAATATGTCAAAATGCTTGCATATAAGTAAAACCATACATAATAACATTTCAGTTTTTGTGCATAATTAAAATGTCTTCCTTAGTACAATTAGATCCCCAAAATGGCCCCACCCTACTCCTCAAAATTTGGTTTTAACGAATTTGAATCCCTACTATCTGAAGTTGCTTTCAATTAAGTTACAGCTTTTCTAGGCAAATGGTTTTTTAGAAGATTTTAACAGACTGTTCACTATATATTCCTATGTAAAAATTTGACCCCTCTATTGTGGCCCCATCCTACCCCCGGGGATCATGATTTGAACAAACTGGAATCTACACAACCTGACAATGCTTCCACACAAGTTGCAGCTTTCCTCGTTGATTGGTTTCTGAGAAGAAGATTTTAACAGACTGTTCACTATATATTCCTATTTAAAAATTTGACCCCCCATTGTGGCCCCATCCTAACCCCTGGAGTCATGATTTTCACAAATTTGAATCTACACTACCTGATGATATCTCCACGCAAGTTTCAGCTTTCCTGGCTGACTGGTTTCTGAGTAGAAGATTTTTAAAAATTTACTCTATATATTTCTATGTAAAAAATTGACCCCCCATTGTCACCCCACCCTACCCCAGGGGGTCATGTTTTTTACAACTTTGAATCTACACTACATGAGGATGCTTCCACACAAGTTTCAGCTTTCCTGGCCAAATGATTCTTGAGAAGAAGATTTTTAAAGATTGACTCTATATATTCCTATGTAAAATTCAACCCCCCCCCCATTGTGACCCACCCTACCCCCAGGGGTCATGATTTTCACAACTTTAAATCTACACTACCAGAGGATGCTTCCACACAAGTTTCAGCTTTCCTGGCCAAATGGTTCTTGAGAAGAAGATTTTTAAAGATTTCTCAAAAATTTTCAATAATTCCTAATTATCTCCCCTTGTAAAAAGGCGTGGTTCTTAATTTTCACAACTTAGAATCCCCTTTGCCTAAGGGTGCTTGTGCCAAGTTTGGTTGAAATTTGCCTAGTGGTTCTGGAGAAGATGTTGAAAATGTGAAAAGTTAATGACAGACGGACGGACAGACAGACAGACGGACGACAGACAAAATGTGATCAGAATACCTCACTTGAGCTTTCAGCTCAGGTGAGCTAAAAAGACTTTCTAAGACTTGTTATATATAGTAGGTTTGTATCATACATGTAGAATATTCTGGACTATTCTAAAGTGATCAGTTATTCTTACTAGAGCATTCTTGAGTGTCCAGGTTATTCATGTAACTTCTTGTACATATAATTTCTAGAATTTGCTAGATTTATATTTTAGTATAAATAACTTGTAAACAGTGCTCATAAGATAGACTCTCATTGGACTTTTGTTCGAAGACATTAAACTGAGAACAGTTATCTACTTACTCGGACATTGTGATTTGATCCATTTGGCAGATTGTAACGTACACTCTTTAGTTAGGATTCTTAATGTAAGTTGTATATTTGTATTTAAATATATATTACTGTAAATAAATTATTAAGTTTAAAGTTTAATTTTTGTGATTGATCTTTGCTGGAATTCAGGGTTATTCTGACCCATAACAGAATTGGGGGCTCGTCCGGGATACGAATTTCGTTGATTTACAGATTGAGTTTAATTTTTTTGTTTTGTTAAATTAATAATTTAATTATCTAGCAGAAGTCAACATGGTATTTTCGGTCACAGACTTTCTTGCCTCGCCAGAGGTACAGGTTTTTGAAACTTTAAAAAAAAGATGACTTGATCGCATTAGGCATGCACTTTGGTTTAGATGTAAGATAGTCAATGAAGAAGCAAGAAATTAAAATTAAAGTTGCAAACAAATTAGTAGAAGAAAACATTTTTGAGACACAGGAAATTATTAAATTAGAAATAGAACTTTATAAAATGTCAGAAATGCAGCATCAAGTAGAGTTAGAAAAATTCCAATTAGAACGAAAAAAATTAGAAAGAGAAGACCGAGAGCATGAAAGAAAATTTGAGTTAGAAAAATTAAAATTAGACAAGAACGAGAAAAAGAGCGTGCACTGAACTTTGAGTTAGAGAAACTAAAATTACAGCACACAACAGAACATTCACCTATTAGGCTGAATTTGATGCAGCTAAAAATATTAGATTAGTTCCAAAATTTCAGGACAAATCTGTAGACAAATATTTCCCATTATTTGAAAAAATAGCAGAAAATCTGAAATGGCCGCATAAGGTTTGGTCAACTATGCTACAAAGTGTACTTATTGGCAAAGCAGCTGAGGTATACTCTGCTCTAGGGGTAGCTGAGAGTTCAGACTAAGTCGGTTATTTTAAGGGCATATGAATTAGTACCAGAAGCGTATAGACAGAAGTTTAGAAAGTATAAAAAGTTTGATAATCAAACATTTGTTGAATTCTCACGAGAGAAAGAAGATTTGTTTGATCAGTGGTTTAGGTCTAAGAAACTTGATAAAACTTTTTCTAATTTACGTCAATTCATTCTGTTAGAAGAGTTTAAGGATTGTGTTCCTCAAGATTTAAAAACACATTTAGAAGATAAAAATGTAAAAACTCTTGAGGAGGCAGCAATCATATCGGATACTTTCACTCTTTCTCATAAAAAGAATTTATTCACAAGATCTCAAAAAAACAATTATTCTAAAAGTTCAGACTCTTGTAACAAGAGTGTTATTGAGTCTCAGTCTTCCACAAGTTCCCAGTCTTCACCACAAGGTGGTTCTAAATCCGTTCCAGGACGTTTTGAAGGTTCTTCTGGAATAGGATCGCTTCCTACTTGCAGTTATTGCAAAAGAAAAGGTCATCTTATCAGTGAATGTTTTAAACTCAAAAGAAAAAAATGACTTTGACAAACATCAACCACTTGCCTGTGCTGCAGTTAGAGGTGATCAAGGAGCCATAGTTTCATTTTGTTCTGACACTCCTGAAGTTCAGGGTTCAAAGTCCAGTTCTACTGATTCTATGAAGGATTATAAGCCCTTTTTGTCCCAGGGATTTGTTTCACTTGATGACTTCAGCAAAACTCACCCTGTTAAGATTTTGAGAGATACTGGGGCTGCACAGACTTTATTGTTAGAGGGTGTACTGCCTTTGTCTGAGCAGACCTTTACTGGTAGGACAGTTTTAATACAGGGTGTGGAGCTCGGTGTCATTAATGTTCCCCTGCATAGAATTTGTTTGAAGTCAGATTTAATTACTGGGCCTGTAACTGTAGGTGTTCGACCTACTCTTCCTGTTCCAGGCGTTTCTTTATTGCTAGGCAATGATTTAGCCGGTGGGAAGGTTGTACCCGATCCTATAGTCTGTGAGAGAGTTACGTCCAATGTCACTTCAGATGATGAAGATGATGATGTATATCCAGCATGTGCTGTTACTAGAGCGATAGCCAGAAGACGAGAAATGGAGACTGACCATTCTACAGGTGCAGTTACGAAAGATTCCTCAACTGATATTGATTTAAATGACACTTTCTTTTCCAATATAGATGATTATAAAACAAGCCCTGAACCACAAAATATGAAAAAAATGGTCAGGAATATACCATTACCTAGATTTATCGGCAATGATGATAAGTTAAATCTACCATTGAAACAAGAAAATGACATCCTCAGCCGAGAGCAATTACTTGCTGAACAACATATAGACCCTGATATCATTCAATTAAGTAAAAGAGCCCTTCCACCAGAGGAGGTCAAGAAAGTTGGAGAACCATTCTGATTGCACACACAAGTACTCTGAAGTTGACATTAAAAAGAAGCTTGAATTTCTGATAGACAACATCTATGTAGTTTTTGGAAATCAAGTCTTCCAACAATCTGTTGGAATTCCCATGGGTACCAATTGTGCCCCATTGTTAGCAGACCTATTTTTGTATTCTTATGAAGCAGAATTTATTCAAAAACGTGAAAAAAATAAATCACTCGCTGTGGCCTTCAACTCAACATTTAGGTATATCGACGACGTATTATCAATTAACAATTGTTATTTCCATACTTACGTCGACTCGATATATCCCAGTGAACTTGAAATAAAAGATACCACAGAGTCAGCGTCATCTGTTTCATATTTGGATATTTTACTGGAAAGGGACATTGATGGTAACCTAACAACAAAACTTTATGATAAACGCGATGACTTCAATTTTTCTATAGTCAACTTTCCTTACTTATGTAGCAATATACCTTCATCACCTGCATATGGTGTTTTTGTCTCTCAATTAATTCGATACGCAAGGGCATGCTCTTCGTATGAACAGTTTCTAAGACGAGGCAAGCTACTGACATCTTTTCGTAAGTTCTATGGTCGATACGACGACCTTGTCAGCAAATGCAATCTTTCACTGAGTCGCATGCTGACTGACGTTTTTCATACTAATTGTTAGACCATAATTAATTACCTAATTGTCTACGGACTTTTGCGGTTTTTATTTTCCCGATTACGACAAAGAGCACACGGCGGGTGTGACCGGTCAGCAGAGGATGTTCACTCCTCCTAGTCACCTGATCCTACCTCTATCTTGGAGGTCCGTGTTGCTCTGCTTTGAATTTGTATTTCGTTTTATGGAATTTTGAGATGGTTGACGGTTTGTTATTGTCATTTTTTCATTTTACCTGAAGGATGGCATCCTTATGCGAAAAAGGCGACCACCTGAGGCTACCCCTGATGAAGTGTGGCGTGTTGTTTACCAGATAGTAGTCCCAGCTGTGTATCGTAGGGACATCATGACTATAGCTCATGAAACTCTTATGGCAGGTCATTTAGGTGTCAATATGATTTGTCATAAAATTTTTAGTCATTTTTATTGGCCTAAGTCACGAAAGGATGTTTCTGAGTTTTCAAGTCTTGCCATGTTTGTCAAATGGTAGGTAAACCAAATCAGAAGATTCCATCTGCACCTCTCCAACCAATTTCAGCATTTGAAGAACCTTTTAGTCGGGTATTGGTGGATTGTGTAGGACCTTTGCCTAGGACTAGATCCGGAAACCACTATTTACTTACCATCACGTGTACATCGACACGATTTCCAGAAGCCATACCACTTAGAAATATCAAGGCAAAGACCATAGTTAAGGCCCTAACCAAGTTTTTTAGTTTTGTGGGGGCACCTAAGGCAATCCAGTCTGATCAAGGTTCGAATTTCATGTCAGGATTGTTCCAGCAAGTTATGCATGAGTTGGAAATTAAGCAGTAAAAATCAAGTGCCTACCATCCAGAGTCCCAGGGGGCGTTGGAACGTTTTCATCAGACACTTAAAACAATGCTGAAAACCTATTGTTACCAGTATGAGAAAGACTGGGATGAAGGAGTTCATCTTGTACTATTTGCTGCACGGGAGACTGTTCAAAAGTCTCTTGGGTTCAGTCCTTTTGAACTGGTGTTTGGTCATACAGTTAGAGGTCCTTTGAAGTTGCTGAAGGAAAAGTGGCTGACCGAGACTAGTGATCCTAATCTTTTAGATTATGTGTCTGATTTTTAAGAAAAACTTTTCAATGCTTGTAAATTAGCACAGGAAAATCTAAAAAGTTCTCATTTGAAAATGAAAGTATGGTATGACAAAAATGCTAGAAATCGTACTTTTAAGCCAGGAGATAAGGTTCTTGTATTTCTACCTATTCCTGGACATCCTTTACAGGCCAGATATTATGGCCCTTATGAAATTGAAAGTAAGATTAGTGATTTAAACTATGTAGTTAGCAAACCAGATAGACGAAAACAATAAAGTGTGTCACATTAATATGTGAAAAGAATATCACGAAAGGTGTGACCGAAATCTTGTCAAACCAGTTTCCACTTTAGCCAATGTTAAGAAAGTTCAAAATTGTATTGAAAGTGATATGGGTATTGATATAAATGAGAAAGATTGTAATCAGAGTGCCCGTTTACAAAATTCAACAATTTTTGATGATTTTGACACCAAAGTTGGACATTTGAGCATTCACCAAAAAGAACAAGTTAAAAAGCTGGTGGATGAATATCAACAACTTTTCTCTGATGTCCCAAAGAAAACAAACGCAGCTTGCCATGATGTCATAGTGGGTGATGCTTTACCTATCAAACAACATCCTTATCGACTAAATCCCATAAAGTTGCAGTACCTAAGAAGATAAGTACAATACAAGTTGGACAATGACATTATTGAGCCAAGTAAAAGTAACTGGTGCTCACCATGTATTCTTGTACCAAAACAGGACGATACTTATCGATTATGCACCGATTTTAGAAAAGTGAATTCCGTTACAAAAACTGATTCTTACCCAATTCCTAGAACTGATGACTGTATTGACAAAATAGGAAATGCCAAGTTTGTCAGTAAATTTGACCTGTTGAAGGGTTACTGGCAAGTTCCATTAACAGAAAGAGCAGAAGAAATTTCTGCTTTTGTAACCCCAGATGGACTTTACCATTATAAAGTAATGCCTTTTGGCATGAAAAACGCACTAGCTACGTTCCAAAGAATGATCCATTCCCTTCTCCAGGACCTCGAAGGATGTGAGGCTAACATTGACGATGTCATCATTTACAGCAAAACATGAGAGGAATATCTTCGAATCATGTGTGTATTATTTTACATTTCATCTAAAGCAAACTTAACAGTGAACCTTGTAAAAAGTGATTTTTGTCATGCTTATGTAGAATACTTAGGTCATAAAGTAGGTCAAGGTCATGTTACTCCAATTATGGCTAAAGTGGAGCCTATTGCAAAGTTTCCGATTCCTACAAACAAGAAAGAATGAGATTTTTGGGCATGGCAGGATTTTATAGAAAATGTTGTCCTAACTTCTCCTCTGTAGTTAATCCACTCACTAATCTTTTACAAAAGAGGGTTAACTTTGAATGGACAAAAGACTGCGAAAAATCGTTTTCTAAAAAAAAATCTGTCCTTATCAGTAGTCCAGTTCTCTCAACTCCAGATTTTCTAAGCAATTTAAGCTTTCTGTTGATGCCAGTGATGTAGGAATCGGGGCAGCTTTGTTTCAAGAACACAGGGATAGTGTAGATAGGGTTGTTTCTTATTTTTCTAAGAAACTTACCAAATGTCAACAAAATTATTCTACCATAGAAAAGGAATGTCTTGCTTTGTTGCTAGCTTTACAGCATTTTGACGTTTATTTAAATGTTACTGTACATCCTATCCTTGTATATACAGAACACAAACCCCTGACATTTTTGCTTAAATTGTCAAACAAGAATCAGACTTACTAGATGGAGCTTGTTGTTACAAGAGTATAATATAATTATCAAACATATCAAAGGTAAAGACAATGTTATTGCAGATGCCTTGTCAAGAGTATCATGTTATTATTTGTTGTACTTTTGTATTTGTTTAATTGGACAATTTAAGTTTTCATTGGCAATCAAACTTTTTTAAGGGGGGGGGGTGTTATATATAGTAGGTTTGTATAATACATGTACAATAATCTGGACTATTCTAAAGTGGTCAGTTATTCTTTCTAGAACATTCTTGAGGGTCCAGGTTATTCATGTAACTTCTTGTACATATAATTTCTAGAATTTGCTAGATTTATATTTCAGCATAAATAACTTGTAAACAGTGCTCATAAGATAGACTCTCATTGGGGTTTTGTTCGAAGACATTAAACTGAGAACAGTTATCTACTTACTCGGACATTGTGATTTGATCCATTTGGCAGATTTTTAACGGAAACTCCTTAGTTAGGATTCTTAATGTAATTTGTATTTTTGTATTTATATATATATTACTGTAAATAAATTATTAAGTTTAAAGTTTAATCTTTGTGATTGATCTTTGCTGGAATTTAGGGTTATTCTGACCCATAACAGACTAAATGAATTTTCAAATGTGTCAGTTCCAGACAACAGATCAACTGATTCATCTCTCCAGGGCAAAAACAACATTAACTTTTCTCTGTAGTAATTTTCGGGGTCTGTTTTTAGACTGAACTGGACATATCTAATCATTCTTGGTACTTTGCGACGTCTGATGATAATGCCATTCTTTAGAGTAACAAGTGTATCACTTTCATTAAAATCAACATCTGACTCATCACTTTCATCATCATTTATATCCGTTTCATGGCATGTGTATTCACTTTCTTTTGGAAACACTACATCAAGTTTGGATACATAGTCAGCTAAGCACCAGTTTTCAAGTTGTTTAGGTCATTTTGTTTACCTTTTAATGACATTACTGCATTCAACATCTGTAGGATTTGGTGTCAACTTTTCCAATTCTGCGTCTGTTTTGATGAATTACTCTATCATCAGAGGGACTTGTGTTGATAAATACAACACCTCTTGATGCTTTTGTTAGAGGCATTTGCAACACCAAATATGCAGCTTCCTGTGCTCCGACTTCCACGCTATTGAGGAAATGGTTTCCAATATGACGCACAGGTCTTTTTATGTCATGATTTCCTTCTCTAGCTTCTTTTGCAGCTCTGTTCAGTAAATCACTCATTCCTCTTTGAGATTTACTTATATATGAAGCAATATACATTGCACAGGCATATGGATCCAAGATGAATTGCACGTCAGTGTTTGCTTTCCAAGCATTCAGAACAACACTGTTGTAAGAATTTACTCTCATATCACATAGCTTTCTTTTTAGAAAAACCTTTGGACCTCTCAATGAACTTCTAATGCATTTGATGTAATCTTCCTCAGATATTTTTAAGACTGAATCTAGGACTTCCTTGTATGATAAATCACAGCCATTTTTCGACATATCATTTAACTTTTTCTGAATTTCATCATACATTTTCCTGTACTTGTCAACATCAGCATCTAAAGGCTCAAGAATCATAGTCTTTTCTAAAGGAGTTAGTGGAAAGCCAAATCTGCATACATCTTTTCCACATTTTTTGCATGTTTGAGAATGTTTATGGACTTGTAATTCTGTCAAGTCATCATCTTCATTCTTTTCAAATTTTAAGTAATGATCTACAAAATCCAAAACCTCTTTTTCATCATTTTCTTGATATTTTGGGGCATTTTCAATCCAAACAACCATATGAACATGGAGTGATCCTCTCTGTTGAAATTCAATTCTATAAAAATAGTCTTTCACTTTCCCGATTGGATGATGGTCACTTTTCAAAACAGAATTTAGAAACACTCGAAACCTATGGTCAAAATATCTGGTGCATGTAATTGGATCTTTCTGTACCAATTTTGATTTTTGAAACCATGACTCATTGTTGATTTCTTCATCTGTATATTCCTTTGCATCGTTTAAAATGCCAAGTGCATTGATGAGATGAGTCCATCTTGTATCAGCAGCAGACAGAGACATGAACCATGTTGGTAAACCTAACTGTCTGATCATGGCAAATACATCTTTTTTCCGAGTTTCAAGATATGCAGGTGAATTTCTTATCTGTCTAAAGATAAAATAACCCTCATTGTGTCTAACAAGACTATTGACATGTTCAGGATTTTGCACTTCATTTACTGTAAATGTTTTTCCCTTAGTTTTACATTTCCTCAGAGCCAAATTGCATTTGTCAGTAACTTGCTTCATTTGTATTTTTTCCAACTTAAAAAACAAGTTTGGGACAGACTGTGCTGCACGTCTATCAAAACTTCTCAATTCCCACTTAGCTCTGTCTGCATATGAAACACGCACTTCTCTTTCTTCATCACTTAATCTTTCCCTTCCACAAAAGATTGCAGGAAATGATAAATATTCAGCAGCCTGATATCACAATTTCCATCTCTACCAATTCCATCTACTTCACAAAATTCATCATTATCCGACTCCAGACAATCAGTAGTTTGGTCCCTTCTTGACTGTGTCTGAACTAATTCTTGAACAATTTCATTTGCCGAGGTAGTGATTTCTTGAAACCAGCTTTCATCAACATTGATATTTGCATTCTTGTAGAATTCACTATTGTTCATGAGCCAGTGCAATGCTATCAGTACTTTTGCAGGTCGTACATTTTCATTATAATCGCATTTTTGATCGATAATTTTTTCTTCAATTTTTCAGGAATTGTGACATTTTCATCCAATTTTCTAGGTAGGCTGTTTATGGTAGGCTGAATATCAACTGGGACAATCACAACATTTCCTCTGGCAGAATATTGTCCACCTCTTGGTAGTTCTCTAATTTGCATAAAAGGAATTATCAAAGACACAAGCCTTTCCTCTAAAGGAAACAAATCTAATTCCATTGGTTTAAGTGACCATGTCATACCATTTAAAACAGACAACTTTGGAGTTTTATTTTCTCTTATTAATGAATAGCAAGTATTGCAAATCCACTCCTTATCTTGAACAGAAAGAGTACTAGTCAGGTATTTGTTTTTAATTCTTTCATCTAGTTTTGTGTTCTCCACTTTTAATACACTTTCTTAAAACCAGGTTTGCTGACAACAAGAACATACAAAAATGGGACCATGTCTAATCTGTGAAAATACTTGATACAATCATCTATATCTGCTCCAAACCTTAGCCGTCTTTGACGTTCATTTACTTTCTTACAATATTCAACATCTGTCCTTTTCTTTTGTTTCTATACCTTATTATAAAATTTTTCATTTTCATGATATGAAATGATACATCGTTTAGCTTGCTTTTTCAATCTTTCTTGTTCAAGGACAATTGGGTTCTTTTTCTTCAATTGTCTGGCTTTTGTTTCTCGTTCATTCTCTTTATTTCTTACATTAATGTTTTGTCGTTTATTCTTTTTAGCAATTTTGTCCATCTCTCTTTCATTTTTTTTAAATTTTAATGCTTTGCCTTTTAATCTTTCTTCCAACTGTATTTCTTGTTCTTTCTTTCTCTAGAACTTCAAGATTTTGTCTTTTCAGTTTTCTTGCAGTTTTGTCCATCTCTCTTTCTTTTTCTTGAACATTAATACATTGCCGTTTAAACTTTCTTTTAGCTGTATCTCTTATTCTTTCCTTCTTTAACACTTCAGGATTTTGTCTTTTCAGATTTCTTGCAATTTTGTCCATTTCTCTTTCCTTTTCTTGAACATCAATATATTGTCGTTTCAATTTTCTTCCTGCAGTATTCTTTGTTCTTTCTTTCTCTTTTACTTCAGGGTTTAGTCGTTTTAACTTTCGTTCATATGTATTTTTTTTTACTTTCATTCTCTAACACTTCAGGATTTTGTCGTTTTAATTTTTTGGCAAGAGCATCTTTGTATCTTTCATCAGTTTTAAATTGTGTGTTCTGTCTCTTTCTTGACATGTATTCTCACATATATCTCTCCTATTATTGTGTTATCTAAAAATTCAGTTGTGAATGATAATCCTTCATAACATTTGATCAACATAGTAAGAGCATTGCAAGTACATTGACTGCCTCTTGAAAATGATAAAAATCTTGTATCTCCTTGATGAAATTACCCCATAACTAATTTCTTTTGATAAACCAGATTATCTTCTGAGGTTGCAAATTATTTTGCACAGTTTTAGTAACAGAGTCATTGTTTGTAAGATATTTTTCCACATTGTTTCGCAAAATCATTTCAGCAGAGTTTTGACACAAATTTGTTTCACAAAGTTCATTGAGCAAATTCATTTGACAAGTTTTTTGATTTTTCTGGGGTTTTTTTTGTAACCTGAGGGCAGGCTCCTCAGGGTCATCATTGGTTTTACTGTTTTTCGCGAGGCCAGTCTCCTCAGTCATTTTAATGTCAGAAATTGTTTAACTGTTTTTTACGAGGCCAGTCTCCTCAGTCAAGTCCAGGTCAGAAATCGTTTTACTGTTTTTCATGAGGCCAGTCTCCTCAGTCATGTCAGTCTGTATCTCTTTCCTGTTCATCCTCTAGTACCGCCGTGGCATCTACAAAAAAAACCCCTTTTATATAGAGATCATAAAATGTCAGGCAAAGACCATGGTTTTTTAGGAGTTTGAAAATGAATATTTTTAATCATCCTGCTGAAGACTATTAATTGTACTACCGGTGCATGTACTTACAATGACCAAATTAACTTAAATGGATAAAACAAGCAAGTGAAGCAAGCAATAATGTCTAACTGCAGTTGTATCATAATCTTCATTGCTAAAAAGTTTCATTAAATTGTGTGGTCTGCTTTCAAACAATTTTGATGAAAAAGAGCTTTCAGTTACCAGTTTATTCAGCATTGGTAAATCTAAGATATAATTGGATTTTCCCTAGAACAACTCTAAATAAATAATAGCAAAACTTCCCGAAATTCTATTCAACTAGCCAACATTGAGATGGTGACCATCTTAAACGGCCCTGCTTAAATAATGGACAATAGGATGAAAGAATTTCAGACAATTTTGCTTTGACCTTGACCTATCACTTCGAAATTTTCCAGCTTACATATAACTTCTAATTTAATCTCATTACCCCTTACATACAGGCATTTTTGTTCAATCTGAACAAGATTAAGCAAATGGGAAATAATCTACACTCTAAAAATGATTATAAAGAATTCCACTATGATCTTCACATTGACTTGGTTCAAGGTCACAGCACATCATTTACCAAAAACCTCTATTTAAGTAAAGTATTAGCCAAATAGGGCTTAGTGGAGAGTATGTATATGCTCTTAAAACTAGGATTTTTGTGTGATCTGATATGACCTTGACACTTAACCTACAAACAAAATTCAAGGTCATTGCATATCCTTTGATCAAAGGCACCATGTGGGTGAAGTATGAGCCAGATTGGACCAAAGGGAGAGAAACTATGCTCCGGACAAGGATTTTTCAAATAATTCGGCTATGACCTACACATTTGACCTTGAAACTTAGTTTAAGGTCACAACACACCCTTTACTCAAAAGCTCTGTTTATGTGAAGTATGAACCAAAATAGGGCTGAGTGGAAAGTATATAAGTTCTGAAAAAAGGATTTTTGCGTGGTTCGATATGACCTTGACCCTTGACCTACAAACTTTATTCAAGGTCATTGCACACTCTTTGACCATAGACACTCTGTGAGTGAAGTATTAGCCAGATTGGACCAAGGTGAGAGATATGTTCCAGACAATTATTTTATACATAATTTTGCTATGACCTAAACCTTGGACTTAGAAACATGGTTCAAGGTCACTACACACCCTTTACCCAAAGGCACTCTGTGGGTGAAGTATGAGCCAGATTGGGCCAAGGGGAGAGACGATATGCTCCGGACAGGCGATCTCGGACGGACAGACGGATTGATGGACGGACAGACTGATCACTATAAGGCGCCCGCAGAGCGGGACTTTAATAATTTTAGAGGAGTAACAAAGATGACGAGAGCAAATAGGTACATTTTTCTCCCTCAACTACTTAAAGGTATATATCATAGTGGCGTATTTGGAGTAAAATTTTTGACACGAGTTTGAGTAAAAATATTCATCATGCTTCTTATATTTACACGTTTCACCAACTCTAGACCAATAAAACATGTTCTGTCTTTAGTTATTTGTCTCTAAACTTGCTATGTCTGATAAATATTAATGTGATCCGCCATTCATAATGCCACTGCGCACGAGTGCGGGAAAACCCAGCATTGAAAACACGATGGAAGAACAGTTTGTTACAATTTAGAATCACGTTTTTTATGTCTTAAAATACAAAATTAATATATCAGATGATACTCGAAGCACTATTATTACGATTTTCATTAATGTAGACCGATTTAAATTGCTAATTATGTGCAATAAAGGCAAAACACGATTTCAGCGTCATCTACACGATAAACAGAGTAAATACCCCCCTCTTTGAGAAATGTATTGAAAGTGGTTTTTTTTTTTTTTTTAAATTCTTTATTCAAAAATTTCTCTAAATGAAAACCCATGCACTTGTGCTTTAGAACTAATAAAGACACGGAACACATGAAACACGAAACACGACTAACAAAACCCTTACAACTTCATGATAGAAATTTAAGTTCAATTCGGATTTATTTCCTATTCCATTAATCAACATGGTCTCCGATGACAATCTTCCCTTTGTTCCTATCCTTGTCAGTCTCTGTATTTTTTTCTTTCCTTGCCAAATCTGTCAAACTTAACAGTCTACCCCTCTTTCTGATCGTCGCCATTGTTGTTGATAGACCAAGATGGATGTCACGTGATCCACAAATCTTTTGTATCTGTTTTACGGCACGTAAAAACATAGAATTTATTTTTTTTTCATTTCTAGTTTCTTTGTTATGCGATTCACTTAGACAGTGTAATTTATGGGAAAGTCCTATCATTAATTAAAGTAATGAAACTAATAATCAGATCTTAGTAATGTTATTCACCAAAAATACGCCATATATACCTTTATTAGTATAGTTATTGTATTTTGTTAAAATTTAGCTGTATGTGAAAGAAGGAAATTGTACCTCAATGCGCTTAATTCCTGAAATTAAAAACAATCAAAATTTAAATGGTTTCCCCATTATAAACAATTGTTTTTTTACCTGGCGTGAACTTCGTCTTGTGTGACATTTTATAACCTTACTTGATCAATGAATACACTTGAGTGGAAAAAATGTCACACGATATGTTAAAGAGCTACTCAATGTATTAACTGGCATATTATTCTATTGTACTAAGTACCACCCATTATTTTCATCTTTATTTAAAAAAAATGGCTACAAACCAAAGTAATTTCTGTTGCAAAATTTTCTTAAGAACAGCGATAATTCAGATATCCTCATAACTATAATATGTGTCAGAACTATGGAAACTGTTTAAGACATCGTTTTTATTTACTCTTGAAAATTACTATCAAAATTGTTGTAGGTTTCATATAATTCATTATATAAGAAGGGGCCCCAGAAAGTGGTTATCTGTAGCATATCATCCTTTTAATTTTTCTGTACATTACATATTTAATGATCAACCAAAATTTCAGCGTCTGTCATAGAATTATAAGAATGATGCAGAGCTCAAAATTCTGCTAGGTTTGAGTCATGTTTTTGTCACATAAGTTTATTAATACTAATGACATGAAAGACCTGAAATTTAATATAAATGATAATTTTCTAAGATTTTGGTCAAATGAAATGACTTTGTGGGGTTTTTAAAATATATTTTCAGGTATATATGTGTTAAAATATATCATACTAATCAGTTATTTATGCAGGAATACAAAAGACCTGAAAATTTGAATTGACCTGTCATTAGCATTTCAGGTCTTTAGTACGTCCCAATAACGAACCGGAACTTCTAAAATGATTACCCTTTATTATTATTTTCGTAATTAGCTCAAATTTGAAACAGAATTAGCCCTTAATTTTTGCAACTTATATTTTCCTTTCCATAAGGATGATTTATGCTAAATTACGTTGAATTTGACTCATTCGTTCTTGAGAAGAAGATATTTAAAAATGCACTCCCTTTTTTTACAGTTTCGAGGTTTTCTCCGCTTTGAACAAAAACTGGCTTTTCATTTCTGCAATTTTTATTCACCTTTCACAATGATGCTTTGTGTCAAATTTTGTTGCAATCGGCCAAGTGGTTTTAGAGAAGAAGTTCAAAATGTGAAAAGTTTACAGACGGACGGACAGACAGACAGACGGACAGACGGACGGCAGACAAAATGTGATCAGAAAAGCTCACTTGAGCTTTCAGCTCAGGTGAGCTAAAAACGATTCACCTTAAGCTGGAGCAGAATTACTGAGCTAAATTAAACGGATTGTACACGAACTCAAAGTTGTAAATCGAAAATGTTATTCTCTCTGCGTATCGTCATCTTATAAAGATTTCACAACAAAATATATATCACATATCATTTTGGCCGGTATAAGTAGCCATTGATGATCGTAAACCAGTGGCTGATGTCAACAATTTACGTGTTCGAAAAAAAATTAACAAGTTGATTAGCACAGAACCAATAATCCGATAATATTGAGGCCCGGGATCGAATCCTTTGAATCCTATGAGATATTAACAAAGTTTTGGTTTTTTTTTTTCGTTTTAATGAGTCTTTTTATTTTGCCTCAAAAAGTAAATACCATCACATTTTTTTTTCTTTTTTGGGGGAGGGATCTAATTTTTTGTTTCAGCTGTATCATTTTTATTGAATAAAACACTATGGAATAATGTTTATGACACTTTCTGCATTTGCAATCATTTTCCGTGACTTTTTTATACATCAACATTGCCTATATATAGCATATTTCACCCCCTTGAAAGGTCGGCGATGTGGAGGAGTAGCTCTGTTGTAGTAGACTATACAATCATACATGTATGACTGATTTGATGTTTTCTTAAAGTTTCTGCAATATCCATTTTTGAAAGATTTGATTATATTTAAGGTCTTCCGTTTCCAACGGAAGACCTTATTGTTATTGCTTTGTTTCTTTTCCTCTATTATTAAGGTCTTCCGTTTTCAACGGAAGACCTAATTGTTATTGCTTTGTTTCTTTTTCCCTATTATTATTATTATTAGTTTTTTTTTTCTGTCACGTTTTCTCAAAAACGCTTAAGCCAATTTTGATGAAACTTTCAGATCTTATTTACGACAAAATTTCTAAGAAAATTACGTGAGATTTTTTTCATCGTCATTTCCGGTCTCGAGATATTAAAGATTTTATGTTTTTGCTTGTTCACGGTTTTTCTCCAAACGTAATAAAGATAGGACTTTCAAATTTTCAGAGATGATAGAGAGTCATCTGCCGCAGTGCCCTTCGCATATCCAAACGTCCGCCGTTACTTCCGGTCGTCACCGGAAGGAACAAAAATAAGTCATTTTTCAATTTTTTTGTTTTGAAATTTTTTAATGTTTAAAGTCGATAGAGACGCGTTCAAAACTTCAAAATATGAAATCCGTTTTAAAATTGATCCACGCATTCTCGAGATTTTAGGCTCCAAAGTCTTGAAGCGAGAGTCCGCGTAGCTCAGTCGTTAGAGTTGTGGACTTGTGCCCAGGCGACCCGGGTTCAGTCCCCGAGTGTCGAACGTTTTTTCTTTCTTAACTGTTGTTTGTTTTA